>JAHWFO010112859.1:515404-549974 GCA_023313115.1 Rhysida immarginata | reverse complement strand
TATTTTTTATCAAATAAAATCACTGTTAAAAAGTGCGGTGTAAACACCGCAGCGCGGGTAGTGCTGTTATAAAATTTGCCTGGAGTGAGGCCGGGTTAAACAACTAGAAAGATTCTAACGTCAAACTTTATGAGAGAGCACTCACTTTCGATAAAGGTGTTACTGTCACCTTCCTAGAATTCACAGAGCCAGTTGCAACTTTCTTGTCTTCCCTTTTCATTCTAATTTCCAATTTCAAAAGACCAGCCAGATGGCTGAGAGAGCTAGAGCACAGGATTTCTAGTTCTCGAGTCCACCTAATCGTGGGTTCGAATTCCACCGTGGGCATGGATGTTTGTCCCAGGTTGCGTACAGATATAACTTTAGTAAGAGGCACAAAATGAATTTAGTAGTTGAGGACAAAATATCTTATAAACCAATTAACCAATTCCAAACGAAGGTGACAGTCCTAGGTCGTAGGGAGGTAAAAAAAACAAGTGTCAGATCTACACGTCTAGGGTTTCACAAGAGATTAAAGAAGCTTTAACGACTGGTAATGTTCCTGGCTCTGCCTTTGTGAAAGCTTTTCATCTCACCAAACCCGTTTAGAATGTTTGTGTGATTCTCGGGACACTCACTATTTCCTTGTGGTTTTTGTGTAAAAACACACCTTGTTGGTTATAAATTCATGGTTCATATGAGATTGTATTTTCCACACTTTTTTAAACGTAACCCCGGTTTTCTCTGGTTGCATTAAAATTAAATGAAAATACTCAACACAACTATTGTTTTTGGTATTTACGCTTACTCTGTTATTTTGGTTTTTAACTACTCAAAACCGAAAATTTTAAAGGTAATCATATCTTATTCTTCTTCCTCTTTTTCTTCCTCTTCTTTTCCTTCTTGGTTTTCAATTATTTCTAGTTTGTTGAAATAGCAATGCACCTGACGATCGTAAAACTGACCATTACCGTGCTCCAGCACCAATGTCACAACAGAAAAACTCAGTTATCTCTCCATATCACGTCAAAAGAAAAAACCCACTTGATTTCTCTGCGTACAATAATTTCTGCCCAATCTAGAACTTTTTTAAAGAAAACCCTGCATTTGTGAAACGCAGACTGTGAATTTATTAAACATTGACATTTGCACAATTCGTGCCAAACAATTTACTGTAATTCTCTTTTTAAAGCTCGTTGTGAATTGTATTTTCCATAAGGGAGCCATCAGGGTGTTCTTTTGCAAAAACAGAGGTAGTCGTTTTGAACACTCTCTTTCTCTCACACTCTCTGAGGTTCATGCAATCAAAGGAGCCATGAAGTTGTTTTTACAGCATAGTCCAAAAGTTTGGAAAACTGTAAATTGAATGGTTTAAAAAAATAATAATAATAAAGTTGTGATTTTTAATTTTTGTATAGAAAAACAGTATTTGATATCAACAGTTCAAACTTGGTTTTCACTAAATTTTTTCATTCTTAACTTGAATTTTAATAGGAACTTTTTAGTTTTTTGGTCATTTATTTCACTTTTGGATTATTTATTTAACTTTTGGGTTTGGTGTATTTTTAAAAAGAATTGATTTATTTGTTTATTTATTTTACCTTTTATTTAACCTTTGCAAGTTTTTTTTACTGAATTTTTTACTAATTTTTGAAATTTGTTTGTCTGGGGTAAAAAATTACAGTTTTAAAATATTTTATTCTTCCAATTTGTGCGTGGTATTTTACTTTCTTGCTTTAAAAAATATTTGACTAGTTTAGTAATTTTTTGAAAGTTTAAGTTTTGTTTTTTTTTACTCTTTTGATTAATTTTTCATATTACTCTTTTTTTACTTTTCATTCTGGATTTTTTTTATGCAAATTACTGATCAATAAGTTTGAGAGAAAACTGGTGCATACACTCAGGTAATTAAACTACAATTTTTGTGTGGTTATAAATTTCTGTTGCACTATTTTGCATTTTACACTTTCTTATATGTGAGGATTTATTTTACGATGGTTAATTTACATACCCAAGAGGTATTAGACGTCCCATGCTGACATTATTGAACGCCCCATGCTGACTCAATCACAGCCACTGGTTTTTTGTGTGTGGTGTGGTCTACCATCACTAACACAAAGTCAACCCCTAGACCTCTGCGTGGCAATTCCCACTCAAATCACTCCAATTAACCTTTGTTTGAGGGATTTACCTGCTCCTCTGCAGCCACAGCCACTACAACCCCAGCAGCAGCAGTAGCAACCACAACTGTCCTCGGTACCAAGCTGTTCAATCGACTAGTGCTCTTGTCAGGCCGGGGCAGATGATGGACAAACAGGCATCACGAACCACCCGGCACCCTAATCCACTACCTAACCAGACACCCAAACTCCTTGCACATACTATGGGCGCAAGGCAACCTATTGTCTCAAAAATATAAAATCCGAGCAACGACTTATGAGTTGACATTCCAGAATTTGAATTGGCTACCGTTGCCTACTGTGCAGCAAACACTCAAATCGATTTTCGATCGAGTGTTTGACGTGATTTTGAGAGCACAGCAAGACTATTACGATCACATGCATTTGTGCATCGAAGCACCATCTTTGCTAAATCCTGCTAATTTATGTTTCGGCAAAATTAGCAAATTTAGCGGTAAGATGGTGATGGATGCACTAGCTGCCTTAGAGCAGTCACGCAGCGGGATGATGATGGATGAGGAATTGGAGATCAGTGTAGTGCTTCTCCAAAAGCCCTTCCTTGCCCAAGATGGTCAGTTTGCCCGAAAAGCTGTACTTGCATAAGAGCATGTTGCAGTGAAGGGCTCAACGGTGAAAATCAAAAACTCTGATGTCCTGTGTCTGCCTAGAGCATTAGTTGTAACTCTGATGGCTCATGCTGATATGCTTACAGCCAAAGCGGGAGGTAATGATACAATGATTAAAGAATGCTTGCTTATTTTAATTCCATACTACATACACGGCAATCTCTACAAGGTCAGGAGGCAGTGCGTTTATGTGCTCAGGCCAGAGCCGTCCCAGCTAGTGCTGGGTCGTACAAAAATTTGGAAAAATTTCAAAGGCACTTGCAAAAAAGTACAAAAATACGTGAACACGTTCATTACGGGTAAGATCCAGGCCTCAGGGTGGCCTACTAATACATGGACAAAGTGCAAGCAAGCAGTATTTATTCATGCTCTGTCAGAGTGGGAGGGCATCAAGCTCGACCTCTCTTGTTTTGAAAATAACCCAGGATTAAGGTCAATTTGTAAATTGGCAATAAATAATTTGTGGAGATTTTTAGGAACGCAAGTGGATAATAAAACATCCACCATTTTTGTCAAAAGCTACAAGGAATTCTATCACCTCTTCAATGCTCCATTGATCAAGGTGATCAACGTTGACATCATGTTGGAGGAACTCCTTCTCATGTCAAACAAGACTACTCATCCAAAGATGTACGAGAAGGGTAACCTTGTGATCACCTCGTTTGTAATGACTAGATTTTGACAATCCAAAACCTAGTCAAAATCAATCTGCATTCATGCAGATGCTCAGATGGGAAACTCTTGAGCATCTCCTCTATAGCTTTGATTTCTCGCCTGGCATTATATGAGATGATGAAATGTCTCGGTCATCAGATGAAATATGCAGACACCGACTCCGTCATATTCTTGGAGCCTACAGACAGGGATTTGCTGCCCTGAGGTCATAACCTGGGTGAATTGATGGACGAGATCGTCGATAAGTATGACCCTGATGTTCACAAAGAAAAACTACTGGTGGCCAGGGCAAAAAATTACTCTCTCTATCTCGCTGACAGTGCGAGTGAGGCAAAATGCAAAGAGTTTACTTTAACCCATAGCACCTTGAAAATTTTACAACCTGATGCCATCAAAGATCTTACCAGGCATCAGTGGGAGAGCAAGAAACTGAAGCTCTCCATTCCCATTCCGCTGAATTTAGTGCAAAACAAAGTGAATGCAACGCTACACAACAATCCTACCATAAAAATCTACCGAATAACAAATGAAAAGTGTTTTGCAAGGGATAGGGATTTATCCATAAGCTTCCCTTATGGTTACTGAGCACCTGAGTGAGTATTTATTGGTGTTCACTCAAATTTTTCGATCAGTAACAAAAAAATTAAATTGCATTTTTATCAAAAACCCACCCAAAACTTTTAAGCAAAAAATGATCACGTTTTCGACTTTTCCCGGATGATCACGTTATTTGCCATGACCATAAGCAGCAAAAAATCTATCTTTATAAACTGTGGGAGAAGATAACCTAAAAACTGTGATTATGAAAACAGTCTACTTATAATTATGAAGTCTTCCAAAGAAGAGGTTTCCAACGAAGAAGTTTCAAACGAACTAAAATTGTTAATCTAATCTATATTGGTTCAATGGACTTTTATATCATTCACCATTTGTAAATAATTTTCACGCTACTTTATGAAAACTGTCTATAAAATATTAATCACTGAAAAGTCACTTTTGAAAAATAAAAAGTCACTAAATCTAGTGACAAAGTCACTGACTTGGCAACACTGCCTTTGCTAAGGTTAATGCCACTAGGGGTGGGGGAATTGAATTTCCAAATAAGAAAAGACTTTCCGAATTGCTTTCTCTCTTTTTTGTTATAGAAGTTATTACGAAGAATATAAGGTGGATGGCCTGTAAAAAGTGGCCAGGGGAATTAAAGTATTTAGCGACAGGGGTGTCAGCATTGCTAAGGATGTCGAATTTATGTCTGGCAAATCTGGCTCGTATGGTATTGCCAGTCTCTCCAAGATACTGTTTCTGGCATACTTTGCAATGTAACAGGTAAATTAGGTTGTGAGAAATGCAGGTTAGGTTCTGGTTAATTTTGAAAGTAAAGAGGTAGCACTGCTGGAAATTGAGGTAGCAGGGTTAAGAAAAAGGCAAATGCCACAATGCTTTCCATTACTAGGAAACATCCCTTAATGGAAGTGCGTGGTTTAGTAATAGCAGCATGGACCAGAATATCTTTAAACTTAGATCGTTTAAAAAAAACTTTAGGTGGTTCTGGTAGAATGGAATGGAGAAGAGTAGAGTTGTCGATTACATATTGATGTTTCTTTAGTATATTTTTAATACTATTAAGGGTTGGATGATCAGGAAGAACTAACGTAGTTGTTGCCATGTCTGTATGTGGTTTAGGATTGTTGTTAGAACAGGAATTGCGATGTTAATAGATAGAAGCGTGTATGACAGATTTGGGGTAGCCTCTTGCTATAAGGGTAGGTAATGGCGTTAGCATGGCCGTCCTTGTCAGACTGATTAGTGCATATTTTATGGGTCTGAGTTAACTGAACTAAAGGGATGTTATCCTTGCAATGGCGTGGATGGCAGCTATCATAGTGTAAGTACTGGTGCCTGTCAGTGGGCTTCTTATAGAGAGTAGTAGACAATTTTTATTAGTAATAGAGACAAGGACATCCAAAAAAACAGTTGTGATAGAATAATTGTGAGAAAACTTGATGGAGGGGTGGATGGAGTTTCCTGTGGCCAGATCAGGAAAACATCGTCAATATACCGCAGCCAGACCAACGGCTTCAAGGGAGACATGGAAGGCAGTTTGGTTTCCATCTCCCCCATACAAATGTTGGCATAGTTGGGAGCCATTTTGGAGCCCATAGCAGTGCCACTAAGGGTGGTGTGAAAGAAATTGGAGATTAGGATGTTGTGAAGGAGAAGGCAGAAGGTGTCAATAGAAGGCACTTTAAAAGGTTTGTTAGCCTTGAGACTGTTGCGAGCAGTTTAAATCCCATGAACATAAGGAATGTTAGTGTAGAGAGAAGAAATATCAAGCGTGCAGAGGAAGACGTTCTTAAAATCGTACTTGGAGTCGTTAAGGTGCTGGATATGGGAGAGAAAATCGTTAGTGTCTTTTATATAGGAAAGAAGACTGGGTGGGATGTGGCATATGGGTGGTCCACATAAGCAGAAATTGGCTCACAGAGGGTGTTGTTACAAGATATGATTTGACGAAGGTAGAACAGACCAGGGGAACTGAATTTAGGAAGGAGGAAGAGGCGGTTTTTTTATCGATTTGGGAGTAGGATTAAAGCCGAAAAAAGATATTTTTAAGTTCTGTGTTAAACATGTCAGTAGGGTCGAAGTTTAGTTTCTTGTAGATCGTGATATCAGAGAGTTGTCTATTAGCTTCGTTAATGTAGTGAGAGGTGTTCATAACAAAAATAGCGCCCGCTTTGTCTGCGGGCTTAATTGTTATATCAGGGTTATTACTAAGGCGTTTGATACAAAGAAATTCGTTATTGGTGAAGTTAGGAAGAGGTGTTTTAATATATTTAGTTATGGAGAAGATGTCATTTTTTATGGACTTGATGTAAACGTCAAGTTCAAGATTAATATCATGAAGAGGGGTCCAGTGGCTGGGAATATGAAAGGTTCAGCTGGTAGTGGGAGTAGTATTAGGAGGATTCATGCAGAAGTATAGACGGGATGTGAAGGCATTGCAGAAATTATCGATAGAGGAAATTATATCAAAAGTGTCAATAGTATTAGGAGTGGGACAGAAGGAAATACCTTTATAAAGGGTTCTGATTTCGAGAGATGAAAGTTTAGCGGTTGAACGATTAATAACCTACAGACAGAGAGTTCAGAATATATGCGAATAAAGGATTAGAGAGAAAAACGGTTTTATTATGGAAAGAATTACGGTCTCTCTGAAATTTATTGGAATACATTTTTTGCAAATGAAATCAAGTATTTTGCAAATGAAATTATGAAGAGCATCAATATCCAGGAGAATAAGAGAGGACAGAAAGTCATATTGGGTGATGGCCTCAAAGAGGCTTGTGCAAATGCTTGAGCAATGGTAACTGAGGATAGGAAGGATGTTATCGGTAGTGTCAGAAACAGTAGAATGAACTTGCGAGAGAGTGGCAGAGGCTAAGGGGCCTAATTGGATGCTGGGGGAAGAAAATAAACGTTTGGGGATTGTGCCGAGAGTAAAGTAATAGGAAAAGGTGTTTTTGGGAGATGATAAGTACAGAATTTGTCGCAAACCTTACGGAGCTGAAAAAAGCCGGAGGGTGAGTAGCTGTTAGTCATGTTTTGTGTTGATCGTAATTTTGTGGAGCTGCGTGTGTTTTAAGTGTGTGGTCTGGCGGACGTGTCAGAGGTGGAAAGTGGGCGTGAAAGTTTGTCTAGTATTCTTGTAGTGTTTTCTGAAAGTGTGGGGATGAGATTTAGGTTAATAGGGGAGAGTGTTGAGGATGAAGGGATATCGTGAATTGTGAGTGAGGTTTTGTTATTGGAAGTTATTGTGTGGATGGTGGGAGTAGATGCACAAGAGGGTGACAGTACGCACCCTTGGTGGAGTCCAACACCCACGGTGAACGGTTTTGACTTAATGCCATTTATCCAGACACACATCTCAGAGCTTTCGTACTCAGACATGATAGCAACCAGTAATTGACCATCCACTCCATACTCTTGCAACACTTGCCAGAGCTTCTCCCGAGGAACTCCGTCATATGTTTTTTCGTGGTCTACAAAGCAAGCATAGACCTCTTTTGCATACTCCCAGGATTTCTCAAAGATTTGCCTTACAGCAAAGATGTGATCCATCGTGCTTTCGCCAGGTCAGAAACCACACTTCTCCTTCGACAGTTTGGAGTCGACTATTTCCCGACTTCTCTTCTCCAGACACTTAGCGTACACTTTCTCAGGAATGCTGATCAAAGAGATGCCTCGATAGTTGTAATCTCTCTGATCTCCCTTTTTGAAGATGGGGATCACAATTCCTGTCTGCAATTGCTTAGGGGCCTGTCCAGATATCAAAGCAACCTGACACACTCGAGTCAGTCACAGGGTACCATCCTGATTTAAGGCCTTCAACATCTCGGACCGGATTTCATCATCACCTGCAGCTTTGCCAGTCTTCAGGGATTTAATTGCACATCTGATTTCTGTTTCAGTGATACTATCGTGACTACTCTCCGCTCCAAGGTGCACCTTGTATGCCTCAGTTGTTGTTGTCACCGGATTAAGAAGAGATGCAAAGTATTCCCTCCACCTATGCAATACGCTCTCCTCCGTTTTCAGAAGCGTCCCATCTGAACTCTTAATAGTTTGTGATGAAAGAGACTTCTTTCCACGAATGCGGCGCATTGTCTGCCAGAACACCTTGTTTGCCGAACCATAGTCTGCCTCCAATTTCTCCCCGAACTTCTCCCAGGCCTTGGCTTTAGCTGTTGATACTGTTTTGCTGCTGCTTTTTGCGCCTCAGTGTACCGCACTCGACTCGAAGTTGACTTATTTTCAAGCCAGAGCAAATAGGCTTCCTTCTTTGCCTTGACAGCTTCTTGGACTTCACTGTTTTACCACGCAGTCTCTTTCTCACCGCCCTGCGTCACACTCAGCCGCTTACGCCCAGAGCACAATGCAGCTGAAGTAATCAAGCAGTTTTAAACAACTGCCACTCCTCTTCAACAGTACCACGATCACTGGGTAGTTCTTTGAAACTTGAAGATGTGTTATCTGCAAAGGTCTTCCTCACAGCTCTATCCTCCAATGCCTCCCTTTTGATGCGCCAAGTTTGTCTGAACCTAGTAGTTTGCTTGGTTAGGATGGATTCAGAGAACTGCAAACTGCATACAATAAGGTGGTGATCAGTTGATAGTTCTGCCCCTCTTCTCGCACCAGTATCTAACACTGATCGGAATAAGTCAGTTAAAACAATTACAAAATCAATCAGTGACTTCTGGTCCATTGCATCCCTGTATCAGGCATACTTATGGACATCCCTGTGCTGGAAGAAGGTGTTTGTGATGGTAAGTCCATTGTTGCAACAGAGATCCAACAAGCACTTCCCATTCGCATTTAAATCGGGGTCACCATTCCTCTCAATCACGCCTCTCCACGTTTGGTCATCAGCTCCTACGTGTGCATTAAAGTCGCCCATTAGGATGACAGAATCTGCACTCCCTCTCCTGCTAAGAGCAGCTTCAACTTCATCTAAAAAAGTGAGTACTCTGTGAGTGCATTCGGAGCATATGCAACGAATAGAGAGAGAGAGAGACTATTTCCCTATCTGAAGCCTTAGGAGACACAGTCTTCCACCTAAGGGAGTCCATTCTGCAACATAATCTGCCAGCCGGGGACTTGTGAGTATCCCCACTCCCGCCTGGGCAGTCATGTTAGGGTCGACACCAGAGTAGAAAAGCTTCCACTCTCTTTCCAAGTCCACAGTTCCAGAACCCGGACGTTTCTTAGAGGTAATACTTATGATATCCAGTCGATAACTTTTGGCTTCCTCCACTAACTCTGATTCCTTTCCTGTCATGGAGAATACGTTCCAAGTGCCAATTGACAGCACCCGATCCCGTTGTCGCTTTACCCATTTCTCCTCCTGGGAAAGGCATGCGCTGCCCCCGACCATTTCCCCAAGCGCATAGCGAGTGCACTGGTTGATCTTCTCGGAGGCATTGCTCCGAGATAAAAAATGGGAGACTGTCGACTATTTTTCGAACGAGAGCCTCTGCCTATCTCTCGAATGCAGGTGACTTTAACCTGCGCCACACCCGATGCACCCCAAACAATATATATAAACCCGTCTGTTACTATTCCTTTAATAACTTCAGGATAATTCTTTCATATTCTATTTGCTTTTAGAGAATTATCTTTTTTGCTTTGATAAAAGATAGTCTCTATCAGAAACGTCAGCTTTTATTTTAATTTTGATTAATTATTTTAGTTTATTATATCTTATTTTTTACTCATTTTGTATTTTTAATTAAAAACTATTATTTATGAAGTTTGGGTCAAAATGTCCACAGTAGTGTCGGGGTACGTTTTGAATATAATAATTCCAAATAGCTCAACTGTGCGCAGCAATTTTTTAAAGTTTCAGCCAGAACAAATTCTAAAGAAATCGCGGATACATGATTTTCCCTGATATATATAAAACTAGAGAGGTACCCAGCGTTGCGCAGGATAATTACACTTGTAAGTAAGGAGAGCAATTTAAAAAATTAAAGTACAACTCCCAATTGGTTAAATAATAACTCAATCAATAAGAAAAATAAGAAAAGCAGGTGATATACCAGGACTTTATCTAAACTCTTCATGAAGAGATCACCACTGCAAAGCATCACCAGATAAATTAGACTGAAGTTTTTCTTGCCCTTGACGTAGAAGCTTTTATACCCTCTTGCTCTTCTCGAAACTCCCTTTGTTCGGATGTTTCAAATGCCCGTATAGCCTTTTCTGTTTTAGTTGCAGAGTTTCTCTGACCAATATTCGTTTGTTCTGTTTCCTTTCCAGACACATAAATATTTGCCAGTCGTCTGGACGTTTAATAGGGAGCTCAAGGGAGACACGCTTGACTGCTTTGCCTCATTAATAGACGCTGCCTTATTAATGCTTTGTCACTGCATCATCACGTTATGGTCACTATCAATAAAACTTGGAAACGAACATTCCGTCATCGCATTGTCAACGTCTCAGTTTCCAAAATATACACATTCCACAAAATATAGTCAAAATGTATTTTTATGAAACGTTTGGATCTGCTGTGCTACCAAATAAGCTAGGTTATAACCCCTGTGTGGCTCTAAGTTTTTTTTGGATTAAAGTTTTAGATATTTTTAAAATATGCATACGAAAAAGCTTAAAATTAAAACAGTAAAAATTCCTAATGAAAAATCAAAAAAAAATTTTTTAAATGCTCACAATAGATGGACCTCTCCAAAGATGCCACTACTATTCTAAATAATTTTTTACTCACGTAATCTTACTTTAGATGTACACTTGACGTTGTTGCAATTCCCTTTCTTCTCTCCATATCTTGAAGCAAAACTTGGCCATTCATCACTTTGTGTCATCTTTCAGTCGCCGATTCTTCTATTTAATTGCTTACCATTTGTCAATACAGCACGGAGATAAAGGAGTGTTTCCTCTGTCGTCTTTCCACTCTTTCCTCTATTTATTAATTAATATCGGAGGTATTGGCTTGAAAAAATCCTCCAAATGACCATTTTCAAATTATTCTTTGAATAATATTTGCCATTTAATAGTAAAGATAGTCCTGGCTTGCGAACAAGGAGCCAACTTTAACCTCTGCTCATAGGGCATATCTGAAAGCGTCAGCTTCCATGTCCGCAATAGCTTAGTGGTTAGAGCATAGGGCCGTACACCCTGGTTCGAATCCAAGCCTTGGAATTTCCTTTGCTATCTTTCGCGATTTGTTAATACATTCAAGAAGCAATAAGAGCGTGCCTTTAGTATTAGGTATTGTCGACGGGGCCCTAGTCGTTCTGCCGTGCTCGTTAGGCAGCTTTGCATCTTTGGATAGTAGACTTTGGAATTTTTGCTGTGTGTGTGTGTAGCGTTGTGGTTGGCGCTTTGACTGGAAGTTAATTAATGTGTACTTTTATTTTTCCACTAGCTCCCACCTGCGAGAAGCTTTACCCTTTGAGGTTGCCGTGCTCTGTTTCAACGGTGACCAGCAGTAGTGCCGTTCCTACACATGCATTAGCCAAGAGTGCTTTGTTCGCCATGCAGGGGATTCCAAAGCCATGTCAGAAGACAAACTTAATCCATAAAGGAAGATCACTCTCAGGTCAGACTACAGCTTAAGTGCCTGGAGAGCCAAGTTACTGCCGAAAGCTTCTGTCCATACTGTTTGCTTTATATTTTCAAATAATCTTTATTAACTGTTTTACTCTGCTCAGTGGTTTAGTTCTGACAGGAGATCATGAGATATATATTGTTTATCCTTGCACTAGATGATATACCCGGCGTTGCTCGGTTTTTTGATGAAAGTTTGCAATATCTGATCGGGAATAGACAGTAAAAATTAACACATTAAAACTGTAAAAATTCATATAGAAAAACCGAAAAAAAATTTTTTATATGTTCATAATGGACTCTAACAGTTCTCCCCAGTTCTTGTTGGAATATTCTGTATAGCTGAGTGAGTTTACCATAGTGCCGGAAAAAAAACCCATTAAGGAATGGCATAACCAAGTACCAAAAGGTTAAACTAAATCATTCGCGGAACTATATTTTTAAACCGCCCTATGTTAACATTGGAAGTTTTTAATGGACCACAATGATACTAGTAAACCACGTATTTTTAAATTAATTTCAATTATCATTATTATTACGTTATATTCATTCATGACACATCATTCCAAGTTGTTTGATGTATCACATGCCATATTTTAGCACAGAAAGTTCCAGTGAACCATAAAGGCTCCATTAAACCATAATGGTTCTATTGAACCAGGTTCCTGGAAACCAATTTCGACTATCGCTAATTTTACATTATATTCAATCAGGACATATCATTCCAAGTCGTTTGATATATTACGTGCGGGAAAATAGAGGTGCCATTTGTGCCATGAACAAATAATATCTGTAATTGGTTCGTGCCATGAACCATATTCATTGACTGACGAAAACAGATTTTGAAAATCGTTCGTAGCCTCGGAAGAGTTTGAGTTACAGACGGACAGACACGTTTCCCCACACTGATAGCATAAAGCACCTTTCGGTACTTAATAAGCCATTAAGGAATGACATAACAAAGTGCCGAAAGGTGAAACTAAACTATTAGCGGAACTATATTTTTGAACAGCCCTATGTTAACATTAATAGTTTCCAATGAGACATAAAGATACCATTACATCAGCTACCTCTGAACCAATGTCGATTATCATTAAGTTTACGTTACATTCATTCATGACACCTATTGCAAGTCGTTTGATATATTACATGCCATATTTTAGCATTGAAAGTGACGATGAACCGTCACGGTTCCACTAAACCAGGTTCCTTGAAACCAATTAGGACTATCATTAATTTTACGCTATATTCATTTATGACATCTTATTCCAGGTCGTTTGAACATTTTACAGGCCATATTTTAGCATGGAAAGTTCCAATGAACCATCATGGTTCAACTAAACTAGGTTGCTTGAAACCAATTTTTACTATCCTTAATTCTACGTTATATTTATTCGTGGCACATCATTCAAAGTCGTTTTATATATTACCTGCTATATTTTAGCATTAAAGGTTCCAGTGAACCATGATGGCTCTACTAAACCAGAATGGTTCCACTAAACCTGGTTCCTTGAAACCAATTAGAACTATCATTAATTTTACATCATATTCATTCATGGCACCTTACTCCAGATCGTTTGATATATTATATGCCATAATTTAGCACTGAAAGTTCCAATGAACCATAATGGTTCTACAAATCCAGAATGGTTTTACTAAACCAGGTTTCTAGGAAAACCAATTTAGGCTAGCATTAATTTTACGTTGTATTCATTCATGATACATCATCCCAATTTGTTTGATATATTACATCCCATATCTTATCATTGAAAATTTTTGAGGGTGTCATAAAGGTACTGTTAGAGCACGTGCCAATGTTTCGATTACAACTTATTTCAAAATGGCTCATTCCCGGAACCACATTTATTATTTGGCGAAAATAGTAATTTATATCTGCTTCAATCTCGTCATTACGATTTGTTTGATATATTACTTAATATTCTTCCCATTGAAAATTGCTTGGCGGGAAAATGGAGGTACCATTTGTGCACGTGCCAATGAACCGATTTAGATAATATTTGTGAATAGTTCGCGCCATGAACCATATTCATTGATTGGCGATAACAGATTTTGAAAATCTATCATAGCCTCAGAGGAGTTAGATTTAAAGACGGACAGACAGACAGACACGTCTCCCCACACTGACAGCATAAAGCAGCTTTTGGTACTTAATAATGTGTGGAATAATATGTATGGCTACGAAAGTGGGAGGAAATAGAATGAAAATGATACAATTGTTTGATCTGACGTTTTTTCAGCCTTGGCTATGGCTATAAATTTATGTTATCTGACTTTTAAAAATTCATTTGTTTATCTAAAAATTTAACAATTCCTAAATTCTCTTCTTGGATAGCGGTAGATAAAATTGATTGTTTGTGTCTGTGTACACCGCGATTCCAACAATTGATAAACTGTTAGGAAATAAAGACATTAAACTGGAGCAAACTGCAAGCATCAAGTAAATGATAATAATTATTAAAATGGATGGAAAAATTCTGCGACTTGTAATCGAACCAGGAACCTCGATTGTCATGGTGGACACCTCTACTAATTGGGGCCATGGTTTCTTAATTGAAGAGGTTATGAATCATAACTTATGACACTCCCGTTTAAACGCGATCCCGTTATTATTTTGTCCACCATATGGCAAAACATCAAAGTATGCTTTAAATAATCAGATATACAATAGAATTCAACATATAAAGCATAAGTTATCAGTCTTTATTCTAAGGCACAGCTAGTTATACATTTTAAGCTTTTTTTAAAATAAATGATTCAAAATGATTCATAAAAAATTAATAAATGGAGCATAGATTGCTCGTTCGCCATCTACTTGCGGTACATCTTTTGGTTCGCGCCGATAGCACTGGAACATTTACGAGTGTCATAACCTTTATAATTAAAAAACCATGAATTGGGCTATGGCAGACACCTGAACAGTCATGCTGTCACAAGTGTCTTAAAGACAACCAAGTAGTTTTTGGCGTTTGGCGTTTGGTGTTTGCTCCAGTTTAATTTCTTTATTTCTTATTGTGTGTTCATCAATGGTTTGGATATGAGAAATTCACGATCTGTGAACCGGGTGCCCACCTCACATTGGGCTTTCCTTTTTGACAACTTGGTTGTCTTTAAGACACTTAGTGACAACATGGCTGTTCAAGTGTCTGTGATAACCTAATTGATAGAGCCGTCGACCAGGATAATCTAGGTTCCTGGTTCGAATTTTACAAAATGGACATATAAGAAACACACATGGACCTATCTGTTAGCTATGCATTTCAAAATGGCTAGACCAATCTTGATGAAATTTTTCACGGTAATTCCGATGGAGCCTGGTATGGTTTTAGGTAGGTCATGGTAGAGATATCGCCCTTCATGGAGAGCACACTTTAGAATTCGTTACCCCCTCCCTAAATAAGGTTAATTTGGTTAATTATGCAGTTCCACACCAGTAAATATGTTACGTTTGTAGTGCAGCACCAGGTAATGTATTAACAAACTGAAAATGAATTTTATATAAAAGATTATTTCTTTTCAAAATTGCATGTAGACAGTGCTCTTCTTCTTATATTTAAGGTCATGTGTGCACAATTTCATCAAGATTGGAATAAAACTGTAGATTTGTATAAGAGACAAATATACATACATACAACAACCATATATATGTATAAAAGATAAGTACCAAGAACTGTCCTTTCTAAGCCTCAATAACTGGAATTCTATGCTCTGTTACATATTGAAACTTATCTATATTGCACAAACTTTGCCTTGCGTTGTTGATCATGAGATATATATGCTAGGGTAAATGTGATGAATCCGGGAATTATATATAGTAGCCGGTGATTATGTATAATAACCTTTTTGTGTGGTGAATTTGATAATAGTCTTCAAATAATCGCATTTTCCGGATTTTTATGTGAACGCTGTTTTTGGTTCTTCAATTTTTTTCTCCGGCGATGGGATTCGATCCTGGAATAGTTGGAGGTTTTGTTTAGCAATCAACGTCTTTACCACTGAGATCTCAGCTCACTGAGAGCAAATGGTGTTAATTAAACTTAAAAGCATTTCAACAATGTGATTGCAAATTTTCCCGTCAGTTGGCGCACACAGCCGATAAATGAAAAGAATTTTCAAAAATCGACGGAATTTGGGAGTGTGAATGGCAATCTTATGTGTAGAAGCCTGTGTTTGGGGGAAGCTGGGAGCACTCAAACTCTAAAAAGTCCGCACCAACCAAAAGAAAAAATTTAAACTTTAATTTTTTGATCATGTTGTGTTTTTGTAGTACATTTTAGTTTTTTGTCCTAAGGGAAGGCCTGCAAAATTGTTGATGGTGGTGGCATCAGCCTCTCTTCAAGAGGGTGGGGCGGATTAGGTCAAGCATGTGGCGTCTGGGAAGTGAAACTCCGAAAAAACAGTTTAGATATTTCCGTAATATGCCAGTTTGCGGGCTGCATTAAAGTGCTACATGGCATACCTCAGTCGGGTTCGATGTGATCCCTAAAAAATTAATTACTATGATTCAAAAAATGAAACCTGAATGAAATTTTTTATTCCTCATAAATGGCAAAGAATGCTGAAGTGGTGTTAGCAAAGTCGACTGGAATTTCCAATCTGGGAAATAACTGTTTATGCTTAGAATAAGCAAAAATTTATGTTTAATGCATGATTTGCCTGCAGCAGCGAGAAAATTGGTTGTGATATTATGATATGGATGCTGTAGTTAGGTTAATCAAGTTAAGTGATTCGCATTTCAATATATGGTGCTCACAGCGAATGATTACAACAAAACGTGAACCATTAGTCAACCGTATCCCGCTGGACGGAAGTAAACCTGTAAGCAAAGAGCATGGTGTGTGTCTGTTTAGTATGGACGGTAGGTTAGATTAGGTATGGGTTTGGTTTGTATAGGTTTGGTTTTGGTTAGATTGGGGTTAGGTTTAGGTTGGGTTTAGGGTAGGTTCAGATTAGGTTAGATTAGCTTTGGATTAGGTTATGTTTAGGTTAGGTTATGTTATGGTGTGTTGGGTTAGTTTAGATGAAGGTTTAGTTTGGGTTTAGTGTATGCTCAGATTAGTTTAGGTTAGGTTTTTAGTAAGTTTTGTTTAGGTAAGTTTAGGTTTAAATTATGTTTAGGTAATTTTAGGTTAGATTGGGTTGTGTTGGTTTAAATTTGTGTTAGGTTTTGGTTATGGTAAGTTTGGGTTAAGTTAGGTTATGTTTGATTAGGTATGTGAGGTAAGGTTTTTTGTTCGGTTTGTTAAGTTAGACTGGTTAGGTTTTAATTAGGTTAGGTTTATGTCAGATTAGGTTTAGATCAGGCTAGGTTAGGTTAGAATTGGTTAGGTTGGGTTAGGATTCGTATTCAGACACCTGTTGTAGCGACGCTTATGATAAAAGTTCGGTTAAGTTTAGGTAAGATCAGGTTTTAGTTATGGTAATTTTTTTTTGATTGTATTAGGTTAGTTTAAGATAAGATTTGGGTAATGATTTTAAATACATGATGATATTCTTAATAAGATGATGGTTACTGCGAGAGATTTCTGAAAAACACGAAACATTAGTTATGAATTGTAACAGGTCCATTCAAATTTTGCAATTTTTCTATTGTCTAATTTAAGTCTCTTTTGATCTGTAATGAAATAAAATAGTTAGTCATTCTTTTTGAATTTGAGGTCATGTTCAATTTCCAGTCTTCTGTTTGAATGTGTTCTAAACGGCGGATGTGTTGCAATCTCTTCACCTGTAATGGACGAGTTTTGTATGGGTCTATTACTCACAGGATATACAGTCGCGGTGAATTTTGCAATAAGCGGATTCAGATATTAATTTTTTATAAACTGCGAGTTTTCATCCGTTCTGTTCTAAAGTTGTAAGCTAATTTTTCCTATTCTAAAATTGTTGTGCATTTGTTTTCAGAATTAATTTTTGACTGGCGTTTTCAATAAACAATTTATTACAGAAAACAGCCCATTTTGGATATTTTCTTAAATTGCCGATAAAGTAATAAATTGAAGTTATTTATTAAACTTCCCAGTGTAAACGGTTGTTGAATTGTCACGACCATGGGGTTTAAGGTCGGTGAACTAAATGTGAAAGTGTAAATCAATACTTACATTTCAAGAACATTATCAAAATGTTCAAGCACCCAATGTTATATTTAAAAGGAAGTTACTGAGTCAAGCAAACAAAACTACCACCACTTATAACGTTGAAGAACGTTGAAGTTATGATACCAAAGATATTAAAAAAAATTAAAGTTTGCTTTTTATTTAAAAAAATAGTAAATTCTTATTAAAGAAAAGATATGTTTATAAAAACATTTTATTAAGAGAAATTACTTCAGATGCTCCGCTAGCACCAAGAAAATTATATTACTTAAGTGCCATATAGTGGATTTATGATTCAAACATCATTTTAATCGGACATTGCTTTGTGGTTTTTTTTTGTTTACCAGAATCTTAAGTCATTTAGAAATTGGCTGAGTAAAGTTTAATGGGTGTGTATACAACTTAATTAAAACAGACACAAAAAGGTAGAAAATATTTGAATTTTAATAAACAAGAAAGTTAATAAATTTATCCCATATATATATTTTTTTAAAGAAGTAAATAAATTGAATTTATCAAGAAATATAGTAAGCATTACACTGGTATTGCAAGTAAGATACAGACAAGAATTAATATTATCCCCATGCTTGAATCAAGCCAAGTTATTACAATGTTTTAAGTGAAAGAAGTATAGAATACACAGATATGTGCATAAGAAAACATGGTTATAAAACCGGATGTGTGGCCAACACAAAATCAGACATTGAAAGTTTTAATGTTAAAATTGGCAGATAACATAACACAAGGTTATTCAGAAATTGCTACAATGGATAACCAATGAGATTAAAATAACTCATGGATTGATTCAACCACCAACAAAAATTAAGAGAAGCAACATTCTCTTAAAAAATTCAAAATTTCATATCACATAGACATAAAAAAAATTAAAATAGCATTTTAGCTAAAAAAAATTTAAACGGGACTACTCAGCAATCAACTACATACAGGATGCAGACAACATTAATGGGACACAAGTTAATAAATTAAGCCCCCCCAAAAAATTGATAAAAGAATAATTTCAAAATACATATTGGCCTAGACTGAAGATAGAAGAGAAACAAAAATAAAAAAAATTAAATGAATTTAGAAAGGTTAAATTGTCCTAATAAAAAAATTAACTAAGTCCCAATCAGCATGACGCACTACAACAGTGTGGAGGCCTACATGTTTAGAACTGGATGAAAATGATATCCGGAGAAGAGGTTGCCTGGGAAACCAGAACAATCTGAATCACAGTTTATGAAAAAGAATGTCCATCTCTACAGAATTAACAGGTGAGGGTGAAAATTGAAAAGTTGCTTACATGTCCTGATATTGATGAAGGATGAAAAAGAATATATAAGTTACTACATTTTGTTTGAAGATTGTACTATGGAAGACACACTGAAGAGGTAGTAAACACAAGATGGAAATTCGCTGTTTGAACTGGAGCTGGTGTTATGGCTCCAGAGGAGCACTCTTAGATCGTAAAACAGGCAGGGTGCCCAGGCGCACATGCTATTGGAACAAGAGGAGGCCCGTCCGCCCACCAGTGGGTCATTGATGTTGAGGGGAAAGGTGAAGAGATACGAGATGTTGTTCGTATCACCTCCAAAGATCTTATAGAGACGCTGAGATGACGAATAGCGTCTCCGAAACGTAGCTGGGCCAAGGCGTGGCCACTCGAGCTGGAGGAAGGACCTAAGATGGATGGCGCCCATCCTCCAGATGTTTGAGGCTGGCTGATGAACACCGTCAGATCGCTTCTGACGGGCCAACCAAAGCTCTCTGTTGAGAAAGGCGATGGAAGTGGCTAGCTCCAGCTTGTACGCAGCACCAGTGGAGCAGTCCATCAGAAATCGCACTGACTGGATGGAGAAGGCAGTCAGACCAAAATGGGATGAAAGGCAATCCCAAATGAACCGTTCGAACGGGCACTCGAAAAACACATGGTCTATGGATTCAGGAGACCCACAAAACAGGCAACCAGCAGAACCGACTACTCCCCACTAATGTAACCGCTGGAGAGTATAGAAACCATGGTGCAGCAGGCGCCATTGGAAGTTAAATACAGTCATCTCGAAGGCAAGGGACTTGATGGCCTTCAAGATGGCTGGCCATAGATACTGGGGGTGCCAGCGCACGAAGTCAGAAGACGCACCCCGGTCGGCCTGCTGGAAGAACCAAGATAGACGAAGGCTTCCCTAGTCTTGTGGGTCTACCTGACGCAGATCTTGATTAAAGGTCGCTAAGTCTCTCTGGATTCGGTTGTAGAACCCAGGAGATCGTAGGTTGATTGTCACTGGCAGCGACGTAGGAACTGGTAGCTCATTCACCTTGAAGAAGAAACGCAGGTGCAGGAAGAGAAAATTGGCCCAAATGGGAGGGGAAAGGAGGAAGACCCGAATCAAGGCAGCTATTCTGGCCGCAATGAGGTAGTGACGGATGTTAGGCAGGCCCAGGCCTCCTCCCTCGATAGGGATATACAGCAGTTCCCGGCGAAGGGGATGACGGGCTGCTGCATACCCCCAAATACAGTCTGCAATGGCACCGTGCACCTTCTTCAAAAGCTGAGGAGATGGCAAGGCGAATAGGCATTTAGATGTCAATAGGGACAAGATGCGTGTCTTGATGAACTTCGCCTTGACAAACATCGAGGTGGAATAACGAAATTTCTTGCCAAGGCGAGACAAACACTTGTCAATAACTTGCTGCCAGTGACGGGAGTCCATGTCGCGTAGAAAAGAGAAGACGTATCCCAGCACTGTAATTTATCACACCACGTTATTGGGAAGGTTTGAAGATAGTCCACTGTCCACTTCCCAATAGCGATGCCTTTAGATTAACGAGATTGATAGAACTTCCTGTCGAAGTGCTATAGTGATCGAAAGATTCTTTATAGATGCCCAGAGAATACGCATCAGATGCAAATAACACTACATCATCAGTGTATGCCAGCGTACGGATGTTGATGGAAGCAGCTGGCAAATCGTACCCCTGGACATATGGGTGGCGATTAAGAAATTGTAATAATGGCTCCAAATAAAATATATATAAGAGGGGAGAGATGGGACACCCCTGCCTGACGCCTTTGGACAGTTCGAAGAAAGGCGAATTGGAGCCATTAATCGCCACGCATGACATGGCAGAAGCATACAGTGCTGAGATAATCGTAGCAAATTTCCGAAGATGAAGATGGTGAAACACTCGGAAAAGAAACACGTGATTCACCTTGTCAAAGGCCTTTTCCTGGTCAAGACTTAGGACGGCAAGAGTCTACGGCGCACACACTCTTCCTCCATAACACACTTGATGGTGATGATGTTGTTGGACATCCTGCGAGATGGAATGGAGCAGGATTGTCCCGGATCGAAGAACTCGTCGGCGAAGCATCTTAGCCGTTGCAGGAGCACGCCAGTGAAGATCTTATAATCTGTGTTGAGTAGAGTAACAGGCCACCACTGGGTGACGAGTTCAGGATTCGGTACTTTGGGGAGTAAGATGATTCTCCCCGCGGTAAAGTCCGACATGATGGAGGAAGCGTCCTTAAGAATGGAGTTGAAAACTTGCACCAAGAAAGACCCAAGAAGTTTCCAAGTCGCATTGTAAAACGAATACGGGATGCCATCTAATCCAGGGCTGGACTGATGACGGCTATATATCGACAGAAACTTCTTAACTTCATCTTCGGAAAAGGGACGGGTAATTGATAGGTCAGCATCAGCAGTGAAAGGTCTAAGTGCCTCGATCCAATTCGTCGTGGCGTCGGATGGAAAGACTGGGTGGCTAAAAAATGATGAAAAATGGGAGTGAAAGGCCGACAAGATGTCAGCGTCGGTTTCCACTGTCCCATTCTCCACCACCAAACGATGGCACCTCTTCTTGTTGGCACGACGCCTCTCCTCAGCGAACACAGCTGACGACATATTCCGGACGTCAGACGCCCAGGACAGTTTGGCCCTGAGAGCTGCGCCGGCGGCCTTGCGGATCATTAGAGCATTCATCTCGCTCATCACCTGGAGGATGTCATAAGCCTATGCCCCCTTCGGGATGGAACAGTGGAGGAGGCGCAGGATTTCTTGGAGCATGAGGAGATGGCGCCGATTGCGTCTAGCAGCATCACACCCAATCTTTATAAAGAAGCGACTGAGCTTAGATTTAAAAGAAAGCCACGAAGCTAGCGACGGAGGCACGTTGTGAAGATGTCTTTCCACAAACCGAACGAACATTCCCTTGTATCTATCGATGTCAAGCAGAGAAACGTTCAGGAACCAATTGTTCAAAGTAGTGCCTGCAGAGGAGGCAGGGAATAGAGGGTTCTAGGACCACTTGATGGCACTGTGGTCTGAAAACGAGCACGGAATGACCTCCATGGAACCAGGGGCACCAGCGAAAGTGGCGTTTACTAGAAAAAGGTCCAACCTTGAGAACACAGAGGGCCCTTGATGAAAGGTGGACCCCCATTGGTTGGAATGGGAAGAAGACGCCCACAGATCGAATAGTGCATTCCGCTGGCTCAGCTGGTAGATGTACCCAGACGAAAAGATGTTGTTTTCATCTGGATAGCAATTGAAGTCCCCAGCAACCACTGCAGGCAAGGACGAGCACAGGTAAAAATCCAGATCTTCAAAGAATGTCCGTTTCTCCGCTGATAAACACGGGGCATACACATTAAGCAATCGGAATTTGAGACCAGATAGCAGGAGGTCCAAAGAAATTACCCTGCACTCACAGTCAAAGACGCAGTTCGACACCACAATGGAGGGGTTGAAGATGATGATAGCAACCCCCTGTCCATGTGGCGAAGATGAGTTGAAGAAGAACTGCGCAGATGGATATTGACTGCGAAGGCCAGGTAGGTTAGCAAGCTGTTGCGAAGCAGCTAGCTTTACCTCTTGAAGGAGTAGAATATCTGGCCTGTACAGGGCAACAAATGATGACAAAACCGATTTCTTGAAAGACGAACCAAGGGAACGAACGTTTAGGGAAAAGACCTTCACTGCGAATTTAGGCTGACGGGGGCTGACCTGTATCTGAAAGAGTCTTGAGCCTCACGGATGATGGAGGAGGCTCAGATGTCTTCCGTCTAGAGGAGCGAGCACGTCCCGAACAGGAAGAGGGGCTGCGATGATGACGGTCTACGCAGCTGTCTCGTTCAGATGATGAGGACATAGGAATCCCGTCCTTCTTGCTACGATGTCGTCGGGCCTTTTTCTTGCTAGGGCTCTTAGGCGTCGCAAGAAGATCCCGCTGAGCAGACGTTGATGGCTTGGAAGTCCCAGCAGAGGATGAAATTTTACCAGGCGTAGCTGCACAGACGATTCGAAGAGGCTGCGATGCCGATGAAGGAGCAGGTGGAGGAAGAGCAGGAAACTCCTCCACATCAAGCACCAACTCGGAGCACAACGAATCGTCTAAGATGACTTCTGCAGAGTGGCAGTCCTCCACCATCGGGGAAACATCAGGCGAAGGTGGACGTGATGTAACAGTTTCTTGAGCCACACGAGGCCGAGGAGGCATCTCCTTCCCAGGAGTCGTAGGAAGAGGCGACGATGGTGGGGTCGTCTTCGAATTCCTTGGTGAAGGAGGAGGCGACGATGGTGGGGTCGCCTTCGACTTCCTCGGTGGAGAACGAGGCTCTGTTGCTCTGCTCGGCTCAGGTGACGTGGCCAGTGAAGTCATCATTGCTGGTTGCTGGGACGACTTTCCTCGAGGCGATGGCGTTGGGGCTGCTGATAAAGCGTCTGACCTCTCCTGGCACTGGTGGAATTTGTGCGCGGTCTTGTGGCAGGAATCACATTTCCGAAGGAGAGGACAGTCTTTCCGAACGTGGGAAGTCTTTTTGCAGTACCAGCAGCACTGCCTTTGTCCCTTGTAGGACACGGAGACTTTAACTGCGCGCATTACAACGAACTCTGGAATGTCTTTATGAAGCTCCATGTGCACTACGATGTTGCCCGTCATCTGAAGAGGAGAATCCGGGTGCACGGGGTACGAGATTCTTCACACCACCCCGTAGTCCGACATGCAGTCACGTAGATACTTCTCAGCCATCAGTGGCGATGCGCCCTGGATAAGAACTGGAACATATACGGGTTCGGCGTAACTCAGGTGGACGGTGGTTTGCCCAACCATGATGAAGTCCGCAGCCACAATTCGGTCTGCAACATTCTGTTGCCCTTAGAGCATCTTTGACTCTGTCGGAGAAAGCCTCTGCAGGACAGAAACAGCGGGAAAACCCGATGGAAGGACAGGAGGTATACTCGTTTTGGAGTATAACTCTTTCATGAACATGCCGACGGCGAAGGGCCATCGGCAATCATATCAACCATGCGTTCCATGGTTGATATTGAAAAAGATAAAAGTTGAGTTAAGAGAAAAGACCTCCCCCAGGAGACGCCAGGGGATGCAAATGCACCACACAAAACAATATCGATTACGACGGAGCAGAATCAGGCTGGCATCCTGGCTGATGGTTTGGTGAGCAGTGAAGAAAATTTGCAGTGTTGTCCAATTTAAGCTTTTGGAGTAACAATCCAATGGCTCATGGCTAGCACATGAAAACAATGGTAATGCACTTCTTGAAGCTTGAACATGCAAATTGTGGAATGACATCAGCTGCTAAATCAACAATTGATAAACCAAGATAACATTGTTGAGTAAGACATGAAGATAAAAAAAATATTTTATACAAATCATGGAACATATATTAATATATCCATAGCATTTGTTAAAACTAAAATTATTACAATTCACAATATTTATTATCAGCAGGATCCTGTTTCTATAAATGTGTTGAAAAATGACTATGCATTAAACTGCATCTATATATATCATATTAAAAAAATATGATTGTCTAGAGAAAGAAAGGCCTATAAAAATTGTATAAAAAAAACACTTAGAAAATATGCCCAAGAACTGTATAAATTGTCAGCATAAAACTTAATGAGGTAACAAGAAAATATTGATTCAAAGCCAAAAAAATAATAAATTAATGATAAATAATAATTTTCCGGAAAACAAAAATATATAAAAAAAATGATATAAAAAAATTAATTTAAACTGAAATATTAAATTGGCTAGGAATCAATGAAAGATTGTAATAAAAGAAAAATGTGATGTGAAAAATTTTCATTTTGAGCATCACAGAATAATAAGCGGTTATTCTATAAATTCGCTTTTTCATCATATTTGCCGTGTTATTTGTGAGCAATTGCGTGTGGAATATATAATTTCTTTGTTTTTTCCATAACAACATTTGTTTCATGAATAGTCGTGTTTTTATATTGCAATTTCACTTTATGTGGTGTTTGGAAAGTGAAGATTGGCCAGCTATGTTAGTTTTTGGAGAAAAGAAAACGCAAGAGTGGCAATTGGATTTGTTGCACCGCATATGAGTTTGCGAATTGCGTTTTCAAGGAACTATTTATTAAAAAAGCCAATTACGTTTGGGAATTTTTTTAAAATCACCGGTAAAAATAATAAACTTAAGGTTATTTATCAAACTTCCCATTGTAAACGGTGATTATGAATAATAACCGGTTATTATATATATTCCCCTTTTCTTCATATTTATCGTAACATATATATTGTTGATCCTACCATAGTGTTGGTGCATTGCGTGTTGACACCATTTATCTATGTTGCGCAAACTTTTCCTTTGCATTCATTATCTCCGGTTACTGATCATTTTTGAAGATTCTCATGAAACTGTTAGGTACAAAGAACTCTCTTTTAAAAGAAAACCGTGAATAACAGGAATTCTATGCATTGTTTCAAATTGAAACTTATCTACATTGCATCAAACTTTGCCTTGCATCGTTGGTCGTGCATATATATTGTTGATAACTATTGTTGCACAAATTTTCCTTGCATTTTTGGTTATGAGATATATATTGTTGGTCCGTGAAAAGTGTTTGTGAATTGCGTGTTGATACCATTGTTGATACCTATTGGTGCACAAACTTTGCCTTGCATTATTCTGTTTACCTACATGTGTATTGTCCCTTTGCAAGGAGTCGTTTTTACATCGCCATAATGATATAACTATGTACATCCAAGTGTATATGACGATTAAAATTTATTCTTCCCTAAAGGTTTATACGCAATGTTGAATTGAAACCAAATATTCTGAAGCACTGAGGAAAGTTGCCCGTACAAACACAACAGTATATTTCACACTAATAAGCACAAGAATTGTTGTTAGAATCAGCAAGTTTTGATAGTTCTGCATCATGTTTTAAGTGGCAATACCGCTTCTGCATTCAAAGTATAATAGCCTACTACTATTTCCCGGTGGCATTTATGGGATTTTTTAAATTTTCTTTTTAAATTTCTGCTAAGAATTTGTGCATTTGGCCGCACTGTGGGTCCGTTCCAGCTCGAGAAACAGAACGAAGACTCAGGTTTCCATGGCAACCGGTGGTTTCACGTAGGTAAATTAGCAGGCTGCAGTGGGCAAAGAATTAATTCACGGCAAGTAAATGGAAATATTGCCTTCGCAAATTTCGCACTTGATTGCAGTAGAAAGCATAAGATTGGCTCCTTAGTATTTACACAATTGAAGTCGAAAAAATTAAAACACCACTTCCTATTAAAAACTTAATAGGCACGAATGTACATTTCGACGAATATGCTGTCATCATTCAGCGCGAGTAAGCAATTGGGAACAGTCCTGTGTAGAGTTGCTGATGGGAGAAAATGGATCTGGGCAGATACAACCCCGAGTAATGCAGCGATTAACCCTGATTCTTTTGATTGTCATCGCACGGGGTACAGGTTGATCGAATATGAAACTCCCGTCTTTCAGTACTGTTGCAATATATGCACGGCAACATTACGTAGTCACTTCGCTGCTTCTCTCTGCGTATCTTGACATGGATGCAATAAGTCTCGAGTTCAACTAACTGCAGCCGAGTTTAATGGACAGTCCTCTTTCTGATTTAATTCTATTGACAAACCCGGATTGTCGATAGCCACCGCGCTCTACAATAACCACTGGCTCACTCATCATTTGCTTTGTTGCAGCAGTGCGCTGGTAAAACCCATACAGCACGAGAGCGAAACACGAACATTTGCTCTGCCTTCTTTCCCATGTCTTTCAATAATCTCCTTAATCTCCATTTTCTCCGGTTAAGCTTATTTTTAAAGATTTTCAAGGAAAAGTTAGCTTCTAAGAACTAAGTATCAATTCCAAGAAAAGCCCCAAAAGAGGAATTCTAAGCATTGTTACAAATTCAATTTTGTTTTATGTACTCAGAGTTGGGAAAAAACGTTAATTTTATTGCACAAACTTTGTCTTGCATTTTAGGTCGTTCGATATACAAGGTGTTTCAAAAATACTTTTAAAAATTTTGGGGACAGGTTCGTTACACTAAAACAAGAAAAAAGTTCATGTAAACACATGTCTGAAAAATTCTACGTTTTTGAGTTATTAATGTTCGTTGTATCATTTTATGCCAGGTGGTATTGTGCTGCCAGGGAAACTTGTTTACATTTGTCTTTCGTCTGTCTTCAACGTGTCCATTGTGTACATGTGCAGGAAATGTTGACTGAAAGTGCTCCGTTCAAACGTGGTTTATGCATGATGGAGCTCAAGCACATTACATACAGTTCCTGTTTTCGAGACAGGCTGGCTGGTATCTAATATGACAAGTGGATATGCAGAGGAGGTCCAGTTCCGGGGACACCTTAAACAATTGGTCTATGCAGAAGACCACCCGGGTACAGAAACGTTTCATGGAAGCCTGCGAAATGGTTCGACAAATGTATGCGTGTTTAGAAAAGCAAGAGCAAGAAATTTCGATCAAGTATGTGTTATGAATAGTGATAATTGAATGATCTTATAAAGATTTTTATACGCCAAACCTCCGATTTTTAAATTATTGATGAAAATATGCAAGAAAATTCCAGAGCCTGGTTTCCCACCCAATTGCGCCCCTGAGGACATAGGAGCATTAATGCTATCTTTTGTAAACATTCATTAATAAATGATGGATTTTCGGACATCTTTTTTTTTTCTTTTGGTAAATGTGTGTATGTATGTATGTATATATGTATGTATGTATTGTAACGGCCTGCAAAAATACGAGCAGAAGACTCCAAACTATAATTAGCATAACTACGGTATTGTCGTTGAGAAATACTAAAGTCTATGGTTAGGTAAAAGTTGTGATGTCTCAATACAGTAAATAAAAACAACTCACTGGATTCGTCCCCCTGAAATCAATGGATTGATGGGGTATTTTAATATCTCGGATCGTAAACATTGAATACTTGGATGCATACAAAAACCAAAGAAAAGGTTATTAATAAATAGGAAATATACAAGTTGTAAATGTAGTAATGATCTTGTTTGAAATTGGCCTCAGCCTTTCACTGTAAAACATGCCGAGTTACAATAGTTTGAGAGTGTAATTATAGGTCATTTTCCAAAATTCAAATATATTTCTTCTCAAGCAGCTGAGTGTGGAGTTCTGATTCTGTGTCGTCTTGATGTCCTCTTTCAGTTATTCCTTAATATTCCCAAGAAAGTCAATTAATAGAGAAATTATTATCCTGATCCGAAACTTTCACCTCTTCACTCTATGGAAATTTTAAATCCTCTTGAAAGAAAAAGGTAAGTCTCGTGATCTTCTAATGACCCAATAAATCACGAAGTATGTAAGCTGGTGACAAGGGGAAAGAACGCAGAGGAATGGGGGCTAAAACTTTCGTGTCATGCATTCACTCGGTGATGGAAGAGGTACGGGGAGATAAATTAGTAAGAAAGGGAACTAGTTCCCTAAACCAATTTCGACTATCATTAATTTTATGTTATATTCATTCATTACATATCATTCCAAGTCGTTTGATATATTACATGCCATATTTTAGCATTGCAAGTTCCACTGAGCCATAATGGTTCCACTAAAACAGGTTCCTTGAAACCAATTTCGACTATCATTAATTTTACATTATAAAATCATTCATGACACATCATTCCAAGTTGTTTGATATATTACATGCCATATTTTAGCATTGTAAGTCCCAATGAGCCACAATGATTCCACTAAACCAGGTTCCTTGAAACCAGTTTTGACTATCATTAATTTTACATTATATTCATTCATGACGCATTATTCCAACTTGTTTGATATATTACATTCTATATTTTAGCATTTAAAATTTTTGACCGTGTGATTAGGCCACGTGTCATTGTATCGATTTCAACCATTTTCAAAATGGTTCATTCCCGAAACCTTAATGATTAATTGGCGAAAATAGTAATTAATATCCGCTTCTATTCGTTATTACGATTTGTTTGATATATTACTTAATATATATCTTCATTAAAAATTACTAGGTAGGGTCGTGAAAGTACCATTTGTGCACGTGCTATTGAACCGATTGAGACAATACTTATGGTTCTGCCATGTGCCATATTCATCGACTGACGAAAATACTAATTTATATCTGCTTCTATCTCGTCATTACGATTTGTTTGATATATTTCTCAATATATTTTCCCATTGAAAATTGCTAGGCGGGAAAATAGAGGTAACCCTTTGTGCACGTGCCAATGAACCGATTTAGATAATATTTGTATTTGGTCCGTACCATGAACCATATTCATTGAATGACGAAGACAGATTTTTAAAATCTTTCGTAGCCTCGGAGGAGTTAGAGTTACAGACAGACAAACAGACTGACGGACAGACAGACAGACTGACGGACAGACAGACAGACATACACGTTTCTCCACACTGATAGCATAATACCCCTTTCGGTACTTAAAAATTCGATATTAATTCCGGAATAATGTCTAAGAATAAACCACCGAAATCGCATTTAACTGGCTCTTCTCAAAGAAGCGGTAATGGCTGATCGTCATTTATGTTGTCGGCCTTCATTAAAATATAAAACTTAAAGTCCATTAATTTTGTCTGTAATATAACCAGTCCGTTGGAACATTGACGAAAAAGCGGAGTCTCTGTTGTGGTTCCGATTAATCCTAGTTTTTTTACGGTCCTATTTATTAAGTACCGACTGGTGCTTTATGCTATCAGTGTGGGGAAACGTGTCTGTCTGTCCGTCTGTAACTCTAACTCCTCCAAGGCTATCAAAGATTTTCAGAATCTTTTTTCGTCAGTCGATGAATATGGTTCATGGCACGGATCAGTTATAAAAATAATCTACATCGTCTCATAGGCACGTGCACAAATGGTAACTTTATTTTCCCGCCTAGCAATGTTCAATGGGACGATATATTGGGTAATATATCAAACAAATCTTAATGACGAGATATATGCGGTTATTCATTATTATTTTCGTCAGTCAATGAACACGGTACATAGCACGAATCAATCACAAATAATATCTAAATCTGTTTAATAGCACGTGCACAAATGGTACCTTTACGATCCCAATTGGCAATTTTCAATGGAGAGATATATTAAATAATATATCAATCAAATCATAATGGCGACATAAAAGCGGATATAAATTACTATTTTCGTCAATTAATAAATAAGGTTCCGGGAATGAACCATTTGGAAAATGGTTGAAATGGAGACAATGACACGTGCTCTAATAGCACCCTTATGACATCCTCAAAAATTTTCTGTGCTAAAATATGGCATGTAATATATCATGTGACTTAGAATGATGTGTCAAGATTGAATATGGAGTAAAATAAATTGAAAATGGTAGTCGAAATTGTTTTCAAGTAATATGCTTTAGTGGAACCATAATGGCTCATTCGAACTTTCAATTCTAAAATATGGCATGTAATATATCAAACGACTTGGAATGATGTGTAATAAATGAATATAACGTAAAATTAACGATAATCGAAATTGGTTTCAAGGAACTTGGTTTAGTGGAACCCTTATGATTCATGGGAACTTTCAATGCTAAAATATGGCATGTAATATATTAAACGACTTGGAATGATGTGTCATTAATGGCCATAACGTAAAATTAATGATAGTCGAAATTGGTTTCAGGGAACTTGGTTTTAGTGGAACCCTTATGATGCATAGGAACTTTCAATGCTAAAATATAACATGTACACCGAGTTAGCAAAACTCATGGGATAGCAAGCACATTGATTGATGGGCATGGCTCACGAATTCACAGGGGTAACGGATTCTGGGAATGGACCATTAGACGTTGTGGGAAGAGCTTGGATATATGATTAATCAGAAATGGCACGTCGTCGCGAGTTGACGGCTTTTAAACGGAGTATGATAATAGGTACCCGACGCCTGGGATGCTCCATTTCGGCAGTGGTGCAGGATTTTGGCTTTCCCCGCTCAACTGTCTCCAGAGTGTATCGGGAATGGCTAGATGAAGGCATCACAGTCCACAACAGGCACCATACCAGGCGTCCAGCTGCCCTGAATGATCATGACCAGCGACACCTGGGACGAATAATTCAGAGAGACAGGAGCGCAATAGTGCAGTAAATCACAGACCAGTTCAATACTGGCCGCACTAGAAACGTCTCTCTGTGGACAATCGGTCGGAATCTGCATGCCCTCGGGTTTGGCAGCCGTCGCCCTACACGGGTGCCAATGCTTACCCAGCATCTTCGGACACTCCGGCGTGCATTTGCCACCAACCATCTTGGCTGGACTCTGCAACACTGGCGTAACGTCATATGGTCAGATGAGTCACGATATCAACTGTACCACGCAGATGGGAGGCACCGTGTGTGGCGCAGACCTCAAGAAACGATGGATCCCGCATGCCAACAGGTGGTGGCGCAGGATGGTGGGGCATCACTGATGGTCTGGGGTGCATTTTCCTGGTTTAGAATGGGCCCTCTGATATCGTCAACTCATCGGAGACCATCTGCACCCGTTTTTGACATTTCAACATCCTGACGACGTAGCAGTCTTTCAAGATGACAATGCTCCACCACATCGCTCCAATGTCGTCCGCGAATGGTTCGAGGAGCATGCAGGAGAGGTCCAACGACTGAGCTGGCCAGCCCGGAGCCCTGACATGAATCCCATCGAGCATATCTGGGATGCTGTTGAATTCAGGCTCCGGGCACTGGATCATCCCTCCACGAATGGGCAGCAACTATCTTCGGCTCTGCAGACTATCTGGTGTCAACTGCCTCCAGAAGTGTACCAGAGACTTGCAGATTCACTACCACGCCGTATTGCTGCATTCCATAGGGCCAGAGGTGGCCCGACCAGATATTAAGTAACTATCCCATGAGTTTTGCTATCCCAGATTATTATCTCAAAGAATTTGGAATGATGTGTCATTAATGAATATAATGTATTATTAATGATAGTCGAAATTATTTCAAAGGTACGTGGTTTAATGGTTTCATTATGGTCCATTTGTAACTTCCAATGTTAACATATATTGGTGAAAAAATATAGTTTAGTTTAACCTTTCGGTACTTGGTTATGTCATTCCTTAGTGGTTTATTTTTCTCACACTCGGTTGTCGTCGAGTACACAAAAATTTCTTATATTATTTTCTTCATTCTCCTGCGACTTCCTTCCTTTATATTTTTATTATCTGTCTTCTATCACGTATCTTCCCTCATTGTTTTTTTTAACGTCGCAACACTCAACCTCATATTGTAAACGACTACAATCGTCACGTAAAAGTAGTATTCTTTTCATATTGTTGAAACACATAAAGTCTCTGATAGAGCACATTTTTCAAAAGGTCACAATCCTCCTAATGTCGCTCATTATTTCTTCATTGCAACACTTCAGAGAAAACAAATTTTTCATTAAACACTGTCGACAATTGCGTTACAGTATGTTTGTATGCATATTTTTTTCTGTTTTTTCCACAAATCTATAGTTTTCTTGACATCTCGATGAAATTGTGCACACTTGACCATCAAAGCAAGAGGAATGCTCACTGTGTACATGAGACTTCCAAAAAATAAAATCTTTTACACAAAATTCGTTTTCCGTCTGTTGTTTATTTGTTTGGCCACTCATTGAGGCAGGCTTGTGTGCTGCCATGATACGATGGATACCTCTATTTCCAAAACCGTGAGTTAAAAAAAACTAGCATTTGGCATACATAGTATAGTCATTAATAGGTCCAGCGTAACGTTCTCTCAAAAGAAATTAGAAACCTTAAACACAGCACGTATGTTTACTATTAAGGGCGACAAAGAAGATCTTTAAACAATGTTAGATAACATTTGTAAAACCGATTTGTGGAGATAGTGTTATCCATCATCTCCCCCTCTATAGACAAGTATCCACAGTCAATAAGGTCAGCCCACTTTATTATATATCTTTATATAATATCTTATTTTGCTAGGCCTATTGCTAAATATATTATACATACTGTTAAAAAGAGCTAATAAATGTTAGGCTTATTGTTAAATATGTCAGAAAAATGTTAGGTCTACAGTAAAAAAGGACTTATTAATGCTAGACCTATTGTTAAATGTGGCTAAAAAAACGTTAGGCCTCTTGTTTAAAATGGCTAATTGATTTTAGCCCTAAAGTAAAAGGGGCTAATTAATGCTGGGGCTGTTTTCACAAATGGCTGTATAATGATAGGCCTAATGTTAAAAATGGCCATAAAAACGTTAGGCCTAATGTTAAAAATTAGCTTAAAAACGTTAGGCCTATTGTTAAAAAATGGCAAACTAATGTTTGGCCTATTGTAAACAATGCTAAAAATATACTATTGTTATATATATGGCTAAAAATAGTTATGCCTATTATTAAAAATGATTAAAAAATGTTAGGCCTATTGTTAAATTATTGGCTGAATAATGTTAGGCCTAAAGTAGAAAAGAAGCCTAAATTTTAGGCCTAATTTAGGCGTTTTGTTAAATCTTCTTCTTCTAAGCTTATATATAAAAAGAATGACGTTTGTGGGTTTGTTTGCGGTTTTGTTTGTAGGTTTCTTATACAAATCTACAGTTTTATTCCGATCTTGATGAAATCTTGCATACTTGACCTTCCTACCTCAGATGTCGAAAACATAATAATTAATCATAAAAAATCGATATCCATGGTTATGACAAGGCATATTAATGAGAAATATCTCAGACACATAACGCAAGGCAAAGTTTGTGCAACAATAGTATCAACAATGGTATCAATACGCAATTCACAAACACTCTGCACGAATCAACAATATATATCTCATGACCAACAATGCAAGGCAAAGTTTGTACAATATAGATAAGTTTCAATTTGAAAAAATGCATAGAATATACCTGTTATTCAGGTTTTTCTTAGAAAAAGAGACTGCTTTAAAATACTCAGTAACTGGAGATTTAGGAGACTATTGAGATAGAGTGGAAGAAAAACAGAGGATGTACTCTGTGCTGTATTGAGCAAATGGTAAGAAGTAAATAAAAGAACCGGCGACTGCTAAACTACACAAGGTGAAGAATGGCCAAGTTTTGCTTCAAAACATCGAGAGAAGAGTAGCATTGCAAAAACATCAAGTGTACATCTAAAGTAAGATTATGTGAGTAAGAAATTATTTAGACTAGCAGAGGCATCTTTGGAGAGGTCCTTTCATTATGAGCCTTTAAAAATTTTTTTTCGAATTTTCATTAGGAATTTATATTTTATCAATTCTAAGCGTTTTCATGTGTTTATTTTTAAGATATGGCAAAGTTTAATCCCAAAAAAAGTCCGACCCACGCTCGGGTTATCACCTAACAGATCAGATCCAAACATTTCATAAAAATATATTTTGACTATATTCTGGGGGAATGTGTATATTTTGCTAACTGAGATGTTGGTAATGCGATGATTGAACGATCGTTTCCAAGTATCTTCTCTATATATATAAAGAAGGATGTTTGTGGGTCTGTCTGTGGTCTGTCTGTCTGTGAGTCTGTTTTTTATACAAATCTACAGTTTTAGTCCGATCTTGATGAAATTTCGCATACATGACCTTC
>JAHWFO010112859.1:485341-515394 GCA_023313115.1 Rhysida immarginata | reverse complement strand
AATTTAATTTTTTGAGATTGTCCTGTTTACCTGCAAGTATAATTATCCCAAATTTTATTCCGATCTTGATAAAATTTCGCATACATGACCTTCAAAGCATGAGGAAGGTCACTGTCTACCTCAGATTTCGGAAAAATAATAAATATCGATAAAAAATCGATATTCATGGTTATGGCAAGGCATTTTAATGGAAATATCTCATGACCAACAATGCAAGGCAAAGTTTGTACAACAATAGGTATCAACAATGGTATCAACACGCAATTCACAAACGCTCTGCATGAACAAACAATCAATATCTCATGACGAACAATGAAAGGAAAAGATTGTGCAAGTGTAATTATCCCGGGCAACGCCGGGTAACTCTTCTAGTTATTAATAAAAAGCATAAATTGATGATGCAGTGACAAAACATTAATAACGCAGCGTCTATTGGTGAGGCAAAGGATTTACACGTGTCTCCTTTGAGCTCCCTATCAAACGGCAAGATCATGCGCAGAAATTTGTATGTCTAGAAAGGAACGAGAGAGAGCGAGTATTGTTCCACAAGGGTATTAACACGCAATTCACAAACGGTCTTTACGGACCAACATTATATATATCATGACCAACCGTACACGGCAAAGTTCGTGCAACAATAGGCCAGCGGTATTCGCATCAACAATGGTAACAATGCGCAATTCACTAATAACAATGAGCACAAAATGATGCAACGGTAGAAAGTTCATTTCAATGAATTATAGCAATGAACATAAAATGAAGATGCAATGACAGAACATTCGTTTCTAAGAATTATTAACAATAAACAGGAAATGGATATAATAGATAGGGCGATGTAGATAGGGCAGTCTCTCTCGATGAGGCAAAAGAGACACATGTGTCTTCCTTCAGCTGCCTAACAGGCGTTCAGACGAATAGGAAAAGTGAATGCTTTTGTGTGTGTGTGTGTGTGTGTGTGTGTAAGTGTGTGAGTGTGTGAGTGTGTGCGTGTGTGTGTGTGTATGTGTGTGAGTATTTGGCACGTTTGAGCAGTGCATAACCTAAAAAATACATCAACTCGAATCATCAAACCAAAAAATCTTACGATTTATCACTGTTGTGCTATTTAATAATCGTTCGAAGGAACCATATTAATTCATACCTACCGTAATGCTACCATTGAAAAAAAAGAGCATTGGTCAAAGAAACCCTGCAGGTAAGAGACAAAAAACTATCTGGCGTCAGAGACACCTGAACAACGGGAGCTTTGTCTGCAGCAGGAATGTATGAGTGCTTCGACGTCAAAGGCAAGGGAGACTTCGGAGGAAAGAGAGTTTCGTCTACAGCAGAAGCGTGTGCAAGCTTCCACGTTAAAGCAAGGGAAACATCGGAGGAAAGAGAGCTTCGTGTACAGTAGGAACGCATGCGAGCTGCAACATCAAGGGCAAGGGAAACTTCGCAGTAAAGAGAGCTTCGTATAGAGCAGGAACGTATGCGAGCTGCAACGTCAAGGGCAAGGGAAACTTCGGAGGAAAGAGAGCTACATGTACAATGAGTTCGACGTAGAACGGGAGAAATAAGGGTGACAAATTGACATTCTGATTTAAAGTTAGCGGCATCTAATTACAATTTTGAATACGATTACTGTAATCACGTCAAAGTCCTAATAGGAAGAATGGATGTCGTATGTAACAATTGTCAGGCAAAGAAATATAAATGGAAACCACCAGAAATACGTTGCTCTAATGGAAGAGTGATGCTGCCGCCACTTAAAGAGCCTCCAGATCCACTGTTATCTTACTTATATGGTAACACAGCAGATTCCAAACATTTCCTAAAAAATATAAGGGCATACAATTCAAGCTACTAAATGACATCGTTTGGCACGTCATCAATAGTGCAAGAAGATGGACTCATGCCTACTTTTAAGGTTCAGGGTCAAATTTACCACAGATATGGATCACTTCTTCCTCTTCCAGGTGAAAATCCAAAAGTTCTTCAAGTTTACTTCATGGGCGATGAAATATTGGATGCTAATAAACGATGTGCTAATATATCTGGCGTGCGACAAGACATCGTTTAAAGTCTGCAGAGACTATTTCATTCGCACAACCACTTGGTAAAAACGTTTAAAACAGCATTAAAAAGGATGCTTACAGACGAGTACAAAGTAGTCATATGGGCAGACAAGGGGCCAGCTGGTGAACATGAAGGGCGTTTTAACGCCCCAACAATTAAAGATATAGCCATACCCATGATTGATCTGGAAGAGTACGATTGCCGTGACATAATTGTTCAGAGACAAAGTGAAAATTTGCTGAGGATTCCTGAAACACACCGTTCATATGATCTTATTACAGGAAATACAACGCAAAAAAGTATCTTATATGGAGTTTTATGCATACCGCATTATGCTGAGAGAGGGATCCTCAAACCACATAGTACGATTCCGCCAGTTGTTTCATCAGTACATCATAGATATGTACGCGAAAGTCGAATGTGAACGGCTTCTTTATATTAGGTTAAATCAGAAAAAAATGCGTGTTGATGATTATATTCATTTACGGGATGATGTGGCTAATGACCGGAAAGTCGCTGATATAGGAAAAGGATGGCTACGTTCCCTGGCAGTCCGAGGCACATGCACGTATATGCTCAAGACGCTATGTTTTATGTCCGCAATCATGGCTGTCAGGATCTTTTTGTAACCATTATGTGCAACCCTAAGTGGCCAGAGATTACCGTTGAGCTTTTGGAAGGCCAATCACCAATTGCTCAACATGATTTAACAGCGAGAGTTTTTAAGCAAATCTAATCAAATTTACTAATGTTATTACGAAAAGCCATATATATGGAGAAACCCGCTATTGGATGTATTCGGTCGAATGGCAAGAACGAAGTCTTCCACATGGACGCATGTTGGTATGGCTTAAAGAAAAAATCCGACCGACTGAAATAGATGACATAATTTTTGCTGAGCTGCCATATCTTCAACAGGATCCACTGCTATTCGAAGAAGTGTCAAAGAACATAATCCATGGGCCGTGCAGACGTTTAATCCAAAAGGCACCGTGCATGAAAGATGGCAAATGTACTAAGAACTATCCACGACAGTTCATTGATGAGACACAATGAGCCAACGATGGTTAGCCTTTATAAAAAAGCCTGAAACCTGAAAATGGGGGCTCCACTGCGACTGTTACAGTTAAGGTTAACAACCTAACAGAAATATTGAAATTGATAACAGGTGGGTTGTGCCTTATTCCCCTCTCCTTACAAAAATGCTTCAAGCACACATCAATGTCGAGTACTGCCAGCTTGTTAAATCGATTAAGTACATTTGGAAATACGTCACTAAAGGCAGTGACATGGCCGTTTTGGGTTAGCTAATGAAAATGCGGTGGATGAAGTTACTTAGTACCAATTGAAGAGATATATTAGCAATAATGAGAATATTTGGCGCCTCTTAAATTTTTAATTCCACGAACGATACCGTTGGGTTGTCCACTTAAGAGAACGGACAGAGAGTATACTTTACGGAATAGAATGCTCAAGAGAGAGTGGAAATGCCTCCAACACAACATTAACAGCGTTTTTGCAGTTGTGCCAGTAAAATCCATTTGCAAAGACATTACTCTATGTCGATGTACCAAAATACTACATCTGGGACGCGCGACGCAAATTTTTCTGCATGAGGAAGAAGGGAGCCCAAGTTCCAGGTAAAACTGACATATGTGCAACTGACGCCATTGGCCGTGTCTACACTGTTCATCCCAGCAATGCTGTATGCTACTACTTGAGAATGTTGCTTCACGTTGTGCGAGGACCGACATCATTCAATGATCTTAAAACCCGCGAGGGACACGTGTGTGAAAGCTTTAAAGAATCATGTCAGAAACACGGATTACTTGAGAACGATCAATACTGGGACACGACTAAGGCAGAGGCATCTGCTACGTGTTTCCCAAAGCAACTCAGGAGTCTTTTTGCCATTATAATCACGACGTGCGCTCCATCAAATCTTTTAGATAACTATAAAGAAAATTTAGGTGAAGACATTTTCAGAGAGGCGCAAAGAGCTAACCTTATCATAACTCAAGTTATACAACGAGAATAATGAAACAAGCTCTTATAATTCATGAGGACAAATGTATCTCTATTAACGGCAAAACTCTCTTGCAGCTTGGGCTAGAGGCGCCGAATCGAAATGGTTAAGAGGTCTTAGATACTGATTTTTGGAAGTAAAAGGACTATGACATTAATGCTCTCCAGCTTTTTCTTGAAAAAAAATAGGCCCCTATTAATCTCAGACCAGAGACAATCCTATGATGCTGTTTTAAGTCTCATTCAGGATGGAAATGGTGGCATTTGTTTCCTTGACGCACCCGGGCAAACTGGAAAAAGATTTCTGATAAATATTTTGCTGACTGAGATTCGCCAAAGAAATGAAATTGCTTTGGCTCTAGCATCTTCTGGGATAGCATCTACACTGTCATTTGGTAGTCGAACAGCGCATTCAGCTCTGAAGATACCATTGAATCTGCAGCTTTCAGAATGGCCCATTTGCAACATAAGCAAAGGCTTCAGTAGGCACAAGTGCTCAAACATTGCAAACTAATCGTTTGGGACAAATGCATCATGACCCACAAAACGGTACTAGAAGCGCTTGATCGCATTTTGCAAGACATACGAGGATATTGGCGGGTGATGGGCGGTACTGTTGTCCTCCTGGCTGGAGATTTTAGACAAACGCTGCCTGTGATTCCCCGCTCTGCGCCAGCCGATGAACTTTATGCCTGTTTTAAGTCCTCGACCTTAAGAAGGCATGTGCGCAAAATGAATCTCAGGACGAATATGACGGTTTATTTACGAGGAGAAACAAGTGCATAGCAGTTTTCACAGCAATTGCTGTTAATTGCCAATGGACAAGTTCCTGTCGACCTCACTACCGGTCTAATTTCGTTTCCCTCAAATTTCTACCATATGGTCTCTTCACTCGACGAGCTGATAACTAAAGTGTTTCCACATATATAAGAAAATTACAAATCGCATCGATGGGGGTCATCTTAGCTCCAAACGATCTTATTCAGGAAATGCTCAACGGCAACTCTGCCATCTTTTGATACAGTAATGGACATGGAGCAAGCTCCGCATTACCCTACAGAATTTTTAAATTCCCTTGACACCCAGGAATGCCGCCACATAAGCTCACTTAAAAAAAGGATCCCCTATCATGCTATTACGTAAACTCGACCCCCCCAAGGCTCTGCAATGGAACAAGATTAACCGTGAATAATCTATTGCCGAACGTAATAGAGGCCACGATCATCACGGGGAATGCCGAAAGTTAAGACGAATTCATTCCTCGCATTCCATTATTACCCAGTGATACGAATATGCCCTTTCATTACAAGCCATTGCAGTTTACCATACGTCTTTCATTCGCTATGAGTATCAACAATGCCAAGGAGCAATCGTTTTGTTAACTTGGAAAAGCCATGTTTTACACACGGGCAATAATAAGTAGGTTGCTTAAGAGTCGGCACCCCAGATAATTTGTTTGTTTACGCCCCAGACGGACAAACGAAAAAACATAGTGTACCGTCCAGCTTTGGAGTAAAAGCTGGGATATAAATAATATTGTCGGGAGAGCGCATTCAAACCTAGGCTGGTGAATCCAGGCACCAGAAACCATAAAATTCTTTTTTATATCCCCGAAACGTTTGCATATGTTTAACTGAAGCAAATCAACATTCTTCTTGAGGTTGTTCTGCTGACCTATAAATAAAATTATCCCAGGAAATGCCTGGTAGATCAGCTAGTCTTCTATCTTTTCTTTCTTTGTATATTAAGAAAGACGTTTATTCTGGGTTTGTTTGTTTGTTTGCGGGTTTATTTGTTTGTTTGTTTATGGGTTTGTGTGTTTGTTTGCTTCCTATGCAAATCTACAGTTCTATTCCAAACTTGATGAAATTTTGCATTCTTAACCTTCAAAGCATGAGAAAGGTCTTTGTCTACCTCAGATTTCGGAAAATAATAATTAGCGATAAATAATCGTTATTCATGGTTATGACAGGGCATATTAATAAGAAATATCTTATGACCAACAATGCAAGGAAAGGTTTGTGCAACAATAGGTATCAACAATAGTATCAACACGCAATGCTCAAACACTCAGCACGGAACAACAATATATATTTCATGACCAACAATGCAAGGAAAAGTTTATGCAAGATAAGGTATCAACAATTGTATCAATACGCAATTCACAAAAGTTCTGCACGGACCAACAATATATATCTCATGAACAACAATGCAAGACAAAGTTTGTGCAATATAGATAAATTTTAATTTGTACAATCCATAGAATTGCTGTTATTCATGCTTATCTTAGAATTTAGAATTCTTAGTACTTAACAATTTCTTATAAATCTATAAAAATAATCAGTATCTGGGGATAATGGAGAGTGATCAGACTACTGAGAAATAGTGGAAAGGCGACAGAGGAAGCAGTCCTTTAGTTCCGTGCTGTACTGAACAAATGGTAAGCATGTCAATAGAAGAATCGGCGATCGCTAGACTACACAAAGAGATGAATGGCCAAGTTTTGATTCAAGACATCGAGAGAAGAAACGGAATCGAAACAACATCAAGTGTACATCTAAAGTAAGAAAATATTTAGACTAGCAGTGGCATCCTTGCAGAAGTCCATCCATTGTGAGCCTTTAAAAATATTTTTTAGAAAGTTTCATTAGGAATTTTTACTGTAATAATTCTAATTTTTACCTAATGTGTAATTATCCCGTGCAACGCCGGGTGCCTCTGCTTGTATCTTTCTATATAAATAAAGAAGGATGTTTGTTTGTTTGTGGGTTTGTTTGTTTGTTTTTTTATACAAATCTACAGTTTTTTCCGATCTTGATAAAATTTCGCATACATGACCTTCAAAGCATGAGGAAGGTCACTGACTACATCATACTTCAAAAAAACAATAATTAAGCAGGTGGTGACCTTACAGTATAACAGAGGGACATCAGGAGTTCCAACTAGTTTCGCTATTTATTCCCGGCTTTGTCAAGGATATACAGCAAGACAATCGACAATCGAACAGTGAAGTGTACATTCGTTAGGATGGGACGAAAGCAGCGCTACCACAATGCTCATCTAACCAGAATAAACTCCAAATGAAATAGACTGAGGTAGTCAAGAAGCCTAACCAACCCAAGCGGTCTTCCATATTATGCAAAAAAGAAAATAAGATTGACGATTGTCAGAAACAAAATACAAACGAAATTAAAAAACACAAGGAGAAAGAAGATTATCACATCTTCCAGTAGTCTGGGAAAGAGACGTTGCTAATATCTTCAAAATTGATGTCAAGAACGTGCCTCGGTTTACGATACTTCGTATGCCAGCTCATATTCATCGAGTTCTCCAGTATCCCTTTCACAAGCTTATTGTCGTGAGTCTTCATCTTCTGTATCATAATCAAAATAAGATCCTGTATAAACTTACCGATATGGGCTATGTTTAAATCGAGGTGGATGGATTGGTTTTTCACCGTCCTTCTGTCCAGCTGGGCAATGGTCCTCAGGGCAACATTCTGAAATGACTGTAGTTCACTCCATCTGCTTTTACAGATAGTCGCCCACGCAGGCATGCCATAGAGGAGTATGGTCCGGATAATCGATTTGTACAGAAGAAGCTTGTTGTCAATGCTGAGGGCGCTGTTGCGACCCATATGAGCTATGATACTGTACTTAGCCCTCTTCGCTTTGTTCAGAGCATAGGACATATGCTGGTTCCATGAGAGTCTTGAGTCAATGATAACTCCCAGGTACTTGTAGTTGTCCACCCAGTCCAGTTTCTTATTGAACAGAACAAGAAATCTGGGGGATGCTTGAGCTTCCTATTGAGGTACAAAGCCTTGCACTTTCCGAAGTTAAAGTTCTACTTCCAGCAATTAAACCAGTCTTCGAACTGCTTCAAGGCGCACTGCAGCCGAGTGATAACGTGAGCCGGCTGGTGTGCCCATGTCATAATGGCAGTGTCATCCGCATAAAAATACAGATTACAATTATCGGGTTTTGGGAAATCATGTACAAAGTAATTAAATAGCATAGGCCCGATGACAGAACCCTGAGGGACACCGGCCTTTACAACACAGTGTGTGGAAAGATTTTCTCCAAGCTTGGCTTGATAGGATCTGCCGTCAAGAAAGGATTTCACCATCAAAATCAAATCGGCAGGGCACCCGTCTCTGATCATTTTGTAGACAAGGCCCTCATGCCACACTTGGTCAAAAGCTTTACTGACTTCGAGAAATACCACCCCACAGTACCTGGATAGGTTCAGGGGGGACGCTCAGGTCTTCAACGAGCCTCCATATCTGCATCGGACAAGAGTGGGCAGCTCGAAAGCCAAACTGCTCTTCCCGTAAAAGGCCATTTGCTAGACAGTGATCTTGGAATCTGACAAGGATCGTTCTCTCCAACACCTTGGACATCGAGGGTAGCAAGCTAATAGGTCGGTAGCTCGCGGAATTGCAGGATTTTGCCCCTGCTTTGGGATACTCAACACAATAGATTTCTTCCAAGCCACAGGGATGTGAGAAAATTTCCAGCAATCGCTAATGATATTAGTGAGAAATTCAATAAAGTTCTTTGGGAAATTTATAAGGGCGTTATTACTCACTTGTCTTTTCCTGGAGCCTTCTTCTTTTTCAGTTTACTTATGATGTTGTCGATCTCTCCAGCCTCGATGTTGTACTTCGTAAAATGCTGCGGGACTTCATCAAAGTTGAAAATAACTTCTTTCACACGCTGAGACATGATTTGGCTCTCGGGCTTATCGTTGGTAAGAGTAACAAACTGCATTTCCAGTGAATCTGCAATGACTTGGGCCTTGTCCTGATCAGTTTGCACATAGCTACCTTGTGGTGTACGGAGTGGAGGAAGCATAACATTCTTCTTCTTCTGTAAAGCTCTAACCATACTCCAAATGGAATTGTCGCGAGCCGACAAGCTGTTGAGTTTTTCATTCCATCTAGCGTCGCGAAGCTCTTTTATCTCCTCTTGAACTCTTCTTGAGCCAAGTTCACGATAGCGTTCCCATTCTACGGGTCCTGTTTCCATTAGGTGTTGGATTCCAGGAGAGAGTTGGATACGATGAGAAGGTTTATTCTCTGATGGATACTTACTAGCTTCTATAACACTGTTAATACATCTGGTGATGTTATCAACAAGTTGATCGATGTCCTCTGTACAGTAAGCAACGTTGGGATGGTAGCCATAGTCCTTAAGAATATCTTTGTAGAGCTTCCAGTCTTGATGATGTACAAGTTCCTCTCGGAAATTTATGTCAAAGTTCAACGCCACAGGCTTGTGGTCAGAAGAAAGGTCATCAATCGTGAAGACATTGTACGGTTTGAAGAAATCCTTCAAGAGCGATATGTCCAAAACGTCACTAGTAGGGGAGTGGTCGCAGTAGTAGGTGTCCTCCACAGGTCCAGCAGCGATGATATCATCTCTACCTTGTATATACCTATAGAGAATCATGCCGTTGTATTTCTGCGTTCTGGAGTTCCAGCTTGGATGCTTGGCATTTGGGTCACCAGCCAGGACGACTGGAGTGTCACCACTGAAGAGATCATCAAGCTCGCAAATGTCAAGATAATGTTTAGGTGAATTGTAGAGCGCTACGAACTTCACTTCACCACAGGAGACGTCATTGATAATGATGGAGGCTGATTCCATACCTGCATAAGACTTAGATACTAATTCTTGGTGTTGAATTCCCCTCTTAATGATGATCGCAGCGCCCCCAGAAGCCATTCGATCCTTACGGTACACACAATAGCCAGGTAGCTTGAAGTCTTGGCTTGGTTTGAGGTGAGTTTCACAGAGGAAAGCCACGTCGATTTCTTGATTTATCAGAAAGTTGTGAAACTCGATACGCTTTCGGGGAATGACCCTAGCGTTCCATATCACGCACCGAAGTTCATCTTTGTTAATTACAGTATAACTTTGTGCAGCCATACTAAAATTAGTCGGTCGTAAGGAGCCCACTCAACTGTGGGTAACTTTTGCCTAGATTAGAAAACAGCTTAAAGATACGTCCTAATTGTTTATACATACCTGGTAGGTCGTTGATGTTGAGGCCTTTATTTTCCGGCGTAGACACAGTGGCAGCATAGCATTTGCCTGCTGTCACTTTAGAACTAGACATCCTTTGAACCTGGGGGTACTTTGGACATTTCGTGTAGCTTGATGTGTGCAATATACAGCAAAAGGCATGCAAACCTTTATATATACAGAACAGTGGTACAAGTTAAGCAATGAGCGGAAATAAATATAAGAACCAATAGGATATAAAGAAAGGGGGCCAATGAGTTCTAAAAGGATGTAATGACCATTAGAATAAAATAAAATATATACAATTTTTTTTTGAAAAATACAGAAAAGAAATTGTACAGAGATGGTGCGCGTTTAACGCGGACCGAGAAGAGAACATATCCGGTTGTCCGAAGACAAGAGGATTTACATAAAAACAACAAAATAAAATAAAATGGTAAGAAAGTTTACAAAATGCAGAAGAAAATAAAATAAAGAAAAGAAAACGAGAGAAAATCATAGTAGATCAGATAAAGAACTAAGTATTGCATACACATTAAAGTCCGTCTGGCAATTTAGAAGCAATTGGGGAGTAGACCCTCTTGGCCTTGAAAATTTCGATCGCTTCGAGGGTGGCAATTATTTCTGGTTTATTTGTTTGTGGGTTTGTTGGTTTGTTTTTTATACAAATCTACAGTTTTTTCCAATCTTCATAAAATTTCGCATACATAACGTTCAACACATGAGGAAGGTTACTGTCTACCTCAGATTTCCGGAAAATAATAATTACTGATAAAAAATCGATATTCATGGTTATGTCAGGTCATATTATTGAGAAATTTCTTATGAACAACAATGCAAAAAAAAGTTTTTGCAACAATAAATATCAACAATGGTATCAACACCCAATTTACAAACACTCTGCACAGACCAAAAATATATATCTCATGACCACCAATACAAATAAAAGTTTGTGCAACAATAGGTATCAACAATGTTGTCAACACGCAATGCACCAACACTATGCAAGGATTAAGAATATGTGTCTCATGACCAAAAATGCAAGGCAAATATTGTGCAATATAGAATTCTATGCATAGTATTTCTGTTATTCAGGCTCTTCTTACAAAAGAGTATTCCTAACACTTAACAATTTCTTGAAAATCTATAAAAATGATCAGTAACCGGAGATAATGGGTTAGCAGACTATTGAGAAGTTGTGAAAGACGATAAAGGAAGCACTCTATTAGCTCCCTGCTGTATTGAGCAAATGGTAAGCAAGTAAATAGAAGAATCGGTGATCGCTAGACTACACAAAGTGAAGAATGGCCAATTTTTGCTTCAAAACATCGAAAGATGAAAGGAAATATTAAAAACATCAAGTGTATATCGAAAGAAAGATTACAAGAGTAAAAATTTATTTAGACTAGAAGGCATCCTTGGAGACGTTCATCCATTGTGAGCGTTTAAAATTTTTTTTTCGATAAATCAAGTCCCGGTATATCACCTAGAATGGATTTTTTCAGTGAAGAGGTAAATTCCTGTTTTTCAGTTTTTTCTTAGAATGGATAGTTCCTTCCTAATCTATATTGTAGTGTTTGAGTTATTATGTAACCAATTTGGAAGTTTAATTTAGCTTTTTGAGGCTGTTCTGTTTACCTACAAGCATAATTTTCCCAGGCAACGCCGGGTCCTCTATAAACAAGGATGAAAAATGAAAAACGTTCAATAACTGTGGAAAGCGACATAATAACAAGGTAAACCTCTTGTCCACAAAAAGAATTTTCATTAGGCATACACGTATTTCGAACCCTTTAAGTTCATTATTCAATGCCATATGAGTGAATTTGATACATATTGCATATCCTATATAAAGGAGAAAAACGCGGACCTAGGAGAAATACCCTGGTCGTAAAATAGTTCTAATTAAATTACAAACGTAAAATCCGGGAGAATCCCAATTATACAGAAAAATACAAAAGTTATACAGAAAAAAACAAATCCTAATATAATAATTATTAATAAAAAAATCGATATTCATTGTTATGGCAGGGCAGATTAATGAGAAATATCTCATGACCAACAATGCAAGGCAAAGTTTGTGCGACAATAGGCCCGTTGTGTTTGCATCAACAATGGCCTCAATTCGCAATTCACCAATAACAATGAGCACAAAATTATTCAAAGAATTATAACAATGAACATAAAATGACGCTGCAATGATAGAAAGTTCTTTACAGTTAATAATAACAATGAGCATAAAATGATGTTGCAATGATAGAACATTCGTTTCCAAGAATTATTAACAATGAACACGAAATGGATATAATAGACGATATAGATATGGCAGTCTCTTTTGATGTGGCAAAGGAGGTACACGTGTCTTCCTTCAGCTCCCTAACAAGCGTTCAGACGATTGGGAAAAGTGGTGTGTTTCTTTGTGTATGTGTGTGTGTTTTTATCTACATGCGTAATTATCCCGGGCAAAGCCGGGTCCTCTTTTAGTCTTCTATATATATATATATATTAAGAAGGATGTTTGTTTGTTTGTGGGTTTGTGGATTTGTTTGTGGGTATGTTTGTGGTTTGTTTGTTTGTTATTTTTTTATACATATCTAAAGTTTTATTCCAATCTTAATAAAATTTCGCATACATAACCTTAAAAGCATAAGGAAGGTCACTGTCTTCCTCAGATTTCGAAAAAATAATAATTATTTATTAAAGATCGATATTCATGGTTATGGCAGGGCATAATAATGAGAAATATCTCATGACCAACAATGCAAGACAAAGTTTTTGCAACAATAAGTAACAACAATCGTATCAACACGCAACTCACAAACATTCTGCAGGGAACAACAATATATATCTCATGACCAACAGTGCCAGCAAAGTTTGTGCAACAATAGGTACGTACAATGGTGTTAACATGCAACTCGCCAATAACATTCAGCACAAAATGATGATGCAATGATAAAGTTATCCTTTCCAAGAATTATAACAATAAATATAAAATGATGATGCAATATGGATAGGTTTCAATTTGTAACAATGCATAGAATTCCTGTTATTCAGGTTTTTCCTAGAAACGAGAGTTCTAAGTACTTAAACATTTCTTGAAAATCTTTAAAAATGATCAGTAAATGGAGAGTTACCAGACTATAGAGAATGTGTGGAAAGACGACAAAAGAAGTACTCCTTTAGCTCTATGCTGTGTTAAGCAAATGGTAATCAAGTAAATAGAAAAATCGGCGACCGCCTGACTACACAAAGTAAGAAATAGCCAAGTTTTGCTTCAAGACATCGAGAGAAGACTGGAATTGCAACAACATCAAGTGTACTTCTAAAATTACGTGAGTAGGAAATTATTTAGATAGCAATGGCATCCTTGAAGAGGTCCATCCATTGTAGGCCTTTAAAAAGATTTTTTTCAAATTTTCATTAACAATTTTTACTGTATTTTATTCTAAGCGTTTTAACTTGTCTATTTTTAAGATATTGCAAAATTTAATCAAAAACAAAAAAGTCCAGGCCATGCCGGGATTATCACCTGGCTTTATTGGTACCACATCGGATCCAAATATTGCATAAAATAACTTTTGGATATATTCTGTTGAAATGTGTATATTTTGGAAACTGATATGCTGATAATGCGATGATTTTACAAGAAATATCAATAATGAGCATAAAATGATTATCCAGTGAGAGAACAAGGCAGCGTCTACTGATGAGGCAAGGGAGTCACAAGTGTCTCCCTTGAGCTCCCTATCAAACGTCCAGAAGACTGGCAAAAATTGGTGTGCCTGGCAAGGAAAGAGAAAGAACGAGTATTGGTCAAAGAAACTCTCAAGTAAAACAAAAAAGGCTATACAAACATTTGAAACATTTGAACAACATGAGTTTCGAATAGAGCAAGAGGGTAAAAGACCTTTCACGTCAAGGGCAGGAAAAACGTGAGCCCATAGTGTCTGGGGATGATTCGTAGTGGTGAGGCAAGTCAAGAAGAGTTTAAGTAAAGTCCCGGTATATCACCTAGACTTCCTGTCTTTCTTATTTTTCGCAGAATTTATAGCCCCTTTGCTCTGTGTTATATTGATTCGGTTATTATTTAACGAATTTAATTTTTTTGGGATTATTCTCTTTACCTGCAAATGTAATTTTCCCTGGTAACGCCGTGTACCTCTGCTAGTCTCTCTCTCTCTCTCTCTCTCTCTCTCTCTCTATGTATATATATGTAGGTAGGTTTGTGTGTTTTTTATACAAATGTACATATTTTTTCCGATCTTGATAAAATTTTGCATACTTGAATTTTAAAGCATGAAGAAAGTAGGGTTGCCATCCGTCCGGGTTTCCCCGGATTTGTCCTAGTTTAGATGGCGTCCGGGGAGCGTCCGGGCGGGATTTCATTTGTAGTCCGGGTTCTAAAGTTTTCAAATTAACGGTCACCGCCAAAGCGCACCACTGAGCCACCGCGCCCCCCGCGCCCTGCGCCGCGATCAACCGACTCGTTCTTTTCCCTCCCCTCTCGTCTCAGTTATAGAACAACTTTGTCTTCTTTTGGCTAACTTTGACTAAATCAGTGTAAAATTGTATGCAAATACATAAAAAGTTGATTTATAACAATTAAAACTAATTTTTATTTTGCTGAGTAACTTTTAAAAAAAAAAACCACTGTTTACATTTCCGGGATTTAAGCTCCGAAATCCGGTGTTTTCATGCTTCATGTCCTGGTTGACAGATTTTTGAGATGAATAAACAATACATATCTCATGACCAACAATGCAAATAAAAGTTTGTGCAAAAATAGATATCAACAATGGTGCCAACACGCAATGCTCCAAATCAATGCAAGGATCAGCAATATATGTCTCATGACCAACAATGCAAGGCAAAGATTGTGCAATATAGATTTCTATGCATAGAATTCCTTTTATTCAGGCTTTTCTTTAATTGAGAATTCTTAATATCTAACAATTTCTTGAAAATCTTTAAAAATGATCAGTAACTGGAGATAATGAGTTAGCAGACTATTGAGAAAGAGTGAAAGACGATAGAGGAAGCACTCCTTTACTTCCTTGATGTATTGAGCAAATAGTAAGCAAGTAAATAGAAGAATCGGTGACCACTGACTAGACAAAGGGTTTAATGGCGAAGTTTTGATTCAAGATATTGGGAGAAGAATAATAATTGCAAAAACATCAAGTGTACATATAAACATTACCTGAGTCAAAAATTATTTAGACTAGAAGGCATCCTTGGAGAGGTCCATCCATTGTAATCCTTTAAAAATTTTTTTTTTGGTAAATCAAGTCCCGCTATATCACCTAGAATGGATTTTTTTAAATAAAGAAGTAAATTCCTGTCTTTCGGATTTTTCTTAGAATGAATAATCCCTTCGCTCTATATTTTAGTGACTGAGTTATTATTTAACCAATTTAGAGGTATAATTTAGCTTTTTGAGGTTGTTCGGTTTACCTAGAAGCGTAATTATCCCAGGCAATGCCGGGTCCTCTGCTAGTAAAGTATATTGCTTAGAAAAGAAATCCATTTAATTGAAAGAAATAGAAATAAAAATAAAAAATCTTTCTATATATATAAAGAAGGATGTTGGTGAGTGGGTTTGTTTGTGGTTTTGTTTTTTTGTTTCTTATTCAAATTTACAGTTTTATTCCGCTCCTGATGAAATTTTGCACACTTCATCTTCAAAGGATGAGAAAGGTCACTGTTTACCTCAGATCTCGGAAAAATAATAATTAATTATAAAACATTGATCTTCATTGTTATGGCAAGGCATATTAATTAGAATTATCTTTTGACCAAAAATGCAAAGCAAAGTTTGTGCAACAATAGTTATCAACATTGGTATCAACACACAATGCACTAACACTAGGTAGGGATCAACAATACATATCTCATGAAGAGCAATGAAAGGCAAAGTTTGTAACAATGCATAGAATTACTGTTAATCTGGCTTTTCTTAGTACTTAACAACTTTTTGAAAATCTTTAAAAATGATTAGTAACTGGAGATAATGAAAACTTAGCAGACTATTGAGAAGGAGTGGAAAGACGACACAGAAAGCACTCCTTTAGCTCCGTGCTGTATTGAGCAAATGGTAAACAGGTCAATAGAAGAATTGGCGATCGCCAGACTACAAAAAGAGATGAATGGCCAAGTTTCTATTCAGGACATCGAGAGAAGAAAGAAAATTGTAACAACATCAAATGTGCATCTAAAGTAAGATTACCTGTGTAAAACATTATTTAGACTAGCAGTGGTATATTTGGAAAGGTCCATCCTTTGCCAGCCATTAAAAAATTTGTTCCGAATTTTCATTTAGAATTTTTTCTTTATCATTTTTAGGCGTTTTCATGTGGTAATTTTTAAAATATTTCAATATTTATTTCAAAAAAAAATACGAGCCATGCCGTGGCTATCACCTTGCTTATTTTGTAGCACAGCAGATCCAAACATTTCCTAAAAATATACTTTGACTATATTCTGTGGGAAAGTGTATATTGTGGAAACTGAAATGCTGATAATGCGATGACTGAACTTTCGTTTCCATGAATTTTTGATAATGAGCCTAAAGTGAAGTTTCAGTGACAGAATAATAATAAGGCAGTATCTATTGATTAGGCATAGGAGTCATGTGTCTCTCCCTTGAACTCCCTATCAAACGTCCAGACGACTGGCAAAAATTTAAGTGTCTGGAAAGGAAAGAGAAAGAACGAGTATTGGTCTGGGAAACTCTGCAACCTAAACAGAAAAATCTATAAGGGCGCTTGAACCTCTGAACAATGGCAGTTCCGAATAGAGCAACAGGGTATAAGACTTTCTACCACAAGGACAATAAAAACTTGTGTCTAAAGTATCTGGTGATGCTCCGCAGTGGTGAGGCAAGTGAAGAAGAGTTTAGATGCTCTGGTATCTCACCTAGAATTCCTGTTTTTCGGATTTTAGTAGAATGGATAACCCCTTTGCTCTGTGTTGTATTGATTGAGTTATTATTTAACCAATTGCGAGTTATAATTTAATTTTTTGAGATCTATCTCCTTACCTACAAGTGTAATAAACCCAGACAATGCCGGGTACCTCTGCTAGTTCTTTATATATATATTATAGCGTCCGCTATCTCTTACCAGACTGTTTTAAAAATAAAAAAAAAAATTTTGTTTGATTCACTGAACTTTAAATAAAATATACTAAAACTTATTTATATGAAACAACGTTTTTTATTACGACACAAGAATGAGGATATGAATCATGCTTAGTATTGTTGCGATGAGATTTAAGAGGAAGAAAACTAAATCTCACGGTTGCGTGTTAATTTTGACGTTGTTACAATGAGAAGTTAACAAATTGCAGGAGAAAACAATGAAAATGACAAAAACAAAAAAAATATAGATAAGGCAGGCTGTAGAGACAGGAATCAAGATGAGTAGAATCTTCCCCCTTTACGGGAATCCGTTATCGATACCTTTTTTTTACTCGCCGATTGAACTTTGAATTTTGATATAACATTTTGTTTAAATTTTGATTTTGAGTTTCCTTGAGGACCAGCGATCGGATTAGAAGACGCCTGATTTCTCACCGAGAAAATTCGGACAAACGTTCTGCCTACAAACCCGTTTAGAAGATATCATTTCGATGGAAATTCTTCCTTGATCGACGGAAAACAAGGTAAAAAATATTTATTTATTCCTTGGTGGGCCCCGCTGTGAACGTAAAGAAGCTTTACAACCTATTTTAAAGAAATTGATAAGAATCCGACCTAAATAAAAGTAAAAGAAAAATAACAAAAGAGATAACTTACCTGGAGTGTGTTGCCATTGACCACCAGTTTCAAGGATGGAAGAGAGCGTATTAAAAGCCCCGTTAGGAACCTTCGCGATACCTTACCCTACTAATTTACCCCCTTTGTCCCATCGTTACCTGTATGAATGATTGACGCGAAAGATACACCCACCCCCCCTTCGCGTAGTTCCTTAATACTTTTCATTGGGAATCTCTATGGTGACTGATTGACTTAACTTGACAAAAATATGAACGTTACCGATCAATTTGATATTACAGTGTACTGTTTATAGAAGGATTATTTCCCACCGACGTTGTTTTCATTAACTCACTCACCAGTAAGACTATAGTGCAGAACGAAATATAGAACTTCGCCAAACGTATAAAGACATAACAGTTGATAGACATTAAACGATTAGAATTAATGACGAGACAAACACCGATATTTGACTGAAATCTTTATTCAATATAATTTATGAAAATTTAATCACTCCTACTGTTTTACAACAATCTTTTTTTTTCTTTTGTATTCACCTCGTTGGAATTAATTTTTAAAGATTAAATGACCCCATCTAATCTTAGGGGGATGAATCCATGACTGTGTTTTGTTGTTTATTGAGATTATTTAGACTAATTTTAGGAGATATTTTGACTAATGATCCATCTTCAAATGATGATATATGATTTGTAGTGTTAGGTGAATTAGATCATCGAGCGGACCGCTACAAACAGTTTTTTTTTTGGATTCATTATGGACAAATAACACTCTACGTTCATACCCATTTATTATAATACGTTAGAAGACTTAAACTTAAGGATCTAACAAAATATCGATAAAATGGTTCGTCCGGTAGTTGACGAAGTTGATAAGGTATTAGCGGCCTTGATGCAACAAAGAATACCTGCTACGATATTGAGTGAAGAAACCATCATGCTTGTAAGTCGACGGTTGGAGTTGGAGATCGGTGACGAACACAACAAGAGAGTAATGAATTTACGGCGTGAAGTGGAACGACTTCAAAGGCTACGTCAGACCACACCAGAATCAGAAGTGTGGAAAACGTACAACGTCGACGATTTTGTGAATGGAGCTCTCATACATTATACTCTAGGAATGAATCACCATATAATGCAGGAAATAAACAAAACTTTACAATATCAAACGGAGATCTTGACACAGCTTGTGAAAACAAGACAGATAGAACCTAACCAATTAAAAGATATGTTAGATATATCTCCGTATAACCTAAAAGATGATATAGGCCAATACCTATTAACTCTAGAGACGAAAGCGATGATTCAGGGGATAGAAAAGGAGTTTTTAAAACAAATTATTCCTCTATTGGTGCCAGAAGACGTGAACGCTTGGGTAGGAGAAAGTATAAGACATTTACCAGATTGGCAAACTGTTAAGACTTGGTTAAAACAGCATTTTGGAGGACACACGTACGACATAACGGAAAAAAGACATTTGTGGAACCGATACCAACGAACGGGAGAAAGGCTAAGCGTATTCGCGTTCGAAATAAGTCGACAAAACGCACAATTGACATATCCCTTGTCGGATGAGGAACTATTAAATCTAATCTATGAAAACATGCTGCCAAAATCCCGACAAGGAATATTACGGAGACAGTTTACAAATTTTGAACAATTAGAAGAATTATGTCGACAGAAGGAAGAATTGAACGAACAGAAAAGAGTTGAAACAAAACACCTGCAATACCAACTTCATGTAAGCGATGACGAAAATATGTCGTTCTGCCACGTTCCCGAAGTTGGCCGACCTATCCCAAGGCGAAGATACGCTACCCGAATATTTTACCGTAAAACAAGGATTGAGGAAGATATGGGGAAGACGAAGGAGAGTAATGAAATCAATTACACAACACGAGATTACGAACCGCGATCAATACTACAGAGAAAACGAATCACCCGCAATGAAGAGAAGGTTATCGGTAAGAATCAAGTAGAAATTAATGACACGGACATTATTTTGAAGCCGCGACGAGACACCTTGTGGCGAATCAAGATCACTTTAGGTGGAAAACCCATAGAAGCAATGATTGATACCGGCGCTAGCCTATCGCTGATCAATCACAAGACAGCGGACCAAATAACGGGGATAAAAGAATATCACTTGGTGGGTAAGAAAGTAAGAGTTGCAGATGGTCGAGAAAGCGAGATGAAGAATACCATCTACACGACCATCACCAAATTAAACGAGATGATCGGCGAACCCATATATTGGCGATGGTGGATATTCCCGAATTTATCATGCGAGGCAATAATAGGCATGGACCTTTTATGTTTGTGGAAATTACAACTAACCATTCCTAGGAATTACGCCCCTACCGTGTTTGCCTGCGATTTAATTAACAAACAGATACCATTAGAAGGAACTCAATTGTTAGAAGAAGCTAAAGCAAGAATGCAACGGATCACACAAAAATTTCCAAATTATCAACATGCCATCGAGACAGACGATGCTGTACCAGTACGTATACGCCCTTACTACTATGCGCCGGCGAAACTCAACATCATACGCAGTATCGTTAAAGACATGGAAAGTCAAGGAGTTGTGCGACGCTGTGAATCAGCATGGTCATTACCATATTTCTTAGTTCATAAAGACAAGTCAAAAGAACCTAGATTCGTACTAGACGCCCGAAAGTTGAATCAAGTAACAAAAGCTATGAGTTATTATCCATTGCCATCGGAACAAATCTTACGGAAACTCAGTCGAGCCCAAGTATTTTCGACGTTAGATCTCAGACGGGCATACTGGCAAGTAGAACTGTCCCCAGAATCAAGAGAGAAGACAGCATTCATGGTTCCAGGGATGGGAACTTATTGTTACCAAGTAATGCCCTTTGGAATAAAAAACGCGGCTCAAGCGTTTCAAGCTCTGATGGATCAAGTCCTCGACCCATCTATCGAACCCGAATGTTTTCATTATGTTGACGACATAATAGTGGCGACCCCCGACCTCCCATCACATCTAAGAACCTTAGGATTAGTCTTCGATCGATTGATAAATCACAACTTAAAGGTGAATTTCGGAAAATCATCGTTCTTCCAGACGGAGGTGGAATTCTTAGGATACCGTGTTGATGAAAATGGACTCCGCCCAAGCAATAAAAACATCTTGCCTATACTTAATTATCCACGACCCACCAATGTAGAACAAGTACGACGGTTCATCGGAATGGTACAATATTATCGTTCATTTGTCCCTAATCTAAGCGACATTAATTGGCCACTACGCCAACTGACTCATAAGGGTGTAAATTGGACCTGGACGGAAGAATGTGAAGAAGCATTTCAAAAAATCCAACGATTGCTCACTTCCCCACCTATACTCGCCCAACCCGATTTTCATCTCCCTTTTGAAATACACACGGATGCTTCCAAAAGAGCGATAGGCGGGATGTTAGCCCAGGTGCACGACGAACAACGATATATCATCGCCTATTGTAGCCGTGCCCTCACCGATACCGAAGCCCAATACAGCGCCATAGAGTGGGAATGTCTCGCCGTACTACACTCCATCGAGACCTTCCGACCCTACATCGATGGAACCCACTTTAGGGTGTATTGTGATGCTCAGTCGTTGAAATGGATGGGAAACTTTCGGGATCAACATGGACGCGTGGCCAGATGGAATCTGAAATTACAATCTTTTGATTTCGAGATCGTTCATCAACAGGGGCGTCTAAACAAAATCCCAGACGCCTTATCTCGAAGTTATTCGTTGATTACCAATCTTGACCATCCCACCTTAACAACAAGGCCGAAGACAAACGATTCCGATGATCTTCAGACGGTGTGTAAAAAATGGATAGATGACGATTATAAAGATAATCCCACCTTTCGAGTGAGCGTACCCGAGGAAGAAAGGAGGCGTCTAATTTACGACTGGCATCGACGAAAAGATCTCATCCACCCGGGAGGGAAAGGAATGTATTTCCTAATGAAAGAAAAATTTTATTGGCCGAAAATGAAAGAAGACATTAATCGAGTCGTACGGAATTGTCAAGTTTGTCAAAGATGTAAACCCATGAATTATAAAACTCAACCACCATTAAACCGAAGAGACATTCCCCGCCCACATGACTTGTGGGCTATAGATGTAGCCGGACCCCTTTTTACATCCCACCGAGGGAATCGATATTTCACCGTTTTAACGGATGCGTTCAGTGGATGGATAGAAACTTTAGTAACCAAAAGGATCAATCAAAACGTCATCATCCGACTGGTGGAATCAACAGCAAAAATATTCGGCTACCCGAAGAGTATCATTACTGATAACGCGACATATTTTTCGGGAAGACATTATATCGATCTACTAAAGAAAAAGGACATTATCCAATTTCATAGTGTACCTTATCTACCCCGGACAGAAGTATTAGGAGTATTTTTGAAAAACTCCGCATAATGCTATTGGAGAAAGACATCAAAGATTGGGATTTATATATTGAGATATGCGTAAATGCTCTACATAAGATACCCAACAACGATAGTGGAATGACACCTCTTCAAATCATCGAGGACGATGATGATGGTGGACAACGAAACGAGAGACATCGAGTACTGCGAAGGAGAATGTTGCCAAAAGGAGAACACGTTACACCTTGTCGCATACAATTTCATATCGGTGAACTCGTCTGGTTAAGATTACGCACCATACCCGGACAATTGCCCTCAGTACACAAACTACGTCCGTTATATTATGGACCATACATCATACGCCGTTTTAAAGGGACACACGTAGTGGAACTAGAATTGAATGAATTTGAACGAGACCGAAAATTGACTACTGCACATATAGCTGATCTAAAACCAGTATATGATGACAATCTAGACTACACTGGAGGTTGACTTTTATTGAAACTTGTTTTCTACAAAATTTTTTTTTTTTCTTTCAAGGAGGGGTTATATAGCGTCCGCTATCTCTTACCAGACTGTTTTAAAAATAAAAAAAAAAATTTTGTTTGATTCACTGAACTTTAAATAAAATATACTAAAACTTATTTATATGAAACAACGTTTTTTATTACGACACAAGAATGAGGATATGAATCATGCTTAGTATTGTTGCGATGAGATTTAAGAGGAAGAAAACTAAATCTCACGGTTGCGTGTTAATTTTGACGTTGTTACAATGAGAAGTTAACAAATTGCAGGAAAAAACAATGAAAATGACAAAAACAAAAAAAATATGACGCGAAAGATACACCCACCCCCCCTTCGCGTAGTTCCTTAATACTTTTCATTGGGAATCTCTATGGTGACTGATTGACTTAACTTGACAAAAATATGAACGTTACCGATCAATTTGATATTACAGTGTACTGTTTATAGAAGGATTATTTCCCACCGACGTTGTTTTCATTAACTCACTCACCAGTAAGACTATAGTGCAGAACGAAATATAGAACTTCGCCAAACGTATAAAGACATAACAGTTGATAGACATTAAACGATTAGAATTAATGACGAGACAAACACCGATATTTGACTGAAATCTTTATTCAATATAATTTATGAAAATTTAATCACTCCTACTGTTTTACAACAATCTTTTTTTTTCTTTTGTATTCACCTCGTTGGAATTAATTTTTAAAGATTAAATGACCCCATCTAATCTTAGGGGGATGAATCCATGACTGTGTTTTGTTGTTTATTGAGATTATTTAGACTAATTTTAGGAGATATTTTGACTAATGATCCATCTTCAAATGATGATATATGATTTGTAGTGTTAGGTGAATTAGATCATCGAGCGGACCGCTACAATATATAAATATATATATAGGTTTCTGGGTGTGTTTGTTTCTTATACAAATGTACAGATTAATTCCGATCTCTTGATGAAATTTTGCATACTTGTCCATCAAACCAAGAGGATTGTCACTGTTTACCTCCGAGTTCGAAAAAATAATAATTATTCATAAAAAATCGATATTAAGGGTTATGGCAAGGCATATTAATGAGAAATATCTCATGATCAACAATGCAAGGAAAAGTTTGTGCAACAATAGATATCAACAATGGTGTCAACACTCAATTCACACTCTGCACCGACTAACAATATACACTGAGTAGCCAAATTATTATGACCACCTGACAGTTTTAGGCAAATGTGGTGTTGCGTCACAGCGCTGCCGCAAGAGGGCTGGATAGCTATAAAAAGGGAATGCTTGTGTGGTGAACCATCAGTTGGACAGTGTTTTTTGCGACGATATGGCCAAAAAACGTGATTTAACTGATTTTAAACGTGGGATGATCGTTGGCGCACGCAGTGTCGGAAGCAGTATCAGCAAAACAGAGATCTTGTGAAGTGTTCAGAAGCAGCAGTTATTAATGTTTACAGAGAGTGGACTACCAAACAAAAACCATCTTTCAACGTCAAGCGTGTGGTCGTCACAGGCTCCTTAATGCTCAAGGTGAAAGGAGATTGGCCAGAGTTGTCCGAGGCGACAGAAGAGCAACAGTGAGTCAAACAGCGGCAAATCTTAAGGAAGGACAAACTGTGAACTCTTCGCCGCTCTTTACATCGTTTAGGCTATGGAAGCTGACGACGAGTTTGAGAACCTCTACGGTCAGCCTTGAACAAGAGCAGATGTCTCCAGTTCGCCAAGGAGCACAAGAATTGGACAGTAGATGACTGGAAAAGGGTCATGTGGTCCGATGAGTCACGATTTCAAATGCACCATACAGATGGCAGGGTTAGAATATGGAGAAAACAACACGAAAGCATCGACCGTATTAATTCAAGCTGGTAGCGGCAGTATTATGGTTTGGGGGATGTTTCTTGGCATTGTTTGGGTTCTTTGATTCCTCTGCACGGACATGTGCATACCCAAGATTATTTAAGTATTGTCGCAGATCAAGTACATCCTGTTATGTTACTGGTGTACTCTGACGGGGGTGGATACTTCCAGCAGGAGAATGCTCCTTGTCATAAGGCTGGCATCGTCGTGAGATTGTTCAAAGAACATGCCGGAGAGTTTAACTTGCTTCGTTGGCCTGCACAATTGCCAGATCTCATTAAGAATTTCTTGGATGAAATCGAACGGGCCATAAGGCAGCGGAAATTCAAAGGTGTAGTTCTTCAGAATTGGTCTCAAATTCCTCCTACAACCTACCAACATCTTATAGAATCTATGCCCCGAAGAAGGCAAGAACTAATAAGAGCCCAACACTGTATTAAGGGAATGGTCATAATAATTTGGCCACTCAGTCTATATATCATGACCAACAATGCAAGTAAATGTTTGTGCAACAATAGGTATCAACAATAGTATCAACACGCAGTGCACGAACACTATGCAGGGATCAACTATATACATCCAATTAGCAACAATGAAAGGCAAATTTTGTGCAATATAGATAAGGTTCAATTTGTAACAATGCATAGAATTCCTGTTATTCAGGTTTTTCTTAGAAATGAGAGTCCTTAGTTCGTAACAATTTTTGAAAATCTTTATAAATCATCAGTAACTGGAGATAATGCAGAGTTAGCAGACTATTGAGAAAGAGTGGAAAGACGACAAAGGTAGCGGTCCGTTAGCTGTATTGAGCAAATGGTAAGCATGTGAATAGAAGAATCGGCGACCACTAGAATACACAAAGAGATGAATAGCCAAGTTTTGCTTCAAGACATCGAGAATGGGAATTGCAACAATATCAAGGAGAACATATAAAGTAAGATTACGTGACTAATAAAAATTTAGGCTAGCAGTGGCATACATGGAAAGGTCCATCCATTGTGATCATTTAAAATTTTTTCCGAGTTTCATTATGAATATTTACTCTAATGATTCTAACCGTTTTCATGCGTTTATTTTTTTAAAAATTGCAAAATTCAATCATAAAAACAGTCCTAGCTACGCCCGGGGTAATCTCCTAGCTTGTTTGGTATCACATCAGATCCAAACATTTCATAAAAATACATTTTGACTATATTCTGTGGTAATGTGTATATTTTGGAAATTGTGATACTGATAACACGATGATTCAATGTTCGTTTCCAAGAATTATTAATAATGAGGATAAAATGATGATGAGGCAAAATAGTAACGTGTGTCTGCCATGAGGACCCTTGAGCTTCTCATCAAACATCCAGACAACTGGCAAAAATTTATGTGCCTGGGGAGAGAATGAACGAGTATTTGTTAGAGAAACTCGGCAACTAAAACAGAAAAAGCTATACGGGCATTTGAAACATCTCAGCAACGGGAGTTTCGAACAGAGTAAGATCTTCTACGTCAAGAGCAAGAAAAACTTGATTCTAAAGTATCTGGTCCAGTTATATCACCTAGAATTCCTGTTGTTCGTATTTTTCATAGATGGGACAGTCCCTTTGCACTTTTGTATTGATTGAGTTTTTATTCAATTTTTTTTGAGATTATTCTTTTTACCTACAAGTGTGATTATCCAGGCAACGCCGTGTACCTCTTCTTGTCAGACTAATAAATGTTAGGATTGTTTTCATCTGTAGGTTATTAATATTAGGTCTAATATAGACAGTCCAAAGCTGAAACTGTTCAGACTAATGTGGACAATAGGTTATTGCTGTTAGGCCAATTGTTAAAAACAGCTAATTGATGTTCGGCCAAATATTGTTGTTTTCAGTTTAAAAATATTAAAGGACAACTCTACAGTCATACACAACTTTATTTAAATCGAAAATCTAACCTATTAGTAACATCGTGGCATATTTAAAAAATTTAATTCGAACTTTAAATGTGTGAAAAAATGAAAATAATGAGCGGGATTTGGGTGAGGCCGTGACGTAGTTGGAGTCAAACTTAGAACAACAATATAATCAGAATAACAATATAGACCGAAAAACAATATAATTATCATTGTTTCCATCTTGAATTTTAACAATCAGTATTTTTTCTTTTGTTGAAAACAATGAAGGCTGGATTGTTGGTCAGGAGACTTTTTTGCGTCAAAGCCTTTCTTACTATGGACAAGTGACTTTTCCAAGTCTGGGCCTGTCTTTTACGTTGGCCTCTTTTGACACAAACTACGTCACTCAAAAGCCGTTTTTCACATTTCAAAGACGTTTCTTATATTGAAATTATGGATCAAATATAAAAATTTCAACCAGAATGTGTTATATTTATATCAAAGAATGATATTCTGTAAAAAATTATAATCGATATTTTGCGTAGAGTTGTCCTTTGTAATCCAAAACTAATAAATGAAAGTAATGTTGTTATCACCAAAATTGCTAAGTCTTTTGTTGACACTAGCTAATTGATGTCAGGCCTAAAAAGTGAAATATCCAAATTTAAAATAACACCTGTATGATAGCTACAGCTCTTGGGAATGCTTAAAAGATTTTTCAGACAATGCTTTGCATCAGTTTTTTTCCTATTCTAACATTTATGACAACTTTCATTAGGAAAGAATGATTGGCTCTGTTTAAAACATATAGATGTGCGAGCATTCTGCGCGTTTTTAAAAAGACCGTTTTCACATTCAGATATTGCAAAATTTCATCCAAAAGGAGCCTGTGCAAGGCCGGGTAAACCAGCTAGTCTATCTATATATAGGGTGTCGCAGAATTCATGGTACATACTTCTAGGGGTGATAGATAGTGCTAACAGGAACAATGATATCCTATGCCATTTTTGCCATTAAGACCTCTTGTGGGAGATAAACGCCACTAAAGCTGGGGTTGCTGCCCCTAGAGGGTGGCTGCTGGAATATCACAAGCTTGCTACTGTCCGAAACCTCAACAAAAGTGGAATCTTCTGAATCCAAAGTCAATGAATTTGTTGATATTACATTTACTATTAAAGTTCACCCATTTCCAAAAAACCGAATAACATTTGGCATTATTATTGAAACAACTTTTACTGCATCTCATGGAGCATTACAGCATCACAGAGCGAGTGGATATGGTTGGTTCTCATCTACGGAGAAGCAAGGTGCAGTGGGCGTGCTGCTGCACGGCTGCATCGAGGGTGTTTCCACAGCAGCATGTACCTCAGCACACCATCTTTGCTGTATTGTACAACGTATGAGGGAAATTTTCAATATCCATCAATATCCAAAATTTAATGGGCAGTTCGCCCACGAACCTCTCGGACAGACCTATTGGAGGACAAGGTGCTTGAAAAGATTGGTGAGAATTAATCTGCCAGTACACGAGCTGTGGCAGCAGTATGCTCAAGGCTGTTTTGTAAATGCTTAACATTACTATTTCTCAGAAATGACATTTGTGTGCAATAAAATTATGTGAGACCAAAGTGCTTTTGTTTGTCTAGTATTGTTGACATAATTCTAATACTGTATTCCCCATTAAATTTTAATGTAAACACGCCATTATCTTTTAATACTAAGAAGCTTGTGATCTTCAGGCAGCAACCCTCCAGGGGTAGCAACCCCACCTTTAGCGGCATTTATATCCCACAGGAGGGCTTAATGGCAAAAATAGTATAGGAAAACATTGTTCCTGTTAGCAGTACTTATCACCCCCTAGAAGTTTGTACCAAGAATTCTGAGTCAACCTCTATATAAAAAAGAATGTTTTGAGTGGGTTTGTGGGTTTGTTTGTTTCTTCTACAAATCTTTAGTTTTATTCCGATCTTGATGAAACTTTGCACACTTGCTTTTCACAACATGAGAAAGGTCACTGTCTACCACAGATTTCGTAAAAATAAAAATTATCGATAATAAATCGATATTCATGATGATGGCAGGATATATTAATTAAAAAGTATCTCATGACCAACACTGCAAGGTAAAGTTTGTGCAACAACAGGTATCAACAATGGTATAAACATGCAATTCACAAACACTACGCACGGACCAACAATGTTTATCTCATGACCAACAAAGTTGTGCTTTATAAATAAGGTTCAATTTGTAATAATGCATAGAATTCCTGTTTTATAGAAATGATAATTCTCAGAACTTAACATTTTCTTGAAACTCATTAAAAATGAGCACTAAGTGAATATCAAAGAGAGTTACCAGACTACTGAGAAACTGAGCAAGTGGTGTAACTCAAGAATATCAAGTACCCATCGAAGTTCCCAGGTGGCCCTCAACGATGCAAGTGTATCAATAGAATCAACTGCGACTGCTGAACTACACAAAGTGATGAATGGCCAAGTTTTGCTTTAGGACATCGACAGCAGAGTGCGGATTGCAACAACTGATTACCAACTAGTAAGTAACTGCAAAAATGTTTTCGAATATATTTTAATTTTTATTGTATTTTTTCTAAGCGTTTTAAAAATAGAAGGAAAAATTCGGCGACCCGGATTCAAACCAGGAACCTCGACTATCATGGCCGACGCCTCTATCAATTGGGCTACCGCAGACAGCACAGAAAGCCACGCTGTCTCAAAGTGTCTTAAAGACAACCAAATTGTCACGGTTGAAAGCCCAATGGGAGACGGGAACCTGGCCCGCAGATCGAGAATTTCTCCACTCCAAACCATCAGAAAATTGATGAACTCACAAGTAAATAATAATAATTATTAACTGGAAAAGCGTCTCCAAGCAAAGGTAATGATAGCCCAATTGGTAAAGACAGCCCAATTGGTAGAGGCATCGGCCATGACAGTCGAGGTTCCTGGTTCGAATCCAGGTCGCAGAATTTTTCCTTCCATTTTTCAATTGAAAATTCATTATCATTTCAGATATTGCAAAATTTATTCAAAAAAGAGTCCGAGCTCCGTCGGGGATATCACCAGGTTTATTTGGTAGCACAGCAGATTCAAACATTTCCTAAAAAATCTCCGATGCATATTATTTTTATTAACAATGAGCATAAAATTATGAGACAATGACAGGACATAGATAAAGCAGAAATACACGAGTCTCGTTTGAAATACCTAAAAACGTCCAGACGACTGGCGAAAATTTGTGTTTGGAAAGAAAAGCGAAAGAACGAATATTGATCAGAGAAATTTGGCAAAAGGAAGTTAAAAAGAGAATTGTAAAAAAGATATCACAAAATAATAAAGGGAATAAATGATACGAGGCCATTCGATCATTTTATTTACAAAGACCTTCTTCAGGTATAAAATTTTTTTTGAAAGTATAACTGAATTCTTCTCTCAGTAAAAGATAAGAATATAAGTTTAAATAGATACATTGTTGAGAGCTATTATTACATCAATTGATTGTTTA
>JAHWFO010112859.1:404539-484941 GCA_023313115.1 Rhysida immarginata | reverse complement strand
TAAAATGATCAAACTAAAGATGTAAACAATCAATTGATGTAATAATACCTCTCAACAATGTATCTATTTAAACTTATATTCTTATCTTTTACTGAGAGAAGAATTCAGTTATACTTTCAAAAAAATTTTTATACCTGAAGAAGGTGTTTGTAAATAAAATGACCCTTTATTATTTTGTGATATCTTTTTTACTATTCTCTTCTTAACTATTATACATCACTTATTTTCTTTCAGGAAGTTAAAAAGCTACTCAGGCATCCGATACATCTGAAGAGTGGAAGATTTGTCTAGAGCAGGAGGGTACAAGAGCTTCAATGTCAAAGGGCAAAGTTTAAAAGAAAGATAGGTCTAAAGTATCTGGGCAGAGAAGACAAAGAGTTTTCTAGATGTCGGAACCACAGCTTCGTCTTCAGAGGGAAATAGTAGAATTTCTGATAAGTATTTTATTATTTACCTTCTTCGGATTGGTCTGTTTAACCTACAACTGTAATTATCCCAGGCAACGCCTGGTGCCTCTGCTAGTTTATCTCTATCTTCTTTCAAAAGTTCCCGAACGCAAGAAATGACTTTCCCTGCATAATGTGCTGTTCTGCAGGTATGCTGAAGGGCTGGTAGACAGGATCCACTGTTTCTCAACCTCTTTTTTTCAATTACCTTCTTGAAACTGGAGAAGCCAGATTGGCCTCTGCATCAAAACTATCAAGCTCAATAACGTTAAAACTTTTGACACTTTATCACCAATTTTTTATATAATCTAGAAACCTTCCTTTAAATTATCTTTTTAACAGTAGGCACATGCAGACATTAAAAGTTTATTAAAATAATACCTATAACATCCTGCTCTCATAATGTAACTCGACAAAATAGCGATGTATATCAGATTTTATAAATAAATAGCAGAGGTACCCGGCGTTGCCCCAGATAATAACACTTGTAGGTAAACAGAACAATCTCTGAAAATTAAATTATAACTACCAATTGGTTAAATAATAACTCAATCTATACAACACAGCAAAGGACTATCCATTCTACGAAAAATACGAAAAAAGTAATTCTGGGTGATATACCGAGATTTCATTTAAACCCCGTCTTGACTTGCCTCACTACTGCGGACCATAACCATATACTTTAGGATCAAGTTTCTCTTGCCCTTGACGTAGAAGCTCTTAAACACTCTTGTTCAGATGTTTCTAATGCCCTTATAGCGTTTTCTGTTTCAGTTGCAGACTTTTTCTGACCAATACTCGTTCTTTCTTTTTCCTTTCCAGACACAAAAAGTTTTGCCAATCGTGTGGACATTGGATAGGGAGCTCAAGGAAAGAAAATGTGATAACTTTGTCTTATAAATAGATGCTCATTTACTAATAATTCCTGGAAACGAACGTTCAATCATCGCATTAACAGCATGCAAAATATACACATTCCCACAGAATATAGTCAAAATGTATTTTTATGAAATGTTTGGACACGATGTGCTACCAAATAAGCTAGGTGTTAACCCCGGCGTGGCTCGGACTTTTCTTTGGAATAAATTTTGCAATATCTTAGAAATAAACACATGAATACGATTAGAATTAATACAGTAAAAATTCCTAATGAAAATTCGAAAAACAAACTATTTAGAGAGTCACAATGACTTCACCAAGATTGCCACTAGTACTCTAAATAATTTCTTTCTCACGTAATCTTAGTTTAGATGTACACTTGATGCTGATGCAATTCCTACTCTACTCTCGATGTCTTAAAGCAAAATTTGGCCATTTGTATAGTCTAGTGGTCACCGATTCTTCTATTTACTTGCTCAGAACAGCATAGAGCTAAATGAGTGCTTCCTCTGTCGTGTATTTACTCTTAGTTACTAGTCATTTTTAAAGATTTTCAAGAAATTGTCAAGTACTAAGAACGCTCTTTTCTAAGAAAAGCCTGAATAACAGGAATTCTATGCATTGTTACAAATTGAAATGTAACCATATTGGACATACTTTGCCTTGCATTGTTGGTCATCAGATATACAGGGTGTATCAGGTTCGTTGGTCGTAAAGTACCTAGCGTGATCCTTTCCATGATTTTAAACTTAAAGTTCCTTCTGCAAAGTGTTCAAAATTCAAATGTTAAGGGTCTAATCATCACGCGAAGTTTGCTGAAAACCTGTCGAAAACGTCATTAAAGCTCAACAATTGCCGACAATTTATTGTAATCGCCCCTTTGAAATTAATGAAAGACTTGTGCCAAAACTTCATAGACGACGCATTTAAAATTCTGAGATTTCGACATTTTCGATAAATAACTCAAACTTTGTAATCATGCAAAGACTCACGCTAGGTACTTTATGACCATCGAACCTGATTGCGTGTTGACACCATTTTTGATATATATTCTTTCACAAACTTTGCCTGTTATTGTTGGTCATGAGATATATATTGTTGGTCCGATCAGAGTGTTTGTGAATTGCATGTTCATAGCATTGTTGATACCCATTGTTGCATAAACTTTGGCCTGCATTCTTGGTCATCAGATATTTCTCATTAATATGCTTTGCCATAACTAATTATCAATAATTATTATTTTTTCGAAATCTGAGGTAGATAGTTACTTCCATATGCAAACTTTCATCAAGATCGGAATAAAACTAAAGATTTGTATAAAAAACAAACAAACACACAAACAAACACACAAATTAACCCAAAAATATCCTTCTTTATATATAGGTAATAGACTAGCGTTGCCCAGGATAATTACACTTGGAGGTAAAGAGAACAATCTCATATAATTAAATTATAACTTCGAATAGGTTAAAAAAAATTTCAATCAATACAACATGGAGCAAAGGAACTTTCCAATCTACGAAAAATACGAAAAACAGGATATACCGGGAATTTACCTAAACTTTTCTTGATTTGCATCACCACTGCAGATCATCACCAGATACTTTAGACTCAAGTTTTTCTTGCTCTTGAGGTAGAAGATCTTATACCCCTTTGCACTATTCGAAACTCCCTTTGTTCAGATGTTTCAAATGCCCGTATAGCTTTTTATGTTTTAGTTGCAAAGTTTTTCTTACCAATACCCGTTCTTTCTCTTTCCTTTCCACATACATAAATTTTTGCACGTCGTCTGGACGTTCCATAGAGAGCTCAAGGGAGACAAACGCCTCATCAATAGAGACTGCCTTATTAATGTTCTGTCACTGCATCATGACTTTATGCTCATTATCAATAATTCTTGGAAACGTAGGTTCAGTCATCGCAAGTCAGCAAGGATCTCAGTCTCCAAAATATACACACTCCAACAGAATATAGTCATAATGTATTCTTATGAAATGTTTCGGTATACTGTGCTACCGAATAAGCTAGGTGATAATCCCGGCATGGTTCGGACTTTTTCTTTTTTGGATTAAAGTTTGAAATATCTAAAAAAAACTAAACAGATGAAAACGCTTAGAATTATTACAGTAAAAATTCTTAATGGAAATTCGAAAAAATTTTTTTAAAGGCTCACAGTGGATGTGCTTCTCCAAAGATGCTACTGCTCGAAATAATTTCTTACTCTTGTAATCTTACTTTAAATGTACACATGATGTTGTTGCAATTCTCTTTTTTCTCTCGTTGTCTTAAAGCAAAACTTCACCATTCATCACTTTGTGTAGTCTAGCAGGCGATTCTTCTAATAACCATTTGCTCAATACAGCACGGAGCAAACGGATTACTTCCTCTCTCGTCTTTCCTCTCTTTTTCAATAGTCTGATAACCCTCCATTATCTCCAGTTACTGATCATTTTTAAAGATTTTCAAGAAATTAAGTACTAAGAACTCTCTTTTCTAAGAAAACTCTGAATAACAGGAATTCTATGCATTATTACAAATTGAAATTTATCTATATTGTACAAACTATCTATGCCTTGCATTCTGGTCGTGAGATGTACAAGGTGATTATAATTAAAGTCCCTTTGTAAAAATGCTATAAAAAAACAACCATGAGTCCGAATGACTTCAAATTTGGACTGAGCATTCTTGAAGAAGGGGCATTTGATATGGATAAGAAAAAAAATAGTTCCAAAATTTATCACTAGATGGCGCTGTAAGCGGCATATTATGCCTAGGAGGATTTGTACTATGCAAATTGAAAGATACGCATGCGCATGAGACATTGCATGTGTTATAAAAACGCAGGCCTCATGGCGTTCTCGTCATATTTGTATCTCAGCAGCTTGCCATGGGTCTGTCAATGAAGGATCGCGCTCTGCTTGTGAAGCTCTTTTACAAGAATGGCGACTCTGCCATAGCAGCTTTAAAGAAATTTCGGGTATTAAAGGGAATGAAAAAAGGATGTGGTCCGATGTCTGCAAAGGCTCTGAGGTGTATGATTAAAAAATTCGAAGCGACAGGTTCTTTTGCAGTGAAATCTGGTAGAGGGAGGAAAGCAGTTGCTTTGACGTCAGTAGAAGATGTGGCTGAAGCATTAGAGGAAGGGTCGAACAGTGGTGTGCAAACGTGCAGTGCACGGGGAATTGCCCGAACTTTAGACATGCCTGTGAGCACGATCAATAAAATTTTACGCAATATCCTGCATTGTTATCCCTATAAAATTACCCATGTTCAGGAGTTACTTCCTGCTGACCTGCCAATTAGACACACGTTTGCTTTAGAATTTCTAGCTCGCATGGAAGTGGACAATGAATGGCCATGGAACATCTTGTGGACAGACGAAGCCCATTTTTATCTCCACGGCGTTGTCAATACACAAAATTGCAGGATATGGGCAACGGAAAATCCTTTCGCATGTGTTTCAATACCGCTTCATTCTGCAAAGGTAACTGTGTGGTGCGGGATGACAGCATCATTGATTATAGGGCCATTTTTTTTCGAGGAAGTGGGTCCTGCGGGTCCCGTTACCTGTACAGTCAATGGTCAACGGTATGCGTGTCTTTTACGCAACCAGGTAATTCCAACACTTCAACAGCATGCATGCGTGGATAGAATAATTTTCATGCAAGATGGCGCTCCTCCGCACATTGCAAAGCCAGTGAAGCAACTGCTGAAGACACATTTCGGAGAAGATAGAATTATCAGCCGTCATTTTCCGAGAGCCTGGCCTGCAAGATCACCGGACCTCAATCCTTGTGACTTCTGGCTCTGGGGTTACCTTAAAAATCATGTGTTCAGTGGCCCAGTTGCAAATTTAGCGGAATTGAAGGCTCGGATTACGCACCACGTTCACAACGTGACCCCGGAGACACTCCGGTCTGTTGTGGAACATGCTGTTTATCGGTTAAAACTTGTGGAGGAAAATGGTGGACAGCATATTGAACATGTCTTGCGCAAGTCCCGAGATAATTAATAGGCGTTTCCATTGTTGCTTTTTATGCGGTTTTTGGCCCAAGGACAATTAAAAACCGAATCATTATGTGCTTTTTATGCGGTTTTTGGCCCAAGGACAATTAAAAACCGATTTTTCCCATCCGATGTGGTACGACCTTGCCGTGGTGGATGGGCTTTGCACTAACAGTGCCACAACTGTTAAATGACTTGAAAGTCATGTTTTCCATCATCAAACCCGAAGCAATCATGTTCATTGACCGGTACAGTTGATTTTTTGCTAATACTGTACTGTATAATAAAAAAAAAATCATGTTTAACTTGTTTTAGTGTCAATTGCATTCCTTGACCAACTTTAATGTAAAACCATCATGCCATAAACAACTCATGCCAAAGCCGTCGTATTTCAATTCAAAATGTCACTTCTAGCTGAATCCGCTTCAGTTATGCCGCTTACAGCGCCATCTAGTGATAAATTTTGGAACTATTTTTTTCTTATCCCATATCAAATGCCCCTTCTTCAAGAATGCTCAGTCCAAATTTGAAGTCATTCGGACTCATGGTTGTTTTTTTATAGCATTTTTACAAAGGGACTTTAATTATAATCACCTTGTATATTGTTGGTCCATGCAGAGTGTTTGTGAATTGCGTGTTGAAACCATTTTTGATAAGTATTGTTGCACAAACTTTGCCTTGCATTGTTGGTCAGAAGATATTTCTTTTTAATATGCCTTGCCATAACCACGAATATCGATTTTTTATCAATAATTATTATTTTTTGAAATCTGAGGTGGACAGTGATTTTTCCTCATGCTCTGAAGGTCATGTATCCAAATTTTATTCCAGAATGGAATAAAGCTGAATTTGTATATGAAACAAACAAACAAACCCGCAAACAAACCCACAAACATCCTTCTTTATATATAGAGAGAGAGGTCATCTTATGCAACTACATATCTCAAATTGCTTGTATATTTCAACCCCTACATTTATTTTCTAGGAATAGGCAGAAATATATATCAGATTGTAATAAAAAATGATATTCAGACTTACTCAGAGCAATGGAGCATAAAAGAAAATTTTTTACATATTTCGCGCGAACTGATACCTCTATTACACAATACCGCAGTCCAAAACGGGAAAAACCAATTCAAACAACAGCAGAAGATACGCCTTCTTTCGATGTCTTGATTAATTTTCATTGAATTAGATAATATTATAGTATTTCAATAAAAAACCGAGACCTTGCAATTGTCCCCCCCCCCATGCTACGTCACTTTTGGCTGCGCCATTGCATTACGTCATCAACCTTTCTAAGAGAGATCAAAGAAATCTTGAACTTCGCGCCGTTGCTGGTAATAGTTGGAGCTAGTTATGTGGGTTACGCACGAGAAAGCTGTTTGATGCTATTAAATGAAATGTTTACGTTATAAAGATCAAATTAATATTTGACTTAAATTCAAATGAAAATTGTTAGAAAAGTAACTAACAAACGTATTTTAAAAATTTCCTCACCCTTCTCTCATGAATTAAACCAACTCAAATATGACTATTTTTATTTTTCGTGAACCATCTTGTATAAAAACTGAAAAAAATTTTGAAATTGCATATTTCATTTCTGTGACATTTTCTAAAGATTTCTATTAATTTTTCCAAAAAATTGAAATATGAAAATGAAATAAATGCTAAAAAACAACAAGCATCAAAAACAAGTTAAAAAATTTTGATTTATTACAAAAAATTTATTAATTCACAAAAAAAAGTTTCCCATGTTATAACAGTAATATAGGACTTCAATAAATGGATGCTCCTAGTCGTTACGAATTCCGCTATATCCTCTTTTTCCTCTGTTTTTCAATTAATGCATGCTTCCAGTAGTTATAAAGGAAAGGTTAAACTCTTTGAGAAAGGTTAAACACATTTTAAAGGCTGTAAAGCCACTATGTAAAACTGATTTTATGTAATTTATTTCAGCACATGGTTTATTCTACAATCTTATCACCTACAAGCAAAAAAGAGCCAGTTGTAAACTAATCACTTCTACAGATAAAAATCTCTGTTGCAGTGATTATATCTCCTCCAATAATAGGAACATGGTTAGAAAAATAAATAGGACACGTGTGCCGGATAAACTCCCGTGGTTCGCCGAGCATTATTACTGCTGTCATAGGTGAGGTTTTTCTTACATACAGAAGGGGCAGTTCGGGAACTTTTAAAAGACACGTTATATTGTATAGGACGGTCGTCTTATGGCTGTTACAATACATCGGTGCTGAAATTACGAACGCTGAAACAATAACACTTAAACACAAAGGGGGAGGAAACACAAAACCGTCCTCATTCATACATTTGTGGGAACAGGGAAATGTTAGTAGGGAAAGCCCATCCGGGACCCAATCCGTAAACTATAACCCACATGAAGTTCTTCAGACATAACGACATTCGTGTAATGGTAACCAGACACGAAACGAAGTTACCTGTGATTAAACAATAACAGGTAGCACCTGATTTCAGTTAGAAAAGGTCAATAAAGGGAAGGAGCTTTGTTTGTGAAGGTAAACTCGAGCCAGAAAAAAAACAGATTATTCGAATAATAACTCAATTCAAGAATCGGCCTTCGGCGATTCGTTGCTGACTTTCGAACAAAACCATCATCGCCCACTTTACTTGTCATTTCAATATTTTTTTTCGCAGGATAGATAACGGGAAACCAGTATTATTCCTTTGTTAGAAAGATGAGGAAATCTTATCACAAACAGTTTACAATTCTGAGTCTTCCTTTCCTCTGATTAACATACTTTGTTTAACTTTACGTTTTATTTTTATTTTCTTTTTCTTTTCAGGAATGACGAGGCCCCAAAAACGAATGAGTTAACTTTACATGCTTGTGACGACGTCAAAAGTTCCAGCATCATTGGGTGGGGCCATCGCCGTATAAGAAATTCTAAAGACTGTTCCAAGCTTTTTTTCCTGTCCGAACACCAAGATCTGTACACACATCTGCATTCGAACTCCGGTGAACACAGCGAAGTTGAAATATCTCGTGTCTTTCAAAAAGTTAGGACATCGATTAATAACGTTAATCACTCCAATGAGTAGGCCAAACAAAATAAATCTCAACAAAAAGAAAATAAATTGAGGTTCTGAATTGTTTTCTCCACATCTTCTATCAGGAATTTTCCAAAGCCTATTCTGTACTTTTTCAGCCCGCCATCGACGAAAGCATCAACCAGATAGGTTCTCCAAACATTTATTTCAGTGTTCACCGTAGAAGTGTTCAAGAGACCTCGTATCTCTTTTTATAATCTTCCAATTCGTTGAGCGTAATCACCATTGATCTCCACTTGCAGAAGTCCGTTGATTACCACCATAGCCTCTTCGCTAAGCAGGATGATGGACATATGGCGTTGAACCACGGCAGTGATTTTTTTCCAGTTAGTCCACAATCAGTACTTTCTTCATTACAATGACAAGAACTATCAGAAGACAAACTCATAATAAACAAGATTCTTTGGAGTCAACCAAAAAAAATTTTGTAAGGGACGGACGTCAACCGTTCATTACAATACATCGGCACTGAAATTATGATCGCTGAAACAATAACATTTGCTTCCAAATAATCTTATAAGCTAGCTTAAAACGCAGTTCTGTATCAACTATCAGTAAATCATAAGTCATTTATTGGTTGCATTCTCCAAATATGGTGGGGGAAGGTAAAAGGAAATCCAATCTTTATTGCCAAGAGATAATTACGCTACATAAGATAAGGTTCACCTTTTCCGTATTTCCACACTAGGGCAAATCAAAAATAAAAAAATTGGAAGAACGAAGTTAACTAATAATGAATTAAAAGGGTCTGAAAACATCAAAAAAGTAAATGTAACTTGTAAAAGGTTAATACGATTGAAACGCTAAAACGATCAATCGTCAGATTCTATAGTCGAAATGTCTTCACCAGGTTTCACTTCATTCTTTTCATAACTTATTGTTCTTGTTTAGATTGTCTAAATCAGTATTCTCTTATGTTTCTTTTAGCGGATGTAGGGGTGATTTCATAAGAAATTTTTGATCTTTATATTTATTGGGGAAACGACATCGAAATTACACTGTAAGGAAAGTTAATTCAGAAGCACTGCATTGCTGGTTAGAATTTAAACATTAAGAAGAAATATACAATATCTGAATAAAAGAAAAACACAAATTCACAAAGATATTTTATTGACTCAGATGTACATTTCGGAATTCATAATTCCTTCATCAGTGATTTTACAGGCAATTGACAATCGAACAGTATAGCTTCCATAAAACATTCCCTCATAAAGTAACCAAGGGAATTACACTGAATTAGAGGTGAAGCCAGCTGTCCCTCGAGAGTCACCCTGAGAAGAGAGTCCTAACTTGGTAGAACGAGGAATAAGATTGTTGATTGAGCATCTATGGCTAAGATATCCAGAAGTCGATGAAAACGACCTTATTGATATCATTGAAATTGATTTCCAGTAGATGAATCGGTCATCGTATCCTTATGGAACCCCTAAAGGCTAGAGGGTGATCCAATATACTGGCTACCAAGGAATTATCGTGTGTCTCGATTTTAACAAGCAATTTCTTAAGAAGCGTCTGGACGTAGCTACCAATGTGAGCCATACGGAGATTTTCATAAATAGAGTAGTTGTTGGCAACTCTTCCATCGTGCTGAACAACGCCCCTGAGAGATACATTTTGGAAGTTTGTAGTTCACTCCACTTCGATTTGCAGATAGACATCCAGGCAGGCATTCCATGGAACAACATGGTGCGGATCACCAATTTGTAGTGCAAGAGTTTATTGTCCAATCCAAGGGCACTGTTTCTCCCCAGGAGTGCAATCAGGCTGAACTTCGCCTTTCGGGCCTTGTTGAGAGCATATTGAACATGGTCATTCCTGTTTAGCTTCGAATCAATCGACAATCGACAATCGAACAGTGGAGTGAACATGTGTTCAGATGGGACGAAAGCAACGCTTTCATTAGGCTCATCAATCCAGAGTATAACGCCAAAGGAAATACACTGAAATAGGCAAGAAGCCTGGCCAACCCTACAGGTCCTCCACATTATGCAAACAAAAAATAAGATTGACGATTGTCAGACGAGACACAACGAAGCTAAGCAAAGCAATTCAGACAAAACCATCAAACCGCGGGGTAAATAGAGTATCACAACTTCCAGTATTCCGGGAAGGTAACGTTGCCAGTGTCCACAAAATTTACATCCAGAACGTGTCTAGGCTTTCGGTACCTAGTATGCCACTTCATCTTCATTGAGTTCCTCAGGATCCCCTTCACCAAGTCGTTGTCATGGTTCTCGAACTTCAGGATCATATTCTTGAGTAGATCCTGGATGTATTTCCCAATATGAGTCATGTTGAGGTCACCATGGATTCCCTGATTTTTCGCGGTTCTTTTATCCAGTTGGGCAATAGTCCTCAATGTGACGTTCTGAAACGATTGGAGATCCTTCCAACTACTTCTGGAGATAGTTGCCCACGCTGGCATGCCATACAGCAGGATAGTCCTAACCATTGTTTTGTAAAGGAGAAGCTTATTGTCAATGCTGAGGAAGCTGTTGCATCCCAGGAGAGCTAAGAGGCTGTATTTAGCCTTTTTCGCTTTGTTCAGGGCGCACGTTAGGTGGCGATTCCACGAGAGCCTTGAGTCTATGACAACACCAAAGTACTTGTAATTATCAACCCAGTCGAGTTTCCTGTTGAATAAGACGAGAGAATCCGGAGGGCGCTTGTATTTTTTGTTACAGTACATTGCTTTGAACTTCCCTACGTTCAGGTTCAGTCGCCAGCAGTTAAACCATTTTTCAAAACTCTTCAGGACATTTTGTAGCCGAGTGATAACAAGGGATGGCTTGTGCTCCCATGTCATAATAGCAGTGTCGTCTGCGTAGAAGTACAGTTTGCACTTTTCGGGTTTCGGGAAGTCATGCACAAAATAGTTAAAGAGGATAGATCCGAGAACAGAGCCTTGTGGAACGCCAGCCTTCACTGCGCGGAGAGAGGAAAGACTCTCACCAACCTTAGCCTGGTACGTCCTATTGGTAAGAAAAGACTGGATCAGCGCTATCAGATCAGGAGGGAAATCATCTCTGATCATTTTGTAGATTAGGCCTTTATGCCATACTTGATCGAACGCCTTACTGACATCCAGAAAGACAATCCCACAGTATCTGGAAAGGTTAAGGGGGGTACTCAAGTCTTAACGAGCCTCCATAACTGCAGCTGCCAGGAGTAATTGGCCCGAAAGCCAAACTGGTCCTGCCGGACTAGCCCTCTAGCATTACAGTGGTCTTGGAACCTGTAGAGGATCGTCTTTTCCAGAACCTTGGAGATGGTTGGAAGTAGGCTAATAGGCCTGCAGCTTCCGGGTATAGCTGGATTTTGCCCTTGTTTGGGGATACTAAGGACAGTGGATTGCTTCCAGGACGTCGGGAAGTAAGAGAACTTCCAGCAGTCATTAATTAGAGACGTGATGTCATCAATAACGTTCTTCGGGAGATTCTTTAGTGCAATGTTTCTTACCTTGTCGTTTCCTGGGGCCTTCTTCTTTTTTAGTTTCCATATGATGGAGTTGATTTCACCAGTCTGAATCCAGATCTGCGACGGATGATGGGGGACATCAAAGAAGCTGGTGATGCTGCCTTCCACACGCTGGGTCACGAGTTGACTTTCAGGATGGTTGATATCAGGTGTTACAAACTGCGTCTCCAGTGAGTTTGCAATGACTTGAACTTTGTCATGGTCACTTTGGACATAATCACCATCTTGGGTGAGAAGCGGGGAATCGTGGCATTCTTCTGCTTCATCTGCAAGGCTCTATCCATGCTCCAGATAGAGTTATCACGGGTCGACAGGTTTTTAAGCCGATCATACCACCTCGCATCACGAAGATCTTTGACTTCTTCATGGACCTTACGCACAAGCCTGTTGTACTTTGTTTTGAGCCATGGTTCACGATAACGCTGCCATAGCCTGCGGATCCGGTTCCTTTCAGAGATTAGTACCTGGGGTAAGCTCAAGGTGATTAGGTGGTTTGCTTTCTGATGGACAGGCGCTAGCTATAACAGCACCGGTGATACGCTTTGTGACGTTATCAACATTTTGATCAATGTCATCAAAGCTGTGAGCAGCGTCGAGACAGGAGTCTTGGCCCTTGAGTATGTCCTTAAATAGCTTCCAGTCTTGCTGATGTTTAATTTCTACCCTGTACTTGATGCTGACGTTGTCGAGGATCAAGGCCAGAGGCTTGTGGTCGGAGGGAAGGTCATCGATTGTGAAGATGTTGAATGGTTTGTAGAAGCCTTTCATAAGAGAAATGTCTAAAACATCACTGGAAGGAGAGTGGTCACAAAAGTAAGTGTCCTCCACTGGTCCTGCGGCAATGACGTCATCCTGGGTCTGCAAATACTTGTAGAGAATTGCGCCATTGCTATTGACTACTTTAGAGTTCCAACTCGGATGCTTGGCATTTAGGTCGCCAGCAATGATTACTGGAATATCACCAGCGAGAAGCTCGTCGAGGTCACTGAAGCCAAGGTTGTGCTTGGGTGAGTTATAGAGTGCGACCAGTTGCACTTCGCCAAGGGAGATATCATTCATAATAACTGAGGCTGCCTCCATACCTGTGTAGAAGTTCGAAATTACCTCTTGGTGCTGTATGCCTTTACGAATGATGATTGCAGCTCCGCCAGAAGGGTTTCTAGTCACGTTTGCAGCCGTCCTGTCTCCCCGGTAGACACTAAATCCAGGTAATTTGAAATCCTGTCCCGGCCTGAGATGGGTTTCACAGTGGAAGACCACATCGATTTCGTGTTTTAATAAGAAATTGTGAAATTCCACACGCTTACGAGGTATTCCTCTCGCGTTCCATATAATGCACCTAAGCTCACCTTTAATACTCACTTGATGATGCTGGTATTCCATGTTGCTATTTCTTTGTCGTAAGGAGCCCAGCCATCTGTGGGAATCGTCTGCCTAGCATCGTAAACTGGTGACAGACGCTTCCAAGTTGCTTGCACATTTCTTGTAAGTCGTTGACCTTGATGCCGTCCTCAACGGGTTTTGAAACTACTGCAGCATAGGTTCTTCCCTGGGTCACTTTAGCACTTGGGAGTCTTCTTACTTGAGGATATTTTGGACACTTTGAATAACTGGAAGTGTGTTGACCACCACATCTAACACATTTTGGGGATCCTGCCCCTTAATTTTGGGGCAATCTCTTGATTGGTGCCCTTCTGCACACTTGTTGCATCGGGGGTCTTTCGTGCACCCCATGGAAGTGTGCCCGAAACGAAGACAGTTATAGCACTGGAGCAGCTTCTTGTTTCCCCGATAAGATTCAACAAGCACTGCTAGCGGCCCAATACGGGAGACGTTTCTCAATGACTGATTGTGGTCAGTGTTAGCCAATAGAACTAGAACCATAAGCATGTCTATGCTGCCTCTGGATTTCTTTAACCTAATTACTTTTTCTGGAAAGTAATTGATTTTTCTTAAATCTTCAGCAAATTCATCAAGATCGTATGTCACGTCTACATTGCGGATTACCAGTTTCAGCACTTTTTCCGATTTCAGCTGATGATGCTGGATTTTTAAGATACCATCGGTTTTGATACCGGTGACTACCTTCTTGTAGGTATCTTCGTCAAAGCATTTTACTTTCACCGTTTCAGCTCTACCAGTATGCATTATGATCTTTTCAATAGGCAAGTGTTTCACAACCTCTTGTAGAATTTCCTTGACAGGCTTTTTATGCGTATGGATTATAATTGGAGTAACATAGGAATCAATCTTTGTGCACAGGTTTTTGTAGCTCTTTACCCAATCCTGATTCTTGCCATATAAGGCGAGGGTCCCTGGAGGATGCCTGCGTTTACGTGTAATGAACATAGCTTTACATTTGTCAACGTTGAGCTTCAACCTCCATTTGTCAAACCATTTTTTTCACTGATGACGTCCGCCTAGAAAAATTTTCGTTATTTTAATTTAATTGGTTGTTCTGTTCCACTTGTTTGTTATCTGATTGGCTTGTATTGACCTCGGTTTGTAATAAATTCTGGTCTCTTCCTTCTGTAAACTCACTCACTGATTGAGGAATTATGAATTCCGAAATATACATCTGAGTCAATAAAATAATCATTGTATATTTGTGTTTTCTTTTTATTCCGATATTGTATATTGGTGTCCACAGTTTATGGTTATTTTGTTTTATTTAGAACACAAGAAGCATGGTCTTTAGGCTCGCTGGTGGAAATTAACAGATGAAAAGTTCTCGTGAAGGAATCCACATTCAGGGGTGAGTCACATGGAAAGAAAAAGAACACACAACAAGAATTGTTTTTGAAGAATACTAATGACGAATAATTGTTCGCGGAGAAGGGAAACGATTCAATCTTCTATGTATATAATAATGGATGTTTGTGCATTTGTGGGTTAGTTTCTTTGTTTGTTTATTTTTTTGCTTATAAAAATCTATAGTTATATTCCGAACTTGATGAAATTTTGCATACTTGACCTTCAAAGCATCAGAAACGTCAGATTCTACCTCAGATTTCGAAAAAATAATAGCTATTGATAAAGAAACGACATTCATGGTTATGGCAAGGCATATTTATGAGAAATAACTCATGACCAGAAATGCAAGGTGAAGTTTGTGCAATACAGATAAGCTTCAATTTGTAACAATGCACAGAAGTCCTGTTATTTAGGCTTTTCTTAGAAAAGAGAGTTATCAGTACTTAACAGTTTCTTGAAAATCTTTAAAACTGATCAGGAAATAGAGATAATAGAGAGTTAGCACACTATTGAGAAAGAGTGGAAAGACGAAAGAGGAAGCACTTGTATACCTCCGTGATGTATTGAACAAATGGTAAGCAAGTAAATAGAAGAATTAGCGACCGCTGCACTGCACAAAGTGATGAATGGCCAAAATTTTGCTTGAAGACATAATAGAAAGGGATTTGCAACAACATCAAATAAACATCTAAAGTAAGATTTCGTGAGTAAGAAATTATTTAGACTAACAGTGGCATCTTGTAGAGGTCCATCCATTTGAGCCTTTAAAAATATTTTTCGAATTTTCATTTAGAATGTATTAATTCTAAGCGTTTTCATGTGTTTATTTTTAAGATATTTCAAAATTTATTCAAAAAAAAAGTCCGAGCCATGCCGGGGTCATCACTTAGCTCTTTTAGTAGCACATCAGATCCAAATATTTAATAAAAATACATTTTGACTATATTCTGTGTGATAGTGCAATGACGAAACGTTCGTTTCCAATAAGTATCAATAATGAGTATAAAATGAGGATGCAGCGCATTATCAGCATCTCAGTTTCCAAAATATTCACACACACACACACACACACACACACACACACAACATAGTCTAAATATATTTTAATGAAATGTTTGGATCTGATGTGCTACCAAATAAGCATGGGGATAACTGTGGCATGGCTCGGACTTTTTCCTTTTGGGAATAAATGAAATTATTAAAAAAACATAAAAACGCTTAGAAATAATACAGTAAAAATTCTTAATGAAAATTCGAAAAAAAATTTTTAAAGGCTCATAATAGATGGAGCTCTCCAAAGATGCCACTGCTAGTCTAAATAATTTATTACTCACGTAATCTTAGTTTAAATGTACACTTGATGTAGTTGCAATTCCCTTCATTCTTTCGACGTCTTGAAGCAAAAACTTGGCCATTCATCACTTTGTGTAGTCCAGCGGTCGTCGATTCTTCTAATTATTATTTGCTCAATACAGCACGTCGTATTTGCTTCCTTGTAATTGCTTCCTCGTCGTCTTTCCATTCTATCTAAATAGTCTGCTAACTCTGTATTATCTCCAGTTACTGATCATTTTTAAAGATTTTCAAGAAATTGTTAAATACTAAGAACTCTCTTTTCTAAGAAAAACCTAAATAAAGGGAATTCTATGCATTGTTACAAATTCAACTTTGCTTTCCATTGTTGGTCATAAGATATATATTGTTGGTCCGTGCAGAGTGTTTGTGTATTGGGTTTTGATACCATTGTTGATAAGTATTGTTGCACAACCCTTGCCATAACCATATATGTCGATTTTTTATCAATAATTATTATTTTTTCAAAATCTGAAGTAGACAGTGACCTTCCTCATACATTGAAAGTCAAGTATGCAAAATTTCATCAAGATGGGAATAAAACTATAAATTTGCATTAGAAACAGACAAACAAACCCACAAACAAACAAACAGACCCACAAACATCCTTCTTCTGTATACATAAAGAAGGATGTTTGTTTGTGAGTTTGTTTGTGGTTCTGTTTGTGCGTTTGTTTGTTTGTTTTTTATACAAATCTACAGTTTTAATCCGATCTTAAAACATTTTCGCATACATGACCTTCAAAGTATGAAGAAGGTCACTGTCTAACTCAGATTTCGAAAACATAACAATTATTGATAAAAAATCGATATTTATAGTAATGGCAGGGCATAATAATGAGAAATATCTCATGATCAACAATGCAAGACAGTTTTCGCAACAATAAGTAACAACAATAGTATCAACACGCAATTCACAAACACTCTGCAAAAACCAACATTATATCTCTCATGACCAACAATGCAAAGAAAAGTTTGTGCAACAATAGGTATCAACAATGGTGTCAACACGCAATGCACTAACAATATGCAAGGATCAACAATATATGTCTCATCACCAACAATGCAAAGCAAAGTTTTTGCAGTATAGAATACAATGCATAGAATTCCTGTTATTCAGGCTTTTCTTAGAAAAGAGAATTCTTAGTACCTAATAATTTCTTGAAAAGCTTTAAAAATGATCAGCAACTGGAGATAATGAGTTAGCAGACTATTGAGAAACAGTGAAAGATGATAGAAGAAGCACTCCTTTAGCTCCGTGCTGTATTGAGCAAATGGTAAGCAAGTAAATAGAAGAATCGGCGACTATTAGACTATACAAAGTGATGATGGCCAATTTTGGCTTCAAGACATCGACAGAACAAGAAAAATTGCAACAACATCAAGTGTACATCTAAAGTAAGATTACGTGAGTAGAAAATTATTTAGTCTAGAAGACCTATTGCGAGAGGTCCATCCATTGTGAGTCTTTGAAAATTTTTTTTTCGGTACATCAAGTCCCGGTATATTACCTAGAATGAACTTTTTCAGTGAAGAGGTAAATTCCTGTCTTTCGGATTTTTCTTAGAATAGATAGTCCATTCGCTGTATATTGTACTAATTGAGTTATTATTTAACCAGTTAGGAGTTTTAATTTAGCTTTTTAAGGTTGTTCTAGTTACCTACAAGCGTAATTATCCCAGGCAATGCCGGGTCCTTTGCTTGTTATATATATAGATCTAGCAGAGGTTCCCAGCGTTGCTCGGGATAATTACACTTGTATGTAAACATACCAATCTCAAAAAATTAAATTATAAATCCCAATTGGTTAAATAATAAGTCAATACAAAACAGAGCAAAGGGACTAACCATTCTATGAAAAATACGAAAAAAGGAATTCTAGGTAATATACCGAGGCCTGATCTAAATTCTTCTTGACTTGACTCACCACTGCAAACCATAACCACACACTTTAGACTCAATTTTTTCTTGCCCTTGGCGTAGATGCTCTTATTTCCTTTTGTTCTATTCGAAAATCCTGTTCTCCAGATATTTCTAATTGCTGTGTAGTTTTTTCTGTTTTGGTTGCAGAGGTTATCTGACCAATACTCGTCCTGTCTCTTTCCTTTCCAGACACAAAACTTTTTGCCAATATTCTGGTCGTTTGATAGGGAGCTCAAGGAACACAAACGTGACTCCTTTGTGTCAATATACGCTGACTTATTAATGTTCTGTCACTGCATCATCATTTTATGCTCATTGTTAATAATTCTTGGAAACGAACGTTCAATCATCGCATTATCAGCATCTCCAGAATATGCACATTCCCACAGACTGTAGTCAAAGTGTATTTTTATGAAACGTTTGGATGTGATGTGTTACCAAATAAGCTTGGTGATAGCCCCGGCATGGCTCGGACTTTTTTTATTAAAGTTTGAAACATCTTAAAAATAAACACATGAAAACGCTTAGAATTATTACAGTATAACTTCTAAATGAAAATTCGAAACCAAAAGATTAAAGGTTCATAATGGATGCCACTGCTACTCTAAATAATTTCTTACTCACGTAATATTCTTTTAGATGTACACTTGATGTTGATACAATTCCCACTCTTCTCTTGATGTCTTGAAGGCCATTTGTGTAGTCTAACGGTCGCTGATTCTTCTATTACTTGCTTACCATTTGCTCGAGACAGCACGGAGCTAAAAAAGTGCTTCCTCTGTGGTCTATCCACTCTTTCTCGATAGTCTGCTAACTCTCGATTATCTCCCGTTTTAAAGAATTTCAAGAAATTGTTAAGTACTAAGAAGTCTCTTTTCTAAGAAAAGCCTGAATAACAGGAATTATATGCATTACTGCAAATTCAACTTTGCCTTCCATTGTTGGTCATGCGATTGTAGCCTCCCCCGCCCCCACAATAATATCAATAGTACTCTAATGTTCAATGAACAGCACTTGGGGGCGAACGAGAGCTAAGGTTCGGAACCGAAATAAGCAAGAACACCTGGTATCACTGTATTCATGATCACACAACTTATTTATTCTCTACAAATACAAACAATCCATACTAATACAGCTTAATTACTGTTATCCTATCATATCAATAAGGGGCCCCCATATCTCAAGCTTAAATCTCTAACCAAGACTACGCTCTAATGCTTTTAACATAATTTTAATCAATCTAACCGGCACACTTGCCCATGTAAAAGTAAATCTGCAGCTAGGCTATATTAGTTGGAGTGGTGTACGACTGCTTGACAGTGACAGAGGTAGCTGTGTGGAATTCTACACTCCCGAATCAAATATTCCACACCCTTGCGTTGGAATGCCCAATGTAACTCCTTTATTTACCTTGAAGGGGGGAGGAACAGTGACCCCTCTTGGCGAGTGTAGTTAACCTTATTCAAGCTTTCCACTGGCGGCCTTTGAAACCACATGCAAACCGGAATGTGTTACGTATTCGTGCGCGCCCCAATTACACAGGTCTAGCTTACACGTCGCATCTAACTAGGATCCTCACAACTAATTTCAGCTGTTAAACAGTTACTATGGCAAGGTGTTTATTAAGCTTAAAATTGCTAACTTCGAAATTAAACTTAAACAGTTGTCGATTAAAATTACACAGTTAGGCATAGAACACATAACAGTCCGCAAGCGTCTTCATAAATCTGATACACCATGACACGGCCTTCCAAGTCAATAGTCGATAGAATCAAGATGAGAGGATCTTTGACTTATCGAACACACTCTGGGTCATGCAAATGTCTAGGCGCATGCTCTTGGCCTTAACGCAAAAATCGCACAACACTCACCAGGAAACCTCAAATTAAATTGACACCTACGTTGACACATCACGGCTCACACATGTTGCTCCAAATACCATCGTCATTATCGTACGCCAAATTTAACTAACGCTTGCCGTTGCGATCAGGTCCCGTCGCGCACTCAGGTTCGTCTCTCCCAGTAATCGAATGGTGAGTAGTCGAATAAATAACCATGATAAAAAAAAAAACAAATTATTCACATGAGCAAGAAAAAAAGTTTAATCTATTAAGAACATTTATACTTGTTGTCTATATATCTTCATGTGGACTTCTGCAGACTTACAGAGTTTTTTTACAACGTCGAACATCATGAATGCGAAAGTCTTGTTTTTCTCATCGGACATTCGACAGTTAGTTCATTAACGCCAAACCACGATTGCTACATTTCTCCATTACATTTATCGGGAAACAAAAACCATTGCAACTTTATATCCTGATGCTTTTTCTTAAATTATTCATTTTGAAATCTAAAATTAACCGAAAATTACACATGGTTTACCTACTTGGGCCCTAGACAATGTCTTTTCCTTAAGAAAATTAAAAGTGGCCTATAGAATATTAAGAGTAGGATTAAATATAACCTGATTCCAATCCATCACTTTGATCCGCAACGAAATAAAACTCTTTACCTTTCAATCTATTTTAAATATGAACAAACTTAAAGAATTAGTCAAAACAATAACGCATGACTCACATCCGGTACACTATATAAAAGGATGGTTAAACCTCACAAGGGATTGCAGGACATCTAAACAACTCTTAATTCAGCCTCCCACAGTTAGTCCTAATTTTTCTGACAAATATTTCCCACGGAACTGCATTAAAATATGGAATGATATGCCTTTTATTCAATGACAAAGCATTTAGAACTGTAATGTAGATAAATGTAGCAACCATACCCATCATACAAGGACGATATTAACGAACTATATACTCAATTGCCAAAACCTGAACAACTAAATATTTTGTCCTCTTTAGGACGCTCAATAATAATAATAATAATAAAATTAAGATAAAAAAAAGTACTCCTCTTTAACAAAACGTGCTAACATGCACACAGTTTCGCCGTAAACGATCTCAACAATCCAGCTACCACAGATGAACATTGCCTATCGCTCACGGCGTTTTCACTCTCCACTCAACAATAAAAGGACACACGCATTCGTATTTTAATCGCACAACAAACCATAACCACTCATACAATGACAAAACACTCATTATAAAAGACACCACGCTAAACTAACGTAGCCAATTACTTGATAAACATTTTAAATTTCCTCGAAATTTTATCCCTATTATCCTGCCGTCAGACACATGTCACTACCCTATACTGGAACGTCACAAGATATATACTATATATCCTTGCACAGCGTTGGTGCATTGCGTGTTGATACCATTGTTGATAAGTATTGTTGCACAAACCTTGCCATAACCGTGTATGTCGATTTTATTTATCAATAAATATTATTTTTTCAGAATCTGAAGTAGACAGTGACCTTCCTCATACATTGAAGGTCAAGTATGCAAAATTTCATCAAGATCGGAATAAAACTATAAATTTGCATTAGAAACAAACAAACAAACACATAAACAAACAAACGGGCCCACAAACATCCTTATTCTATTTATATAAAGAAGGATGTTTGTTTATTTGTATGTGGTTTGTTTGTTTGTTTTTTATACAAATCTACAGTTTTAATCCGATCTTGAAAAAATTTCGCAAACATGACCTTCAAAGCATGAGGAAGGCCATTGTCTACCTCAGATTTCGAAAAAATAACAATTATTGATAAAAAATTGATATTCATAGTTATGGCAGGGCATAATAATGAGAAATATCTCATGACCAACAATGCAAATAAAAGTTGGTGCAACATTAGGTATCAACAATGGTGTAAACACGCAATGCACCAACAATATGCAAGGATCAACAATATATGTCTCTCACCAACAATGCAAGGCAAAGTTTTTGCAGTATAGAATACAATGCAAGGAATTCCTGTTATTCAGGCTTTTCTTAGAAAAGAGAATTCATAGTACTTAACAATTTCTTGAAAATCTTTAAAAATGATCACCAACTGGAGATAATGAGTTAGCAGACTAATGAGAAACAGTGAAAGACGATAGAAGAAGCACTCCTTTAGCTCGGTGCTGTATTGAGCAAATGGTAAGCAAGTAAATAGAAGAATCAGGAACCACTAGACTACACAAAGTGATGATGGTCAATTTTTGCTTCATGACCTAAAAAAGACGGGAAATTGCAAACAATATCAAGTGTACATCAAAATTAAGATTACGTGAGTAAAAAATTATTTAGTCTAGAAAGCATCCTGTGAGAGGTCCCTCCATTGTGAGTCCTTAAAAAATTTTTTTTCGGTAAATCAAGTCCCGTTATATCACCTAGAATGAATTTTTTCAGTTAAGAGGTAAATTACTGTCTTTCCGATTTTTCTTAGAATAGATAGTCCCTTCGCTCTATTGGTTAGAATAGATAGTCCAAGGATCAACAATATATGTCTCATGACCAACAATGCAAGGCAAAGTCTGTGCAACATAAATTTCAATGCATAGAATTCCTTTTATTCAGGCTTTTCTTAAAACAGAGAATTCTTAGTGCTTAATAATTTCTTGAAAATCTTTAAAAATGATCAGTAACTGAAGATAATGTGTTAGCAGACTTTTGAGAAAGTGTGAAAGATGATAGAGGAAGCACTGCTTTAGCTCCGTGCTGTATTGAGCAAATGGTATTCAAGTAAATAGAAGAATCGGCAACCGCTAGTTGGATAGTTTCTTCGCTCTATATTGTACTGATTGAGTTATTATTTTAATCAATTTGGAAGTTTAATTTAGGTTTTTGATGTTGTTCTGTTTACCTACAAGCGTATTTATCCCGGGCAATGCCGGGTCCTCTGGTGGTTATATATATAGAGAGAAGAAAGATGTTTGTGGATGGGTTTGTTGTGGGTTTGTTTTTTATACAAATCCACAGTTTTATTCCAATCTGGATGAAATTTTGCATATTTGATCTCCAAAGCATGAGGAAGTTAACTGTCTACCTCAGATTTAGAAAAAATGATAATTATTGATAAAATATCGATATTCTTGGTTATCGCAAGGCATACTAATGAGAAATGTAACATGATCAACAATGCTTATCAACAATGGTATCAACACGCAATTCACAAACACTCTACACGAACCAACAATATATATCTCATGATCAACAATGCAAGGAAAAGTTTTTGCAATATAGATAAGTTTTAATTAGTAACAGTGCCTAGAATTCCTGTTATTCAGGCATTTCTTAGGAAAGAGAGTTTATTGAATTATTTAAAAATCATTAGTAACTGGAGATAATGTAGAGTTAGCAGATTAATGAGAAACAGTGGAAAGACAACAGATGAAGCACTCTTTTAGCTCCGTGCTGTATTGAGCAAATAGTGAGAAAGTAAATATTAGAATCGCGACCACTAGACTACACAAAGTGATGAAAGGCCAAGTTTTGCTTCAAGATATTGAGAAAAGGGTGGGAATTGCAAGAACATCATGTGTACATCTAAAAGTAAGATTACGTGAGTAAGAAATTATGTAGACTGGCAGTAGCATCCTTGGAGAGGTCCATCCATTGTGAGACTTCGAAAATTCTTTTTTCGAATAACCATTAAGAATTTTTACTATATTACTTCTAAGCGTTTCCATGTGTTTAGTTTTAAGATATCACAAAATTTAAAAAATAGTCTTTTTGCTTTGTGTTGTATTAATTGATTTATTATTTACCCTATTGGGAGTTATAATTTATTTTTTAAGATTGATCTGTTTACTTACAAGTCTATCCCGGGCAATGCTGGGAACCTCTGCCAGTGAGGACTCTCTCCTAACCAGCATGGCAGACTCGCATCCCATAATGGGGAAATGCCATGTATTAAACAGTTTTATCCTCACTTCGAGTAATCAACATGAGATTAATATCAAGAATAACGCCAACAATTTTCAATTCAAGAAACGCTACATTTCTTTCAAATGTACTAGATTAGTATATATGCTGTCATTACGTGTCCATCCCTCTTTTCCTCCCCTCTTTCTTTGTATGACATGCAAGTATTAATGGCCTTATAAATGAATGCCAAAAATATAAAAAAATAAAAATTATTCCAATTGATAAAGTTCAAACAGAGGATTAATAATAAATAAACTTCAAACAGATTAATAATAATAAATAGGCATAGGTAACGTTCATGCTAAGACCAAATAAATGCGCACTGTTTGTAACTTAAATAGTGGTAATAAATTCATAAGATAATGCATTACAGTGACAAAAGGCGCAGCCTGCAACTTAAGTTTACTCTGATGAGATATTATGCAGATATCTGTATCAATTGTATATTTATTGAGGGCTTATTCATTGGCTTACATTATATAGCAAAGCCTTAAACCAAGCCAGGTGACTTGAAGATTTTCTGAGGCCAAGACGAAAGATCTCGTCGTTCTTCTCCATTTAGTTTCTTTATATTTATGTCTATAGTTTTTTTCATTATTATATATTGTACACCACATGATCAAAGCTACAATTATAATACAATTAAGTTTACTATTACGCAACATTTATGAAGCATTTCTCAAAGAAATATTGTCCGTTTAGATGCTTATATAACGTCAAAATTGACATTTGATTTAAGAAAACTAAGAAAAAAGACCTAGAAAAACAAAAGGATAATATTAATATTTGCGTCGAAGCGTGTTTGGTGCACTCCAACTGATGATGAGACTTGTAAGGTGTGTCATTAATAATTCATATGAGCTACCTTCAATAATCAGTATAAATTAAATTTAATGTCAAGATAACTTTAGTGATTATATTTGTTGATAATTCTATTTATTTACTACAATAAGTGTCTGCAGCCCCTTTCAGTAAATAAAGTTATATTTATTTAAAGTCAAACATTCGTATCCCTTACTTCTGTAGTAATTATTCACTAAACTTGCTGCTTTGGAACTTTTTTTTAGGATTCATTTTTTTCTATTTTTTGTTTATTTCGCTTTTCCTACAACGTGGAAAACATTCAGAAAATCGTAAAAATATTTCATAGGCTACTTAGATCAAATGCTTACAATTAACTCTGCCAGACTGTTTAATTTGAACAGATAATCGTCAGCATCATTCTTAATGCGTAAGTTTACTGTTCCTCGTTTCTCTGCTTTGTGTTGATTTCTTAAGCGCTCTTTTAATTGTTTGAGAAGTTTTTTTACTTCAATAAAATACTGAAATTCATTAATTACTTTGCTACATTGCTATAAATATTCAGGTGCTTAATGGAAATGCAATTTCTCAAAAAGTGACCAAAATTCATACTGATCCTGAGAAGGCAGAATAAGTCAGACTCCTATAAAAGTTGGCAATCTTACAGAATATTACATGTAGATTGTAATAAAAGTTCCTAGAACTCTATCTGACCGATCTCTCGGATGTCACAGGATTTGATATCTATGCAAATTAGGGTCCAATTATCTCGGAATCCACTGCAAAGTTTTGAAAAAGTCTTTTTTCATAGTAATCCTTATGCAAAACTACCCCAGAAAAAGTATTTAGATCATAGGCAATTTTTCTTTTATTGTTATTCCGTGTCCCGGAAGAAATAATCCAATATTATAGTTTATTTACTCTTAACAATTAATTACATGATTGTTCCATTTTTAAGAGTAATTTAGCAATTCATCCAGACATCCTCATGGGATAAGAAAAATGATCTTAATTCATGCAATGCCATATGGGCATGCATCCTTTAAGAAAACACACTAAAAAGTCGCACGTTTGCATGCTTAATCTCTTAAGAAAATTTTTATTTGCGCACCTTCATTAGATTTATTAATGCATGGCTGAAATGGAGTAGCCGAAAGTATCGATGTTCAGAAAGTTTCAGTCATCGAAATTTCGATGCTTAAACCCTTGCACTGTCAGTATTTCATTTCGATTTTCTTAAACCCTTTTGAAATCATTATCAATTGATACTGAATAACTGTTTATGTTAATATATTGTAATGAAAGAACAGGTATATATACTGGGACATTTATTTTTTCCAAATAATGGATGGATTTAGAAATTAAAAAACTTGATGTTTTACTGTTTAACAATTACGACGTTTTTGATTGGTTGTTGATTAAACATCAATGTTAGTTTTTCTGACATTGCCTATCAAAATGTCTACAATTTATTAAGTCAAAAAGTTATCACTGTAAATTGCTTGACTTATAAAAGCAATTTCTCCATATCTGTCTCTTTTGTAAAGAGTTCCACTGTGTGAAGTTCAAATGATCATCTCGTTCTTTTCAACGGAATAGTTCTCTAATCATGTAGGCATAGTTATGCAGGGTTATGCAGGGTGTAATAAATTGTCTGTGGTTATGGAGGGTCCAATGTCATAGTTCGCAATGGCTTCTGGGATAGCAATAGCAGTGGAAGTTCTTAAAAAAGTTAATTTCAGCGTAATTTCTTACGTTATTAAACAATTGTAAGGTGTAATATTAAAAATATACCTTTAAAAATAAAGGCTGTGAATGTTTCATGGAAAATTGCTGATCTTGTACTTAGGCTTAAAACGGACAGGTTTTTAACAGCAGCTCTTCTGTCGGGAGGATGGGGGGAGACCAATTTTTTTTTCGATATCTGACATTACGATTATAAGACGACGCTCAATTTATTATGACACCTTGTTTTCGCGAAAAAGCTTCGTATTATATTTTAATAAAAAAAACTTCTTTTAAAAAAAAAAAATTTGCGAAAATTTTTTCGTATTAACCGTTTAATAATAATAAAATGTTCGTATTATTGGGGCTAATTTACATGTAAATTACATCGATGGGCTCGGTCCAGAGAATAATTTCGTATTAAACGGATTTCGTATTAAGAGAGTTCGTAATAAGTTGGCTTTGGTGTACTTCATTTCTATCTGCAATACACAGAATCTGAGATCGACCTTATAGTGTCGAAAAAACTTCTTTTTGCTACAGATATCCTACAGTACACCCAATTAGCATAAAAATTCTTCCAATTATTCTAATCACTTAAAGGAGCAAGCTCTTTTGTACGTTTTCCCCAAAAGCTCAAGGTGTTTTCTTTAAAATGGGATTTGTTTGTGGATAAAGTTCCCACTAGACCTTTGTTAAAGATATTATAGTGTTGGAGCTACCGCACCTATCCTGATACTAATACATTTCCTAGACTTTCGGCGGGCTTTCCGGCTGTGCAAAATTAAACATCATCATCAGGTCAATTTTCAGAATTTATTTCGTAGCCATGCATACCAGCAACATAATAGTAATGTCTTAAACTCTAATAACATACCAGCCAAATAAACTTATAGAAAAACTAAACATCGTCATTATTTCATAAATTAATCTGAACTACTAACAATTACCTTCGACATGAATATACATTTTATCCCAAATTGCTGTTGTTAAATGATATAGTTTTAACTCCCTGAGAAAATCCGAATAAGCAGTAATGGAACGTATCTCCTGAGGTAGATAGGCCCAGCTTTTAATACCAGCATAAGAAATGCAGTGCCGTCTATAATTTTGTGTCGACCTTGGTAAGCAAATGTTGCTTGAAAACCGAGTAAAAAAATTATGTCTATCATAGTTAAATGTAATAATTATTGGAGTTGACGCAAGTAATAAAGAATTCACCATTTCATAAAACTAATTTGGTAAATTGTGAGAATTTTTTCAGAAGCGAAGTAATGAGATACTGAGACAGATTTAGGGACAGTATTATATAATGTCTGAAGAAACCACTTCTGAAGTTTAAACAGTCGAGAAAGAATAATGGAAATGGTAGCTCCCCAGTATATCATACTGTAGCATAATGGGCTGCGGATCCATGTGTAATAAAGAAGACTAAGAATATTGTGAGGAAGATAATGCAGTGTGGAAGTTTGACCTTGCTTCATGTTTAGTTTTATAAACAATGCATCTATATGAGAGTCCCGTGATAAATCATGGGTAATAATCCACCCAAGATATTTAAATGATTCAACTAACTTTATGGACTTATTGTCATAATACATCGTAAAAGTCAGAGGGATATTTCGCTTATTACATTGATGGAATAGTAGCGTATTAGTTTTCTCGATATTTACCAATAGGAAGTTTTCAGTATTCCATTGTTTAAGATTAATTACTGCCTCATTGAAAGAAAGTAGTAATTGATGAATATCTGGACTTGATGATAGCAATGCTACATCATAGGCATATAAAATGATTTTGAGGGACGGTATAGATGAAAAATTGAAGGGAGGTCTTTAACAAATAAGTTGAAAAATGGCAAAAGAACAGAGCCTTGAGGGACTCCTAAATATATCTCAGGATCATTGATGAAGAAATTCCTGAATAAATAAAAGAACTATCATTAAAAAACTAGCAAGTCATTTTATTGGTGGACCATGAATATTACGGAATTTGGGAAATGTGTATAATATTAAATACCTGGGGACCTCAGCAACATACTGTCCATTTCTGAGGAAGCAAATTCTATTAACTCACAAGAAGCGGTTGTAGTAAAGGTCCACAGTTGGTGGATAGGGGGGAGGCACAAGCATCCTTTTAATCGATTTATCAATGATTAATTAATATTTATAAGGTATGGCTTGCTTTTGTCATTGATTTATTGATTATTAATAGGTATGGATTGATCTTTAATGAATTACCTGCCAGGTAACAATAGGTGTTGTCTTCATGGTATCCACAGGCTTTACATGACAGGTATCCAAAGGGTTGTCAGGTGCTAAAGGATCGGTGGTAAATGATTTGGTCCATAACATTCGTTTTTACCTAATTACTAATTTTCTATTGTGTTTAGAATAGCCAGATTTTTTTTATTTTATTCATTAACTACGAGCCGTAATTAACATTATTGATTCAATATGCTAAGTTTTTGTTTTTAATTGTTTCTTTCACACCTTCTATTTACATTCATTTAAATACACCTGATCACTCCCATTGCTTTTATTAAATAACCAAACATGTAAGAAGTCTATTTTTAACCTGAAAACCCAGCAGGGTTTGGAGGTGTTCATGGTTCAGCTAAACAAACAAACCATTCAGAAAAAGATACAAGTGATTGGTTAAGCAGTAGTACATCCTACACGCTACATAAACCTATAAGACATCTTTTCGTCATAATCACATGTGTGTTTTTGCACGTTCGATCAGTTTCAAGTGGATTTACTCGACCTAAACAGTTTATCAAAGCAGAATGATGGGTTTAAATTTCTTCTCACGTGCATTGATGTGTTCTCGCGTTTTGCTTGGGTTGTGATTTTATAATCCAAGATGGGTTTCAAGCTTCAGAAAGCTTTTTAAAAAATCTTCATAGAGGGGCAAGTCCCTGTAAAAATTACAGTGATAAAGGTAAAGAATTGTTAAATAAACACGTTCAAGATTATTTTAAATGACTCAATATTTTATGGTCAGATTTAAAAGCAGCAATGGCTAAGCATTTTAACTGTACCTTGAAGGGGCGAATGTTTAGGTTTTTCACTTATTACAACAAACAATGCTACATTGACATCTTACCTGCTCTTGTTGAAAGCTACAACAATCGTGTTCACAGATCTTTAGGTAAAGCAATGGCTGCTGTGAACGATCATAATGCATCGACCTTGTCATTGAAGCAACGTCTTTATTACAATTCAGTACCCCATATGACTCCGAAATTAAAAATTGGTGATGTAGTACGCATTTCAAGAGTTAAAAATATATTTGAAAAAAGTTATTTGTTGAAATTGGACAGAGAAAGTTTTTTAGGTGTCAAATATTAATATGTGAAAACCTGTTGTATGTAAAATTAAAGATTATAACAGCGACGAGATTGCAGGTGTATTTTACGAGCAAGAACTACAACAAGTGAAAAACCCGGAAGTTTTTGCCATCGAACGGATATTAAGATGGAGAAGGAGATAGGGTGTACGAGAGACACTCGTTCAATGGCGCAATTATCCCAACAGTATGAATAGTTAGGTTCATGAGGACGACCTATTAAACCTATGACAATCTGTTTCGCTCATCAGTCGCGCAGTTGATTTATGTACGAAGAGCCTGATTTCTATGTTACACTTCCATCCAGCACGCAATCGGGTTTTGGAAAACATATCAACATGACAGCTCATTATTATATCCGTTTGGCACGTACACTACAGTTCAAAGGTCCATAAGATGTCAGTTTGAAGGAAGTCCATTTCCCAGAACTTTTCAAGAATGTTACAGATGTTAACAATGCCTTTAAAGTTGGTTTTCAAAATATTATGTTGGAGCAATCTACCAGGTTTACCATTGCTAAACCAGATGGATTCACAAGTCTTCTCCAAATGCTAAGGTACATTTCACCAAAGAAGCATTCTGCAAAGTGTTTAATTTAATTCCATACAAATTCTTGGAAGGAAGAGTTCTTCTTAAACCTGATTTTTCCAAAACGTTCAAATGCATTCCAGAACTTTCAGTTGTGTTTAATTATCCAGATAAACCTGCTTCGCATCATCATGTTGTTGAATTTAAGAGCAGTAAAATTCGACACACAGGTGATGCCTTTTAATTTTACAAATTAATTTAGGGCTCTACGGAATTCAATTTGATTTGGTCAATGTTTTTTTTAAATTTTTACCGGTTACACAGGTCAATTCATTGAATTCCCTATTGTAACAAATGTTGGTTGTATCCCACTCCGCTTTCTGAATAAGAAATAAAACACTCCGATTGAAACTCCATTCAATGATGTGAATGACGATCTCATCACTGTTTCTGTTTAAGATCCAATTGATTTACCAGGCCCGATTGAATTTAAAATTCCCAAAGATTATTACGAGAAACATAATGACAATGTTAACACATTAGTGAAATTGATTCCACAAAAAGAAAAACCCTTTTACAACATTTTTCTTATACATAACAATTGCCTTCATTTCCAATATAAAGAGAAATTCTACATCAGTTTTTGTGACGGTTTGCCTTACACTCTAGGTTTAAATTCCGACCAGTTCAACATCAAACTCACGCAGGGGGATGGTTTGATTTCTATAGATCTTACAAGAGGAATCCATAGCTATTATCTATATAGTGATATAATTCCGCCTCAACTTGTTGGAAATATTTTTGCACCGCTCTTACAGATTATTCCCATATCACATGCTGAACGCGAAATGGTTTATCAAACTCTCCCTACACTTGATTACTATCCATTAAGCAAAAAAGTCACTGACATGATTGAAATCGCAGTGCATTCAGATCATGGGAATCTGTTATTATTTTTAGCTGGTAAAACGGTTGTAAAATTACAATTCTGTCAAAAGCAGTTGTACAGCTCAGATGCTTCCATCTTTTGCTCTTACAAAAATGCATGTCCCATATCATCCAAGTCAAGAGGCTATTCTGCATTACTTTTTGAGTCGGGAAGGATGTGGACTCCCTGTATTCAAAGGAACAGTGTTTCAGCATCATAGTGGGTTAGGTTCTGTATTCACAATTTTTTTCCAAATAGCGATGCCCTTACTAAAGTCTGCTGGGAAAATACTTGATAAGCATGCTCTAAAAAGAGGCATTTCAATCTTAACTCTCTGTCGGGGACAATCAATCATAATTTTTTGGGGGTGTTGTTGGGATTTTTTATTCAAAGTTAGAAGCTTAAAATTATGCGTTGTTAGTTTAACTTGACAATAGATTTTTAGAAGAGAGCACGAGACGTAATTACCTTAAAACGCATTGTTACTGGCAGCTAAGCAACTTTGGTTTTGTTTAAAAAAGCAACCAATTTTGTGACTCTTAAGATATAAATGTTTTTTTCTCAAAATCTGAATCTGTTATGCCTATTATATGTTTTACATAAACAACAGTTTTTTAGATAATATTGAACAGTTTTTGAGGTGTTCTATTATTAATGAGGTAAATTAGGTGGGAGATAAAAAATATTCAAGAATTTCATTTTTGAACATCAAAAAAGGTAGTTTCAAAATGCGGCCTCACAGACTGCGTGCCACCACCCATGTACAAACACCTGTGCCACCTCTTGGGTGCTAAAAAAAATCCCTGACTCTGCTTAGTTTTTTTGTATTCTCTTATTGCATGTATTTATTCTGTATTCTTATCCCATGGATAAAATTTTTAGATGTACAATATTTGATTTGTCTGTATTATTTACTGGTTTTTATTTTAATTTAATAAAATATTTTTAAATAAATATATGTAATTACTAAATGAAATAATGGATTTACACTTTCGTGCACACTTTTTGCCAAACTTTCCTGAGTTTCACCGAAATGCACCTAAATTGGTGGATTTACACATTCGTGCACACTTTTTGCCAAACTTTCAAGATTTACGCCAACATGCACCTACATGGGTGGATTTACACTTTTAAATTTTTGTAATGAATTTAAAAAATAATCGCATAGACACAACATTTCTTTCATTTAATTTGCAATTTTTTATTCAGAATTTTACGTTTTAAAAATTTAATGAAATCAATATAATGTTTTGCATGATTGTTTAAAAAATATTATAATTATTTTTATGGTATCCAGTGAATACCTGGTGCGTCATTGCATTATCCTTGTTTTGATTTTGCACTGCTCTTACAGATTATTCCCATATCACATGCTAAGCGCGAAATGGTTTATCAAACCCTCCCTACACCTGATTACTATCCAGTAAGCAAAAAAGTCTTTGACATGATTGATATCGCAGTGCATTCAGATCATGGGGACCTGTTATCATTTTTAGCTGGCAAAACGGTTGTAAAATAAAATAAAATTTTAAATTATCAAGAAAATAAAATAAAATTTCAAACAGTTAAATAAATTACTAAATAAATGACTAAATGAAATAATTAAATTTTTGTAATGAATTAAATAAAATAATCACATAGATACAAGATTTCTTTCATTTAATTTACAATTTTTTATTTAGAATTTTACGTTTTAAGAATTTAATGAAATCATCATAATTTTTTGCATGATTGTTTAAAAAATATTACAATTATTTTTATGGTATCCAGTGAATACCTGGTGCATCATTGCATCTTCGTTAAATTATAGCGCTGTTATTCCTGTCCGTCCCCTCCCCTCTTGCGAATGATATAGCGGATTTGCAATTAATTCTCTTGGAAAGTCCATCTTCTGAAGCGCTTTTATAAAACGTCTTTGTCCTATAGGAGGGTTCTTCTGATCGGCAGACGGGGAAACTGCATTATTGATGAAGTTTGAAATGTGTGTACCCTGTAGCTGCTTTACGATTCTATTTGAATTCCAGCTTATAATTTCAGGGTAGTTTTGTAAATAATTAAATAAACGTTTATGTCGCGAAGTTTAGGCAAGGAGAATGGATAATGGCTTATCGTCATCATCGTCATATTCATGGCTTACTTTTTTTAATCCCGATGGCGATCATTGATATTCAGGCGTGTAAAACAGTGTTTGACGAATTCGATTCGGTGGCAAATCAACAGGTGAAGTTGATAATGGCGACTGTATTTCTCAGGGTGAGTCTTTTCTTGTGTTTGATTCTGTTTTTTCTGGTTGACATCTTCACGTTCTTTTTTGTACAGATATTTCTGTAATGTGTCGAGATAATATTCTAGTTTTTGATGTGCATTCATATGAGAATTTAAAATTTAGTTAATTTTTTATCCAATCGCTTTTCTCGCTCTGACTTCTTTGTTTCATTGCGATTGCCCTGTGGTTTTGCATTAGTGTTAGGTGTACTCGTAGTAATATTTGTTGATAAATGATTTATTAATCTTTGGCATTTATGCACAAGTAATAACATGTATTTCTGCATATTTTAACATATTAATTTATTTAATATCCGTCCTGCAACTCTGCCTAATAACAAAGGTAATAAGAATCCACTACCATGTTGAATCAGATAGGTTTGTTTAGAACGTAAATGAAATTTTTTTATGGGCTAGGCCTCTCATCTTCCTCAAATGCTTTCTTATTTGCAGTGTCCACGTGACTTTGTGATGTAAGATGTTATGGCAAATTTCACAGAGATTTCACTTGATTTATCAATGAATTTCAATGCATTTAGGTTTTACTGTATTGATTTCTTCTGTTATTTAGGGCTAGCCTTTTTTTAGCACCCCGAGAAAATGACGATGCTTTTGAATTAACAGAATCAAGGCTGTTTTACTCCCTGTGAATGCTTGTTTAAAAATGATTGGCAATGCATTTTAAACACGCGTTTTATTTGCATATACCATAATTAGTTTTTCATGCGGGGGGAAAATTTTGCTCCATAGATTAATTATATCAGGACAGCCTTGTGGTAAATTTCGTAATAAATAACTATGAGGTTCTTGCGTTGCATATCTAAATGCTTCCATAAGTAAGGATCCGTACCCTGTTTGCGAAGCAAGAGTTCATATCTACCCGGCATCTCGAGGAGATTTTAACAGAAATATTACTTGAGTATTTAAACTTATGGTACGAATGATTTATAATTGTGCGAATAGATTTTGAGTTAATAATAAAATGGAGAATTTGAGATGGTGACCGTATCTCGTATAAATCTTTATGATAATTTCAGCATTTTTTATCTCTTGTAATAAGTCATCCAAAATTAACAATGCATGTTCGGGTATTTGTTCGTGAATCATTTTCTAATTGGGAAAATCTGCATGAAATATTATATTGAATAAATTTAAATGTTTCATAACAGGTGCAATTAATCCTCCATAGCAGTATATTATTTCCATGGTAGGTGGGTCTATATCATTTCATCTCAATACATTTCACAAATTTGACACGATGGTCTCCTTACTGCTCCCAGAGCATCTGGCTATGAAAGCCGAAGAGTATTGTGTGAACTTTACAGAGGTAGTTAACTCCATGATGTAAATAATGCACATGGAGCAAAGTTCCTTCTGTTGCTTACAATTTCTAAGAATTTTTTTAAATGACATGAATATCACTTTTGAATTGAATTTATCTTTAAATTTTTTAATTAATACTATTTAATAATATATAATAATTAGTATATACATTTAAAGTTTATAAAAATTATAAAGAATGCTAATGACGAGGGAATAAATGAATATAAAATTTATTATGAAAGTTAAAAAAATTAGATAAAATACAAATACAAGTACTTTAATGCTAAAAATTAAATACAGTTGCTAAGTGAATAAATGGAAAAAATACAAATACTAGGTAATAGAATAAATACACACTAGGTAATAAAATAGAATGAAAAAATTTTTATTATGAAAATTAAATAATTAGCTAAAATAAAAATATTTTATTGCTAAAAATTAAATACATTTGCTAAGTGAATTAAGTAGAATAAATACAAACATTGGGTAATAGAATATTGGATTTATTATGAAAGTTAAATAATTAGATAAAATATAAATATTTGAATGCAAAAAATAATATACAGATGGAAAGTGAATAAAATGGAATAAATACAAACATTAGGTTAAAGAATAAAATGAATATAATATTTATTATGAAAGTTAAATAAGTGCATAAGATATAAATATTTCAATGGTAAAAATTTATTATAATGTTTAACCTTGGGATATGGAATAGGTACAAATAGAAACATTTACAACTATTTTTACAATAAGCTCTTTCATATTTTTTTAAAAATCAATGTAACCTTAAGGGAACTAATATTATTGTCTTCATCTCTTATAAACGTATTCTCATTGGTGGTATAGTAAGAATTTTAGCATAGGTTTATTAAAAATTGTGATATTATTTTTATTGTGCACTAGGTTAAATGAAACGGGGACTTGGAGGGAGGAGGTCTTACTCATGCCTCGAAAGAGCTCTTCAATTGCATCTGGTGTTAGAATCTCGTTTGCACTACGTGTGGGCTTTTTCCCTTTACTTTAAGTTCAGTCGTGCCATTTGAGTAATTAGAACAATAATTCTTGGCACCAGCTACAAATTTTGAAAAACACTTAATCTGTGAGCTTGCCTAAATTACTCCCTCGGGGTAATAATTCACGGCCGATTTTCTCGAGAAATACTAGTACTAATTCACCAATGGTACTCATGACGCGATACAACTCTATCCTTCCATAGCACGTCACATATGATGTAATAACAGCATTCCCTTTTACATGCATGGTAGGATGGGTTGTTTTGTGCATTATGAGTAAAATTATCTCTGAGATGATGTCTAAGTCTGTGACTTTGAGAGAGGGTATGTTGAATAGCCGGTAAAACTCTGCATAGCTATCATCAAACACTGTGGGGTGTTTTTGTCTTCATTAAGCCCCAGAAAACGTCATGCGTTACTAAGTGCAAATTTGAATATGTTACGTAGGACAGGATTTTTTTGAAATTTACCAGGATCCAACACGATCTCTTCTTGCTCACAGACATGGTTGATGAATGCCTGGTGCTCGTTTGGAGTATCAGCGGTCACAGGCCAATTAATCTTGAATTTTACCTCCAATAAACGCGTTGCCATACTCATTAAAGAAGTGCATTTCCCCAGTAAGATTGTTGTAGACAATACATTCTTTATAATGCCATGCTTCAAAAATTTCAACAACTGTATAGCCTTCCTCAAGCACGCTGCAATATTCAGGCATGTACTAGGTACTTGTTGACACCTTATCTTCCTCGTTGTGTTGACACAACTCAGCTGATTAAGTATCAGCACAAGTCCTGCATAAAGGGAAGAAAAGATGCTCTGCACACCAATAGGGTAGAACTGGAATAAAAAAATTTCATAGAGGCAACACGGTGGCTTTAATCAGTCCAAAATAGGCATTAGGGGCCCGGTTAAAGTTGACCGTGATGGCTTCCGGATGTGCTTTCAGATAGACACTGGATTTATTCATGAAAGGATATAATGAAGTTAAATTTAAACAGGAGAGACGCATTTTTCCTCTGAATTCTGTAATACTGCCCGAAAAGTTCTCGGTATGTCCTCCTTAGAAGGCATCACATAGCATGATAAATGGTGTCTGTTCTGCATTAAAATGTTTGCAGAACACAGCTATTTGTTTATTGCGTTTCATTTTAGTTTGATACTGGCATTCCCATATAACATGAAAAGTGTATCCGGGAAGCTCGTGCTTTAGAATAAGTTAGTTAAGTTGGGTTTATCGCTACGAGACCTTGATACAGTGCATTTGGGACACAAGTGATATTAATAGCCTAAAAATTTGAATACGATTTTTCGACTGTCATCAACACCGTCTAAAAAATAATCTCATTTGCAACGCCTGTTTGAACAACTCCTTGCTAATGATGTTACGAACTTGAGGAAAACCAAGCCTAACTCTTATTCCCACAAACTTCGAGGAGGAGGGAACGAAAAAAGGTTTAAAATAAAACATAAAAGTGTTCATATAAAAAATATGCGTCTTTTCCATCCATTCTATGCAGAAAATATACGTGAGCTTGGAACTTTTGGTTGTTCCCAAGCTAACCATTTCAGAACTTTCAAACTTTGTTGTGATATGTTAGCATAACCATAGCATGGACTAATTCTCAGAGAGTGTTTATCCAAATAACGCTCTCTCAGTATGCGGTTGCAGAATCCAGCTATAGTTATGTCATTCTGGAAGAGATTAAGACGTGTAAAATCCATCATGATTTCTGCGAACTTCAAACATCCCTCTCTTAGAAGAATTACAACACTGAGTTAATACTCCTCTAGCCTATCCATGAGATGCCAACCATTACCGACGTGCTGTTTTTCTTTAGAATACCAGAGAGCAAATTTTCATGTTATGACTCCTTCATCTCCTTAGGTTTAAAATATTCCATGTGAGGCAGTAAATCCTCATAAGTGCATGTCTTCTTGATATGATTAAATGGGGATAGCCTTTCTTTTGCTGTGTCAATCCAAAGGCCTGAGGAAATTCACTTAATGGAATGGTGATGAACGATAACAAGTCAATAAAGCATATATTCATTTCCTTCACCTCGATAAAGAAAATTTTTGAAGATGATGTGGGGATTTATACCTTGTTAGTAACGGTATCCTATTATGATTAAACCATCGAATTTTTGCAAGTTATGAATGAAAACTGTAGAATTTGTGAAATTTGGTATATGTGAATTTTTTATGGCACCGTGAAGGATTGGCAAATAAAAAATCGAAGAAATCGGCCATGGCACTTACCCCTTTAAATACACACTGAACAATTGAGCCAGACCCATTTTGGTAGCTCATGGCAATGAGGATAGGTGTTAGATCTCGAATAATCAGGACTGTTTTTGTTTCAACATCAAAAAAGATAAACTTTGCAAACCATTTTTAGACGAGGAAGGAGTACAATGAGAAGTAGATGAAAAAGCAGAGGGTATCTGCAGGTATTTCTCTTCTGGTTAAAGCGAAACAGAAGCCTGGTTCATGCTTACCGTACATAGAATGCAAAGTTTTGGATCACAAGTGTGTCCCTTGTGGGACTCGTAAATTTGTTTACATTTATGTGTAAAGCATGATTCAACGCTGCCTTTAGGGTTGAGATGAGACCAGTAGCATTGTTCCCTCTTAAAATAACGCTTAATCTGCAGAGCATGTTGTGATCCGCAGTACGAGCTTCACCCACTACAAATATGTTGTATCTTACCAGCCAAATTGTGGAATAGTAACCCACAACACTCGCAAATCCCCCGCATTTTGTAGAATGCAAACAAATTTGTAATGACATCATAATAGTTATTAGTTAAAAGTACATGAATTGTATATCTTGGTTTGGGTTCCACAAAATGGTGGGGGTAAAATATTTCATTAAACAATGGGGGGTTACTATAATTTCCAATTTATTTGCATATTTTTTATCATCACGCAGTAATGCCTGGTATTTATCTAGGCAATCAAAACCTCCAGGGTTTTATGGGTCTACACCCGCAGCTTCGCATAACGCAAGGGCTAGTTTTTTCTGTGTTGAATTACAGCTATCGCAAATTGATTTATACCCCTAAATACATGCATCAATAAGTTCGGTGTTGTTTTTGTGTTCTTGAACGATGGCTTCCTTCTCTACATGAGCCATTGCGACCACTAATACACGAGGTAGACAGAGCTCATCCATATTTTGAATACGCACGACTGAGCCTGACCGAACCAGGTGGTCACCCAGTATTACGGGAATTACTCCCCGGTTGCGGGAATTGATCTTTGTAGTACTGCCACATGGATCTCTTATTCATTATACATCAACGGACTGCTCCATGAATGTTCAACAGCTTGCAAAGAATCAAGCACCATATGACCTGAAAACGAATCAATTAGGCTGAACCTAAGATTGATAGCATTGTTCAGGGATGGTGCTTTGATTACAATGTGTGAGTGGTTATTAAATGAAATAAATGGTCAAAAATGGACTGTATCATATCAAGCATGCTTTCAAGAGACACTGAATTTAAGTGTTGGGAAAACGTCATCATGTATATTGTGGCTTCCACTTTATATTTTCGTGAATGACATATGCCTAATTCTCAAAATGTAAAATGGGAGTCAAAATCTATTAATGGTTGATCGTTTAGAGAATCACTAGGTGAAGAGGGAGGAGATGTAGTAGAAGAAGAGGTAGAAGGAATAGATAGAAGAGTAGGGTCATTGACCGATCTTGAAGGGGTATGGGGGAAAGCTGAATGGGCAGCAGAAGACAGGGTAGTAAGTGGAACAGCTGGATTTAGAGTACTGATAGAAGAAGCAGAGGGTTGGGGTTTAAGCGTGTAAAGGAGGAGGAGGAAAAGGGACAGTTATGAGCGAGGACTTACCTCGACCACATTGAAACGATAGAGAAAGCATTCTCCTATCCATACGCTGCAGGGAGGTTGAGGAGAATGATACTTTGTAAAAGTAAAAGGAATAGGAGAAGATGAAAGGGGTTGAATCACGTCATTTCAGGAAGTTTTTCATTATTTGAGCTCGCCAACCTCCTCGAAGGACTGCGACCTGCAGAGAGGTTGCTTTGTCATACACAAAGTCTGAGGTTCAGTTTGCGTTAAAGGGGTTGATGGACATAAATTATCATGAACACAATGATCGAAGGGTTGAGTGGAAATGGAAGAGGAAGAGGAAGATGGACAGGAAGACTCAGAAAGAATCTGGTTATAGAGACATTGAGAGGAATAGATTGTTGAGAGTTTGGAGTAGAAGAAGAAGCCATTTTTAACCCTAGATAACTAAACCTTGTAAAAATTACGATGCAAGTTTGAATATTTGACATCATTTCTTAAAGTTAAACTTTTTTCTCCTCATGCTTTTGTGCCATCTCCACAGTCGTTGGTTTGAATTAATGTGTGGCTTTTGGTGCTTTCTCTCGTTTTAGTATTTGCAGTATAACATTGCAGTATAAAATTTACGAAGATAAGTATTAATGTAAGTTTTTTATTTGCGTCTTCTTCTTAATTATATTTATTTTCTGGTGTTTTTGTGTGATATAATAGAATAAATCGCTATGCTTTCAGATTGAAAATAAGGTTCCAAAAAGGTCTCTAAGGTGGCTTTTGGATCCTGACTTAGAAAGTGACTCTGAAAATGAAAATTATAATGAAAGTGTAGAGACTAAACACATCTGCACTGATAATGATGATGATGATAATTATGATGATGAAGATGCTCATGATGATGAGTAAACAGAAGCAAATTATGATACTGACTTGAAATCAGATGTCATGACAATTCCTAATGATGTATGTTCACCTACTGCAGATAGTGAAAACTGCTCTGGTTTAGTTCAGCCAGCAGAAAATAATGGTTCGAACTTATTCATTATACCACCTTCATGTTTAAGCCTAAGTGTAAATGGTACTAAAAAAACCTGTATTTATATGACAGCTCGCGGCATCCAAAGATCTTATAGAGTGCCTGATTTGAATATCCCTCAAGCAGTATTAGGACTTGGGTCTGAAGGAAGAGGGCTGGTGAAAATATTGGAATGTTTGAAAAATTTTTCAATTATACAATATTAGAGGAAATATTTACATAAATGAACCGAACTGTATCTAAAAATATACTAAAAAAATTATAATCATTCACAGTCTGCATAAAATGAAAAAGCAAGAGCATAGATATAAAAGATATCTTTACTGCGATGGGTAAAATGTCAGTGCAATTCAAACTTATTCTTTGTATTAATAATTATTCTTTCTTAACTAATTTTTGGTTTGTTTAAAATTTTAGTTCTGAAAGTAAAATTTTTGTAAAAAAAAACCAAAAACCTTAAGGAAAATGTTTGTAACTATGAAAAAAATTTATTATATACTATGTCCAATTTTGATAAATGTAAAAGAAAACTGTGTTTTTAATAAAACTCCTGCAATAAGAAAATTTATTTCACTTGTCTTTGTTATAGTAAAAACATGCATTTTTATTAATATTACCTAATTTTTTAAAATTATAACCAACTATACAAGTTATTTGTATTCATGTAGAAGTCGTATTTTTTAAGAGGTTTAGTAAGTAAGAAACTTTAACAACGTTTAGTTATCCAGGGTTAAAATTTGACTAGGAAAGAGAAAAACAGACAACGATAAAAAAGTAAACAGATGAAAACAGAAAAAGTATAAAGATGATAGAAAAGTGTAGGAAAGATTTTAATGATTAAAAAAACCTCTGTATGTGATTGAGAAAGTGCCCTTTCTTCTGCAAAGTGCGATTTTTATATAGAAAAAAGCGAGTCACCCCTTTATTGAAAATACAATTGATAGTAATAATGGAATTTTGATTTATTTGAAAATCGGTACGAATAATATAGGTCGATGTATTCGGAATAAGAAGTGATTCCCTATAAGCTATGAATAAAAATTCTTCTAATTTGTCAATTATCTCTCAGAATCGACCAAGTTTGAAACAAAAAGTAGACTTCGTTTTCCTGCTGCGTGACCAAACTTATAAAGTACTCTCCTGAGCTTATTTTTTTCTAAAAGCTTAAGTTTGGATGCTGAAATATCACTAGCCAATTCAGTGAACTAGAATGCAAAAGAGATGAAAAGAATAGTGTGTAGGAAGTTAAACAATACAAATGGAATTCTGGTTATGGCGAAGGAAACGCGGGAAATGTATACAAATTTGAGCAAGAAATTTAATAGTATTAGCATCAACTTCGTCCTCTAACATGAGTAGTTTATCCATGTAATATCACGTTCGTAAACATAAAAAGAGCGTAGAATCACTTGATCCTTCTTTGCAACCTTAAATAAGTGATAGGCTTGACAGGAAACAAAATGTCTATCTGCTGTATCGCAATTTGTCAAAATGTTTTCAACTGCAAGCCCATAGCCATTCAAATCATTGGGTTCAAAAAGTTATGACAGCGTTCGGACCAAAAACCAGTACGTTTAACATGAGGAAGAAAAAGTTGATTGCAAAATCTTGAACGACCAACATTCATGTGAGGACGAAAGTTAAGACATTTACTGTATATCTTCTCTTTTTTCAAATAGTTTGACTTCAACATAGGAGTGATTTTTTTCAGAACGTATTTATACACTTAAAATAGAATCAAGTTTCATTTGTACAGCATCATAACAATCATCAAGAACTTTAAAATTAGGACTGCATTTAATAATAATGTCATCCATCAGATCCTTTAATCCACGGGTAATAGGCCCGAATTTATTAAGAAATAGTATTATTTATTACAATTTATTACAATTTTATTACTATTCAACAAGTTAATGCAGATCGTATACACAAAACTTTGGAACAAATACAGAAAAGGAAGAATAAAAAAAGAGAAAAACCTATCAGAACATGAAATTAAAAAAGAAGTTAACAGTGCATAGGTGAAAAGTATAAATACTTATGGGCTTAGTACGTACAGATCTCCTTGTAGATTACAGGTTCTCTCTGATTTTGGTTGTTCCATTCCATAGGTTTTGCTTATTTGATGTTCAGAGGATTAAATAAAATGGAAATTGGTTTAGATTAAACAACATCGTTCATAATTACAATTAATACTATAAACACGCACTGTGGCAGCCATGGCAGGTAAGTAAAATAAAAGAAGCAAGGAACAAACAAATTATTCCAAGATAGAAGAACACAAAAATGTGGTTTCAAATGTAAAAAAAAGAAGGCAGAATTTTACATGAAACGTGCAAATGTGTATATACACATACATATACAAAAGAAAGATGCACACATATATACCTGCATAAATAAAGCAAAACAACTAAAGAGGAAGTTCGAATAGAAATGAAAAAAGGAGAACTTAAAGAGAAAAAAAGAACCTCGATTCATCCAGGTTCACATGTGGGCTAAGGGGAATGGTTCTGCGTTTCATTTCGTGCAATTGAAACTCATGCAGGACTTGCTTGATATAGTTAGTCTGGGATAATCTGATGACATTGCCTTCCTGACTCATGTACATACCTAAATGGTGATATACAGGTCCCAGGTCCACTGGATCGACTTCCTGTCGAAAACTAATCATCACTGACATTAAAATGGAAACATCGTTTGTAGCAGCAATGATGTCATCTACGTATACAGCAAAGATTATGGAACATTTGTGGTGGTTATAGAAAAAAAACTGTCATAAACCTTTAGCGGAAGAGGAGCTGACATATATACCAGCACCTCCTGCCCTGCTTCAAACCATACAGTGATTTTCAGAGTTTGCATACTTCGTCTGAGTGGATTGACAACCCTTTGAGTGGCATTACATATATGGCATAATCTATCAGTGCATGCAGATAGGCACATTTAATATCATACTGGTGTAACAACATGCCCTTATTGACTGCTATGGCAAACAGTAATCTCAACGACTCCATCCGATTTACGGGACTATGAAAATGTGAGTTTATATTTACTTCCATACGTTTGCGACGATCTGATCAAAACCGACGTGGCAATGAATCTTGTCATCTACCTGTCTGGATTATATTTAATGCGAAATATCCATTTTGTTTTTAATATCTTCGTGTTTAGAGGCTTAGGAAGTAAGTCCCAAACTAGATGGAGGTTGAGCGAGTCTAATTCACTCTTCATGGTTTCTTCCTTGGTGACGTTGAGAGAAGAGAGTGCCTGTTCATACGACAGAAAGGTCATCAACGATTGAGGATCTTATAGAAGCTGCGACATTGACGGAATCGTGAATAACTGTTCGTGGCATTGATTGAACATGTAGTGTTCTTGGAAAGAATCGTACGGATTGAGCTCGTATAAGTTTGTCTTCTTCAATTGAATAAATGAGATAGCCAGGTGATGATGCCTGGTATCCCATGAAGATTCCACGCTTTGAATGTACCTGGATTTGGATCGATGTGACATTGGCACAAAATAGGTTTTAATAATAGGTACTTAAAAATAGGTTTTTAAAGTATTAAAAATAGGTGCCCAGTACTTAAAAATAGGGTTTTTTTCAGACCACAGCCATTCTAGATATATGGTTAGCTCTGTTTGGGGCAGAAAATTTAAATTATATGCCACTGTAGCAGCATCAAGGTCCCGAAAAAAATGTGAAATGTTAGACGAAGTAAGGAGAAAACTGGGGGTGGCCGTGGCCTGGTTGTCTCGTCGGTTGGCTTGCCAATCGATGGAGTTCAGCAACTTCAGGCGCGGCCAGCTGCTGGTTGGGTGACGGCCTGGGCTTGAGGGCCATCGCTGGCGGGACAGCTATTTGGGGCGCGGCTATTGGGGGACTTTGGTCTGACCCATTTGCCGATTGACCATAGCTGGTGTTCCAGCAGTTGGTGACAGCCTTTGTTTCGTTTATCCCCAGTAGCTTTTCCATCATGAAACCCCCCGTGCTTTGGAGGGCATGTTAAGCCGTCGGTCCCGACTGCTACTGTCATCTCGTAGCAGTCGTTATTAATGGGATGGCGCAAAACTCCTTCGTAGGAGTAGGTGCCGCAGATTATCGCTTGCGATAATCTACCCTCTGTACCAGATAAGGAGAATACTCATCCCGTCACAAATAGAGTGGACTGTTCACTATTCGATTGAGGGTTCTTAAGAATAGTGAATTGCTGAGTTATTTCTTCCACCAAACTGAATTCATTGAGTGCTTCATTGATAAACTCATTGCCATTGTCTGAACATATGTATACGAGTTTATGCCCAGTGGGTCGTTTCAGCTTTTTAATTAGGGTGATCAGTGCATATGATGTGATGCCACTGCTTTAGTTGATACAGCACACACAAATATCTTATAGGTATAATCATCACTGCAATCAAAATGTATTTGTTCCTATAGACGGAGGTCGTAGGTATGGGCTTTGCAGTGTCCGCATGGAGAAGATGTAGGGAGCATGTGGAATGCTGTTACATGGCAGTTTTGTGAGGGGCATTCTTGCCTCGAGGCAAGGAAAGCATGGCTGATTATCACTAATGAGAAACAATTTTTCAATTCTGCGGATACTCCGGTGTTTCACAGCATTGGCAAATTTTTAGGCGAAGAATGCTCCAGAGCATTGTGAACCTACTGGTATGTGATCACCATTGAAAATGGTGGGGAAACCTAACAGGAGACTCAGGGGACGTCTCATGATGATTGGAGGAATAGTAAATCCGCAACAGCCTCCTGTGCAGCAATGGATAAGCCCTGATCAGAAGTAATAGAATAACCAACAGGACCAAAAAACAAAGAGTATCCCCACTTAGTTAGCTGTCCCATTGATACGAGGTTAAAGCACGCATGAGGAGCACAAAGTGTGTCATATAACATTAAACAAACCCAGAGTTTAGCAAAACACTCGCGAACCCCATACCAACATAGACAATTGTCTTTTCAAGATCCAGAGTATGGATCATTTTATGACATTTCTGCATGGAATTTAAAAACATTTTTATCCCTGATCACATGAAACGAACTGTCTGTGTCGAATATCCAGTCCCTCATTGGAAGACAAACGCACATAACTGCTGGCTTCTTCTTATGCACTTTGGCACCTGGTTTGCGAGTCTTTTGCTTGAGGTATAGGGTATGCAAATTGGACCGATGTTGAGGGTGAAGCACCTGCCACAGGGGAACCTGAGGTTGCGTAGAGATGCTTAGAGGGACAAAAGGAAAGCATGGAAGGTGGGATGAAAATAGGCACAGAAGTCATAAATGAAGCCATGCTATCAGGGCGATTATGGGAACTACTTTCCCTGAATGCCATGCTTAGCTGACTTTGGAAAGCTTCAATGGACATTGTAGGATTGGCTTCCACAGAAAGTCTCAAAGTGGTATAGGTTGACGGCAAACCAGCCACCATCATATGCATCTAAATCACTTAAATGCAGAGCTGAGAGATGACTCATAACCTCAGCCTGCATCACTGAATCTGGTCTGGCATAGCGGCAATGAATAGCTTCCCAGAGGGTGAATGGGTTATCGTCCTGGAGCATAATAACTATATTATCACTGACCATGGTCAACAGGTAATGCCACAAGCGTGCCCACTCAAAACAAGACAACTATCTTGTTTAGTTCAGAAGTCAGTAAAAATTTTTATCATTAACTTATTTCTCCAGAAATTTTGTCTCAGGAAATGTTAGCATTCAATATTTCCATTCGTGGTAGTTGGTGCTAGAAGGCTTGCGAATAGAACAACCCTCATCAAAGTAAGACTCTGCCATGCTTTAATGATGTGTTATGCAGACCAAAAACTAGCTCTGCTACCAGTGTTCAGATGATTATATAAAAAGCCACATAGTTTGGATTAAATAACATCTATATTAATTATAATTAATAATGTAAACACACATTGTGACAGCAATGGTGAGTAAGTAAAATACAATAAGAAAGAAACAAACAAATTATTCCAAGATTGTAGAGCACGAAAAAAATGTGGCTACAAATGTAAAAAAAAGAATGTAGAAGTTTACATAAAATGTGCAAATGGGACGTGAAATAGACACGCCATGGTTCCTTACAATTTAACTTTGTCACATGTGATAATAGCTAAATTAGGAATAGCGCAGTGGAAAATAAATAACATGTAACAGCGCACTGATTAGGATAATAAATGAAAAAGTTTATTGAACGATATGATTAAAAATAAAGACGATTATGAAGGAACAACGTGAGCCCCTTCAGGCAAAGGCAATCTATGCCAAAACACAAAATCATATGCGAAAACAATTTCACACAAAGTAAGTAACTTTACCCACACTTCTGTGTAAAAGAATAATTAGCAATTAAGTCTTAAACTCCTTTCAAACTTACAGGATAACTAACCTGAAAGCAAACGCACAACACCTAAATTAATCTAGCATATAATTTAACAAATACATTTCAGCTAGAAAACGAACCCAAAGCTTAGAAGCTAAATAATTGTATGCAAAAAAGATTAATGTCTAAGCAACCAAAATGTAATACAATATTCACATCAATATGGCTTAAACCGCAAGAGTAATATAAACAAATAGCTTAATAGCTAAAAGTCTAACCTGTTTAACAACAGACAATGATATAGGTTCAATATTGAAATAGCAACTTGATTGGGTCGGACGCTAAAATACCTTTAAACAAAGCCAACCTTACATTCGTTTACTTTAAACAAATAACAGACAAAATGTCAAGCATATGCTTAAACATATGACTTCTAAAAAGATTCAATTGTACAGTCACGGTAATTAACACTTTACATTCTAGTAAATTTTATATCTCACCTAAGAAAACACACGCATCATAATGCGACACGCTCGCAGATAAAAGTTCCAACTGCGAGAAATAAAGCAGTAAGTAAATTACATCAAAAATAGTCACAATCGGGATAAAGTTCATATTTTTTATGAAGTTCATAAAGTCCGGGAAAAGTCAATTATTTATAAAAATACAAGCAACACAGAGAACTAAAGTACAAAATTTGAAAACCCTTTTACGGCGAAACAGCTTTAATATTGTATGGATATAAAATAAATATTTCCAAGTTCACTTGTTGCAAAACAGTGATCCAAATGTCACATGAGGTCTATAAAAGAAAAATATCAATTAAAACGGTATCACAGAATAAGTTTTAAAAGAAAATAACACCAGTACCAACGTTATGAAAACAGGTAATTGCATAATTTGATTAAAAACTTATTTTCTTCGTGCGCCGCATATCATTTAACTACACTTGAGTATAGTGAAACCAAAATGATTAATAAGGTATGCCCGCATTCCGCAAGGCCATAGACCACACACTTGGTTGTATTTGAGATGTCCCGGCGACTTAACTCCGTAAATGCTTTTTTTATTAAAACGGCTTTACAGCCCACGGTAATCGACGCACTTACTATTGCAAAGCCCTGGTCGGCGACTGAAGCTCTCGGCGCACGGGGAAGAAAACCGAACACTGTCGATAGACACTTTTCGTAATGTTGACTCCTACGTTTTGCGTCGGCGCAAACCTCCGCCCCTTTAGCTTCTCCGCACGGCAGGGCATTGATTAACGAAGCTAATGCCGGCTCCGAAGTCGTCACCGTCGCAGCAGCAATCCCGATGCCTTCCATCAGTCTGAGACGGGAGCTTCTTTGCCTTTAAACGTCCCTCGGTCGTCACGATATTCTCTCTGTCTCTCTTTCTCTTCTCTCCATTCGAGCCCGCACTCGCGAGACCTGCTCTTCTCTGATTGGCTCCTGCGTCTTGATGTTCAGTATGATGCTGACGACGTCGACTCCGTTTTTGCCCCGAATTGTAAATTATTCTAGAGCGAAAACGATCGTCTCTGTCACCGGAATTATTGATATTATTAAAATTCCGTGACAAACTTCAAGAGGAGGATAAACAAATGGGAGATCAACAAAGAGAAACATTCCACTGGTGGGGAGTTCGATCAGGCACCATGGCTGCACAGCAGGTGTCAAGTAGAGGAAAAGTTTGCAATGGTATAAGACTGTAAGCAGAAGAATTTATATTTTGTTAACAATTAAATGGCATAACTTTCTGCGATCGAGGAAATTGCTATGAGGGAAAGAACATAAACAACATTGTTGCCACTTTAAAAACCAAACACACGCAAATCGTAAAAGTAAACTTTGTGACAACAATTAATAACTAAAGTACAACAATCAATATATACAGCCAAAAAATCCAAGCATTAGTTTTATATCTTGAACATTGATATGTTTTGCATTAACCAAACAAAAAAATTAAAAGATTTCCTGAAAAAATAATTTTTTATAAGCATTTTGTTTCAAAAATCACATATTTTTCAAATAACAATATTAAATAATAATAAAACAAATTGAAAATTTCAAAAAAAAAACAATTATCAGAATTGTCAAGACTATAAATATCAAGAAAATATCTTCTACAAAAATTATAAAAAACACAAATTTATTTAATACAACAGAATTTGTTCATGAAAATAATGAAAGGCACAATATTAGGAAATCTTATAATTCTTAGAAGAACTTCACAATCAGCTGTATGTTTTCTAAACAATTAACTATATTTATATCTTTCTGAATCTGTTCTCATTTTGAATTATTGTTTAAATATAAAAAAATAAATAAATAAAAAAATATATAAATTTAAAATAAGTACATCTACAGGACCAAAGGTATGAATATTTCACTAGCACGTTTACATAAAAATTGTTCCTTATGCATATATCTTTGGACTATCTGAAATGTGAAGCTACATAATAAATAAACCATTTATTTGCATGCATGTGAGCTGTAGCACCAACAATTTTATGATTCGGTCCCTGAAAACATATGTTAGTGATTGATGGTTATATAAACTTTTTTTCTTGCTTTGATACAAGGAACCTGTTCCCTAAGTTTGTAAAAGTTTTTAAAACCCCCTGTATACTTTTGGTCACTGCATGTTAATATAATTGTGGATACAAACACGATGGGCCTATGGTTGCATAAACTTTGCCTTGCATTGTTGGTCATGAGATACCGCTTATTAATATGCCCTGCAATTATTACAAATATCGAAGTAATGCCAGCTGGAAGACTCGTCAGCGTACCAATCTGATGACAGCTGTGTGCCTTGAATGCACTATCTGTTCTCGTTGTCCTGGAATCTTCCTCCTGTAGTGTTGTTACTGGCGACAGAGGGCTTCTCGAGCTCGATCCAGGGGGTCACTTTTTCAAGAAAATGAGCAGTAACTGGAGATTGTGGAGGATGATAATCTGAGACACTGGAAAGGCAACAGTGGAAGTAGTCCCTTCACTCAGCACTGTATCGTTTTCACCACAGACAACGTTTTTTAGACAACTGCAAAAAATACGCATATCTCCTTTGGATCTGAAGAGAGAATGATCTATCTATATCTCCTGCTGTACTGATCTTCTGCTTGTCCGACTCTTCATTAGTCATTGATGTCTGCTTCCATCCTCAAAACTCGTGATTGGTGGACTAACAATGGAGCTTTCGTGATTGGTGAATTAATAATGCAGCTTTCGGACCACCGTAGTCTAAACCATGCTTGAAATTAAAATCTATTAATAATTTTATAATAATGATTATAAACAATTGTCAAAAGAACAATGTTTAAAACCATCATTGTAAAACCAATATAAAGCTATTAATTTTGGCTGTTCATCTGATGTCATCTTTACGTGTGTACTATGTCCAGCCATATTTTCTGATAAAATCATTTTCAGTTGTCTTGCTAGTTGTTAATAATACCTGGAAATGATCGTTTTATTGCCAAGCCAATGGCACGTTCTGTCATTGATTGATCATTGTTAATAACTCGTGGAAACGTACGGCTCTATTGATAAGGCAATAAAAAGTAAAGCATATTGTTACATCATCATTTTTTGGAATAAGCCAGCAATTTTTCTCTTCTGAAACTCAGTGATATCTTTATCGCGACTAGATGTTGCATCCAGAGATATCTTTTTTCTAAAGAAACAAAGTGACAAACTAATGCAGGGCAAGTAATTGGAAATATTACCTGCTCCAATTCACACATGACTGCAGTGGTAAGACTATGATTACTCCTGAGAATTTACACAATTGAAGTCGAAAACACTGCAACACTACTTCCTACAAAAATATTTAATAAGCACTAAATGTACATTTCGGCTGTTATGCTATTATCATTCAGCGCGAATCAGCAATTGGGGAAATATAAACAGTAATTCCTTAGAATTGCTGATGATGGCTGAACAATTACATTGGTGCACATTAAATGTTTTTGTGGAAAGTAATGTTCTGGTTCTTTTTGCTTAATTTTTGTAAGTAATCACAGTCTTTATTGCAAAAATTACAACCTGAACATTTCCAGACCATCTACAAAAATCTCATAATTGTTCTTTTCCATTTGCAACTTATACAATTTAACCCTATAATAGCATTTATGTGGAGGGCAATGAAACATCTTTGACATAGTAATGGAATGTTTATTGAATACGATTAATAAAATGACAGTGCTGCATATAGAATAGGTATTGAGCTATGACTGCTTTATTCATAGTATTTAAAATATATGATACAGAGAGATTTCAGTCCCTCTATTGCATGAATTTGGCTACTTCGCAAACTGAACAATGTAATTTAACGCTCGCATAACGTAAGTACGCCGTCTGGTCTCGCCATCTAGTGACATACTTTAAAAACAAAAAGTCTATTCAATTTTTCGGTAAGATAGTATCGCCATCTAGTGATATCTTTTGAAAACAATTCAACTTTTCGAAAACGAAGAATAGCCCAAAAAATTGATATAAACACGGTATAAAAAGTACCCTATTGAAAGCACAGTGGTACTAACTACATATATGGAAAATTTCGTTGAGAATCCTTGAGTATTTTCTGAGTTATGAAAGGTTAAACATTCCAACGGACTCTTATTTATAATATATATATGAGCATAAAACGATGATGCAGTGAAAAAACCTTGATAACAGAGCATCTATTGATCAGGTAAAGGTGTCACGCGTTTCTCCCTTGAGCTCTCTATCAAACGTCCAGACGACTGGCAAAAATTTATGTGTCTGGAGAGGAAAAGGGAAAGAACGAGTATTAGGCAGAGAAACTCTGCAACTAAAAGAGAAAAGCTATACAGTAATTTGAAACATCTGAACATCGGGAGTTTCGAACAGAGTAAGAGGGTATAAGCGCTTTTACGTCAAGGGTAAGAAAAACTTGAGTCTTAAGTATCTAGTTATGCTCTGCAATGGTGAGGCAAGTCAAGAAGAGTTTAGATAAAGTCCCGGTATATCACCTAGAATTCTTTTTTTTTCGTATTTTTCATAGAATGGATAGTCCCTTTGCTCTGTGTTGTACTGATTGAGTAATTATTTAACAATTGGGAGTTATAAATCAATTTTTGGAAATTTAAGGATATTTGTTTGTTTGTGGGTTTATTTGTGGGTTTATTTGTTTTTTATACAAATCTACAGTTTTATTTCGATGTTGATGAAATTTTGCATACTTGACCTTCAAGTCATGAGGAAGGTTACTGCCTACCTCAGATTTCGAAAAAATAAGAAATAATGATAAAAAATCCATATTCATGGTAATAGCAAGGCATATTAATGAGAAATATCTCACGACTCACAAAGCAAGGAAAAGTTTGTTCAACAATAGGTATCAACAATGGTGTTAATACGCAATTCACCAACACTATGCAGGGATCAACAATATATATCTCATGACCAACAATGAAAGGCAAAGTTTCAATATAGATAAGGTTCAATTTGTAACAATGCATAGAATTCCTGTTATAAAGGCTTTTCTTAGAAATGAGAGTTCTTAGTACTTAACAGATTTTTGAAAATCCTTAGAGATGATCAGTAACTGGAGATAATACAAAGATAGCAGACTATTATGAAAGAGTAGAAAGACGACAGAGGAAGTGGTCCTATAGGTCTGTGCTCTATTGAGCAAATGGTAAGCATGTCGATAGAAGATTCGGCGACCACAGGACTACACAAAGCGATGAATGGCCAAGTTTTGTTTCAAGACATCGAGAGTGGGAATTTCAACAACATCAAGGAGAAGATGTGAAGTAAAATAAGGTAATTAAGAAATACATGGAAATGTTCATCCATTGTGAGCATTTAAAATTTTTTTCCGAATTTTCAATAAGAATTTTTTACTTTAATTATTCTAAGTGTTGTCACATGTTTATTTTTAAGATATTGCAAAATTTAATCATAAAAACAGTCCGAGCTACATCTGGGGTTTTCACCTAGCTTACTTGGTAGCACATCAGATCCAAACCATTTTATAAAAATACATTTTGAGTAAATTCTGTGGAAATGTGTATATTTTGGAAACTGAGATATTCATAATGCGATGATTGAACGTTCGTTTCCAAGAATTAATTTTAATGAGCATAAAATGAAGATGCAATGACAGAACATTATTAAGGCAGTGTCTATTCATGAGGCAAAGGAGTCACACGTGTCTCCTTTGAGCTCCCACCTAAACATCCAAACGACTGGCAAAAATTTATGTGCATGGAAAGAAAAGAGAAAGAATAAGTATTGGTCAGAGACATTTTAGTCTGAGATCAAAATGCTATTTTGTGTTACACTTAAAAATTGTTCTTCAAACTTTCAAATGTATAAAGTGATAAGAGGTTGTGCTCCGTAACTCATTCCACGTCAATTTAGTCAGGCATTGGCACTGACCTCTTGAATTTAAATGAAAATTGGTATATTCAATTGCCCTAGTGAGTTGGTAATGAATGCCAAATATTAATAATTTTTTTTTCATTTTTATGAAGTTGTGGACATTTAAAATTTTCGAAATTTCAGTGCCCCCCCCCAGCTTAAAATGGAAATGTGCTTAACGATCGAAACACATACCTGGTGGGAATTTTGACTGAGCTGGTCTTGGCAATGATTCTTGGTGCTCGTATCCTCGCTGCTTAATGGCATGGAAATCACCTGCAGCTGGCTGCTGCTGCTCGTTGTAGCACTGAATGGCTCTGAGGGACTTGGTTTCAAAAGCTGTATCTATGAAGTACTATAACTTTGGTTATATGTTACTTAGAAAGAAGTGATTGGTGACACATGAAACTTCTTTAACTGTAGATTCCAAATGAAATTTTTAAAATTATATACATATGCACAAATATTTGTATTTAATAAAAATATTTTATAATGCATTTTTCTCAAATTTTTTTACGTTAAAAATTATTAGTATTTTACACATAATTTCATAAAACAATACAAAAAGTTCAAAACTGTGTTTTGCTCCATTTTTAAGATATTAATTTTTAAAGCGGGAGTCAGGTAGTAGGGACTTCACTGCTCGTACAGGGAAGAGAAAGCGTTTAACTCTGTTATTTTTGTGTGTGTTTAGTAGAGAGCAGACGCATCTGCTATCGCTCCTTTGCCACCCCAGTTCCCAAGTTTCCCTTCCCCATAAAACCATCCCTCATCCCGCCGACTGGACACAGTTCTTACATCGAAGGTCAAAAGAGAAGGCCGGCCAGGTGGCCGAGAGGACTAGGGCGTAGGCTTTCTAGTACTCGAGTCCGCCTGGTCGTGGGTTCGAATCCCGCCGTGGGCATGGATGTTTGTGTTTGTCCCGGGCTGCGTACTGTTATAACTTGTGTAAAAGGCGCAAAATGACCTTAGTAGTCGACGCCAAGTTTCTAATAAAACCAAACCAATCAAAAGAGAAGCGAAACATACCAAAGCTGGTATTTGTTGCTTATTACTATTTAATTTTACCCAAATTTTACCTCTTCAATTTTACCCAAATTCCTCACATTTTTTTGTTCTCATACGACACATTTGTTTCCTTCATCAACTGCAACTTCAAAGATTTTTAACTGTCTAACTACTATAAATGTTGTTTACTCACTCCTTCTCCCAGTTTCCCCTCCTTTTTGTATTCTTTGACCATTCCCAAAAACGTAAGTAATCTTTTATGGCCTGCAACCGCACCTTGCTATTTACTAATTATTAATCTTACTTAGAATAACTGATATATCCCTAGCTTCTGGGGGGGGCGGCCCCACCTTAAGACACTGGAGTCCGCTCCCTCCCACCCTAAAATCAACACTATTCCTGTCTCTCATCTGCGTGACCTTGGATCTCATATTTCTCCAAGATCCTACCCTCTGCTTTCCATCCTCATCTTCTTTTCACCCCGGTGTCTCCGGCCACCCTTCCTTCTATAACACTTCACCCCCGCACATTCCTCGCCACACCCCCATCTACCCAGCCGCTGTAATGTTCTTTTCACGTCTCAATATATTTTACTTAACTATCTCTTATATATCTTTCTCTTTTTCTTGTTAATATTATTATCCTAAATAGTTCTCTATAATCATCCTTCCTCTCCATTCCTCCCCCTCCAAGAACTGTGCGGAAGAATTTTCAATTTAAACAATGGCGAATCGAAACAGCACGCGTCAGAAAAATAAGAAGGGAACTAAGATAAAGTCAACGAAGGTGACCAAAATTATAAACTGGGTGCAGTGTTCTAACTGTTCGGATTGGATTTTGTATGAAAATACAGGAATTCAGGAAGAATTTGAAAAAATTTCATCTCTGGATATGAACTTTGAATGTAAACTATGTATGCTAAAGGATAGTCTAACGTACGTTAATGGGTTAGGCCAAGCTGGAAAAGAAACTGCTTCTGAGAACGAAATCTTAGCGCAACTGGAAAAGAAACTGCAAGACAGCGAAATTAAAATAAAAGAATTCAATGAGAAGCTACAAAATTTTCAACGTTTTGTCGGGGATCTAATACCGGACTCTGACGTTGACAAAACTGTAAATTCTCCAGCGAAATTTCTAACGCCGAACGCTTCTTTTAGCGAAGTCGTTCAGCGCGGTGTACACCGCGCGAGGTCCAAACTAGTAACGAAATCAACTTGTTCGAACATTGTAGCTCAAGAACTGTCAGAGAGAGAACGTCGGAAGTTTAACCTAATTTTGTTTAATATCCCTGAGTCAGATAAAATGAAAGCAGAAGACAGAAAAAATGATGACATTCATAGCTTTGACGAATTTGTTCAACAACTTGGCATTACTCAACCTACAGTCACAAACTTGTATCGTTTAGGAAGAAAATCAAATGAGAATTACACTAGACCTCTGTTAATAAAGTTAGCATCTCTGCAAGAAAAAGACATCATTAAGGCTAACGGTAAGAAATGTAAAAATATAATATTTCCTGGCGCTAATAAACAAGTTGGATTAGCTCCAGATATGACTCCTGCTGAGAGAGAAGAATTCAATAAACGTAAACTACAATTACACAAGGAAAACCAAATAAACTAGCTAACGAAAGACCTGATGAGCAAAAACAAATAACCTCGGAAGAGATCAAGGAACTGACCTCTGATAAACAGCAGGTCACCCACCTTGCTTCATTGTCTAATGAAATAAAAAATCCTGCAGAGATCTGTGTAAAGATTGCAACAATAAATTTTCGAAGTGTGAAGAACAAAGAAGTCGAAATATCGGAATTTATTCTCGCTGAAGATCCTGATATTGTTATTGGTACTGAGACCTGGTTGAAGGACGAAGATGCTTCTTCACTTTACCTTCCCGAAAATTATACTTATTATAGAAAGAACAAGCAAACTAGAGGAGGTGGGGTCTTTGTTGCGGTAAAACGTGAATTTTCATCATATGAATTGACTTTTACTTGTGTCACTGAATGTGTCTTTGTTGAAATCAGTTGCAGTTCAGGTAAAAATATGATTATTGGAAGCGTTTATCGCCCTAGCTATGACAAAATGTGTTTTTTAAACTTGGCAAAGTGTCTAAACGAAGTATATGCTAAAAATAAGCTGCTACATATTGGAGGAGATTTCAATTTGCCTAGTGTAAATTGGGACACTATGTCACATTGCGAAGGTTCATCACTTATAAATGATTTAAATCACCTTATTGATGAGTTTTCACTAATTCAAGAGATTTGAATTCCCACTGGGCAAGCTAGTCAACACATCCTTGATTTAATTTTTACAAATTTTGAAGGACTTACTGTGGAAATTGTAAATGGTATCAGTGATCACAATATTGTTTTATCCTACTTGCCTTACGCTTGGAAGCCGCATGTGAAAAGTAGTAAAGCAAAGATTCTTCTTTTTCATCGTGCTGATCCATCTAAAATATTAAACGCCTTTTTTTGCAAATTTGTAAATTATACTGATGTTAAGGAAAGTCTCTCAGTAAATGAGAGGTACGTTCTTTTTAAAAACGATATTTTCGACATCATAAATACATTTGTTCCAACTAGGGTGAAGTGTTTAAGTGTAAACAAGCCGTGGATTTCTAAGAACGTACAAAGTAAGATAAAAAAGAAAAAAGAAAGTTATTAACAAAGTTTAAGAGAAACCAGGTCCAGGGAATCCAGGAAAAGATACGTAAAATTAGCTTTGAAATTAAAAATAGCATCAAATCTAACAAAGAGAAATATTTGTCTAGTATAAACCTCTCAAATTCTAAACGGCTATGGAAGTTCATAAAAAATGTCAATAAAGATGTTAATACTATTCCTCCTTTATATTCTGATACTGGTAATCTTAAAAGGAGTAGCTTAGAAAAAACAAACCTTTTAAATCTGTCATTCCAGCAAAATTTTTCCAAAATAAATGACGTCAAGCTTCCATGTTTCAATCTTAGAACTGATAAAAGCTTTCCTGACTTTTGTTTTAGTAGCTCAGGTATACTGAATTTAATTCTGGAACAGGATACGAACAGATGTTACGGCCCTGACGGGATCACAAATAAGATGTTACGTTTAGTTGCTCCAGTTGCTGCTCTTTATCTTGAAGACATTTTTACTTTATCTTATACAACAGGTGACGTGCCTGTTGACTGGAAAAGGGCTATAGTTACACCGCTATATAAGTCTGGCGATAATGAAAAACCCCAGAATTATCGTCCTGTTTCCCGTACTTGCATCACTGCTAAATTGATGGAACATATTATCATAAAGCATATGATTATTTTCTTATCAGAAAATGGGTTACTAGCCAATAATCAATTTGGTTTTAGACGCGGTTCTTTAGAGTTACTTTTGATAGATTTGGTTCATTATGTTTCTAAATTTATACAAAACGGGAAACAGGTTGATTTAATTGCTGTAGATTTAGCTAAAGCTTTTGATAAAGTACCTATTTGTTTTTTACTTTTGAAACTATCCAAATATGGTTTTGGTGATAAACTTGTAGCCTGATTTAAAAATTTTCTTACTGGGCGTGTGCAGAGCGTTTTAGTTGATGGTGTATTGTCAGAGCCTTGTGAGGTACTCTCTGGTGTCCCGCAGGGATCGGTTAGTGGGCCTCTTCTTTTTAATCTGTATTTAAATGACTTACTACAGGGGATGTCTAATAAAAATCTCTATTTTGCAGACGATGGGACATTAGTTAAGCAAATTAACAGTGCAGCCGATCAAATTGATCTTCAGCAGGATCTAAATTTTATTTCACATTGGTGTAAAATTTGGGGCATGGCTGTTAACTGGTCAAAATCTTACTATATTAATATTTCAAGGGCCAAAGCCGATAATGTTTTTGCTTTAAATTACAACACTGACAGTTGTGACTTAGTTAAATCTGACTCCATAAAGATCTTAGGGGTAATTGTTGATAAAAACTTAAGTTGGAATAAACATGTTGAATATATTATCGGTAAAGCAAATAAAGCACTTTACTTGTTTCGCTCAATATCGAAAGGTCTAAGAATGAAAGCCGAATTAGTCCTGTACAAATCTTTAGTTAGATCCATTCTTGAATATTGTGCTATTTCCTGGGACCTTTACTGTGAAAGTGCAATTGTTAAACTTGAAAAAATTCAAAACAGGGCTGTTCGTATTATTTTCAACAATTTTGATAGGCATTCTTGTGTAACAAAATTAAATTTACCTAAATTGCAGATTAGAAGGAAAGAATTAAAGTTAAAAACCCTTTATAAAATCTTTAATAAAATGAGTAATCTTAAAAAAGAAAATTTCTTAGAGTCTCCAAACTATATCTCCAATAGAATCGATAATAAAAATAAGATCAAAAAAATAGCTTGTAGATGTAAGTTTTTCGCAGAGTCCTTTTTTCCGGATACAATTAGTTTATGGAATTTACTACCAAATGATATTGTCATAGCAAGTAGTTGTAATAATTTTAATCACAAGTTAAAACAACTTCGTCAAACAAAAACTTGTAATTATCATGATAATACAAAATAGGAATTGAGTTGTCATGTATATTGTTACTGGATATGTACGTAATTGTTTTGTTACCCTGTACAGTATATATATATATAATAATAATAATAATAATAATAATAATAATAATAATAATAATAAACCTTGGGACCATTCTTTTATTTACGTTTTATTATTTATATAAATAGTATTATTAATTAAATTTACACGAAAAAATAGAATCAATAATAGCATTACATTAATAATTATATCAATAAAAAAATGTCTCTTAGAATTAAAGATTTTTTTTTAGAAGTCAGAAAACTATTGAGCACCTGTTAAATAAGAAGATAATTTAGTAAGAAAATAAAATTTGCATTATGATGTCGAATTTTTAGTAATAAAGAAAGTATATTTACTTTACACTTCCTCAGAGTCAGACATTTCTGAATTACCTTAAAAAATGAGATGAATTGCAGAGGCAACTGAAGATGATAGAGGCTTCATTATACAGGGTGATTCAAAAGTTAGAGTGTAGCAGTGCATGGAAATGCATACAGCACACATATCAATGCATTTTCTGCAGGACGTCTTTGCTGATCGAATCATTTTGCCGGACCACATACCTTTCGATTTCTGCGAACAAGGTACTGTATGCGAACAATCCACACATTTTCCCGTAAATCTCACCAGCCATATTGAGCAGAGTGTTTCACAACTTGCAACTGCTCTTTTATCTCGTCATCAGGGATTAAATATATCTTAAGATGCTTTTTCTTCTATTGGAAGTGGTGAAAGTCGCAAGATGCTAGATGTTTCATCTTTGAACTGCAGTTTTTTTTCATTAAACTGTAGGCGCTACAACACCTCTTGTGTGATGCATAAGTTTTTCATTCTTCGTTGCAGATCAGCATTTTCCAGCTTTACTATCTTTCTGAGCGGATTTCCAATAGCTTCTCTGGTAATCACTGCACTCACATCAGCCTCTTCTTTCTGAATAGTTTTAATTAATTTCCAGATCGATGGATGTTGGCGACTGTTTGCGAGCCGCGTTATCAAAGGAAAACCAGAGATAAACCTAGGCACTTATTCCAAAGAGGGAATTTTGCGCCAAGACCATAATCCTAGGAGAACCTACAGGAAACCAGACTCGATAAGAAGGCGAGTCAGGCTGCCTACTGGATTCTGGTGAAACTCCTCAAAGAAAATGGAATTTATGGTGAGGTGACGAAAATGTGCCAAAGCGGCACATTCAAAAAGATTATGATGGGCAGTTTCATCTGCCAAATTACACCTTAAACATAGTGGTTTCTCCTGGAGGATCTCTATTCTATGCAAATGTTTTCATAATAAATCATAACCTGTAAGCAAACCCATGATAACCCGTAAATTATTCTTACTAAGCTGCAGAATACTAGTTGTTAGACTAGTAGGTTTCCTAATCATGAGTTTAGCATGTCTTTGATCAGTGGTATGTTCCCACCTTTTTGTCATCACTTGATAAGAGATGTTATTAATTTCACAGATTGCGGTTTGTTTGGTAATACCGCAAAAAGGTTCTGGACCACAGGGTGCCAACTTGGCACCTTGTTTTGCTAAGGTATCTGTGACCTCATTTCCAACTATATCCTTATGTCCAGGGACCCATAAAACGTAACGCTACTTTGGAGAGCCAAGACCTCTAGGTGTTGACGACATTCCAAGGTAATTTTAGAACTTATCTGGGAAGATTTAATGGCCTTAAGAACCGCCTGACTGTCACTGAGTATGACGATTTTTCTATGAACATAGAGTTTATCTATGCATGTCTTGTAAACAGTAAATAATAGCTAACACCTATGCCTGGAAGACTGTGACCCAGCGACCAATTGGTGCAGAAGATGGTCCAAATCTGCCATTCAATCCTGGTGTCGACAAGAACCCCAAACTTCCTCTCCGATGCATTCACCCGAGTGGTCACAAGATATAGTGGTTATAGTGTTGAAAAGTGAATAGTGCATTACATAGAGGACAAATGTAAATATCAGATACAAAAGAAATTTAAAAATCGGTTAAAAAATATAAAAGTTACAGCGATGGATGCATTACTTTTCGATGAACACTCGTATCATCTGTACATTAATTCAATTTTTGTTATAAAAACTTAAAGAATTCACATTGAAAGGAATAAAGACAGCTGTAGAATGCTTAAGACAATCGGATATTACGAAAAATTTATATTTTTTAGGATGCCTTGTCGATCTGAAGAACTGTAACATATGGACTGATGTATTGTGGCTTGGAACTCGAGCTTTAAAAAATAATATCTTCAAATTGGAGCGAACTACAGTTTTGAATTTATTGTATTATTTTTATGAAAGTAAGTGTAAGATATTAAAAATTTTATTGAAAAAAATACCCACCATTTAAAAAATTTGCATCAATAATATATTTTTATTAAATTCAAATATTTGTGCATGCTTAATATAATTCAAAAAATATCATTTAGAATCTACAATTAAAGAGCTTTCATATGTCACCAATCACATTTTTCTGAGTAAAATACAACCGAAGTTACAGTACTTCATAAATAAGGCCCCCACTCAAATTTCGAAAATTTTATATGTCCATAACTTCCATAAAAATGAAAAAAAAATAGTATTTGGCATTCATTACCAACTCCCTAGGGCAATTGTATACACTAAATTTCATTGAAATCCGTTAGGTCAGTGCCAAAGCTATCAAAAATTTCCGCATGAATTGACGTAGAATGTCGCAACTGTAACCTATCCTAGCGATTAAAGTTATTGCTTCATGTTTGGTGAAAAGGTATTCCAGCTCTGCTTTCCCCATGACAGTTATCCATGTGGCAGGTATCACATGGTAAAAGCTCAAAATTAAGAGTTGTGATGTCCTCCAGCCTCTGTGACAAAGAGAGGCCAGAGAGGCTGAAGAGAGGAAACGCATCCAATCGGCGTTGAGATGACAAAACGGAAGGAGCAAGAAGAAGTACAAATGCGAATGGAAGCAAGGGGGAGAAATGAAGAAATTACATTACCAGAGCTCAAGCTAGGGAAGCTTAGGAAATTGCGAGCAATGTGCTAAACGGAAAAATCTCCCGGAACCATTGGTAAAAGACAGAGAAGTCGCCGTGTGAGGAATGCCAGCAAAACAGAACATATACACCTCGAATGCCGTCAAGAACCCGACCACACCGACACCGTCGAAATATTTGGCGACGATGCAAGCCGAACCGGCGGCGTAAACTTCGGGATTTCATAATGAATTCGACGCCATCTGACCAAAAGAAAACGTGGATGATAGCAGTGAAGAGAAATGCCGCGACGCAGTTTTGCCGTCTTCCTATCCCAGCAGACAAAATGAGCCTCATCCATTAAGTTTCACCAAAAACAATAAGAAAGGTAGACCGGACAATTCACACAGGAGAAAATGATGCCTCTAACTAGCGCTGTTAGTAGCTAGCGGTAAGAGTACACAATTTTACCCTCCAAACAGTCTTTCTTTTTGCATTTCTTCAATTAGCCTCAAACAACCTCTTCGTTGTAAGATATTTCTTCATATTATTAACTCGCGACATTTACGATTAAAAATTATTTTAATTATATTTAAAATAATTTATCCATCTTAATTCATACAGAATTTTTTAGGATAATTCCTAAATAGTTAAAGAAATAATTTACTAATAAATAAAAAATTAAAAGTTGAAACTTTTAAAAAAATCAATGCGAATAAATATATACTTTTATACAATATCATATAAATATCACAAAAAGTACCGAAATGTAATAATTTATATAATTAACCGACCTCAAAAAAGATGAGATTATATGTTAGTCTGTGTGTATTTTTTATGTATGTTCATCGATATTTCCTTCATATTAAGCCGATTTTAAAAGATCTTTTTTCATTGGATTTGGTTTAGCACCAAGATTGTCTCATATTAATTTCATTGTTAAGTCGGTTTAATTTTTTTTTATATATTACTTGATAATAATTATTGTCAGTAATAACTTCAACGTTTAATAAGATTCTAGCTCAAAAGTAGAGAAAATAACAGAAATTATTTATTACGTCCAGGAATGGACAAAAAATTACTAGATATAACAAATATAATCACCACACAACTAATAGAAAAAAAATATAATCTAATCCATATGATAAATAGAATCATAACAAAGTACAAAAAAAAGAAACTTCAGCAAACATAAAAATTTAAATTGATGGATTTAAAAGATTAAAATTACAGAGCTTAAAGTTAGCATGAGAGCAATGATTTATACATATATACGTCTGTTAAAACTACCTGGAGCTAAACATAAGCATTTTAATGACATATTTCATTTGACTTAGCTGCACACTAGCGGCTGTCAATTTTCGTAATGATTATCAATCGTTATTAGTCAATCAAACAGCTGAGTGGAAAACAACACTATTAGTTTCGATTACACAATTTCGATTTAATAAAAGTAACAACGTTTAAAGAATGCAGCATATAATTTTTTTATTTATTAAATACATAACTTATTTGAATAACTAAAATTATTTCTCTTTATTTTAATGTACGATAATTACGATAATTTGGTTTCATGCCAGTTGGAGAACGAGCAAACTCACGCCGAGCTTGGTAGGATTTTATGGCAGCGCGACATCATCTACCAAAAGGTAAAATCCGACTTTTTATTGCGTATCTCCAGCGTGCAATAATTTAACGGCACCCCAACTAGAAATCGTGCTCCCACGTTTTTCCAAACTTGAGCTCGGACAGTGAATATTCAAATAGATACTTGGGAATCTTTCCATTCTCCTTTACTGGATATTTAGAGGAGGGAATAGGAATTTTAATTCCGCAACCCTAAATTTGGGAACGACGATAAATGACGTCATAAATTTTCTCTTCCAAACAATTCCTTATTTAGTTAAGATCAGCTGTGGAAATCTCTAATTGAGACCAATACAATTGCCCTTATAACTGTCTTACCTATAATCCAGATTCACTATGTGACTATCTTTATTAATAGAATATTTACCAGCAATATTAACCAGACTCATTCAATCGTATACTTACTTGATAGTGACTGCTCGTTTCCGAATGCCTTATTACCAACACGTTTTCTGTAAATTACATGCTAATCCTTACAAACCCGATTTCCGACAATTTGACTTTGTGCCTCAATTTGTTTTATACTCTTTGAGCTGACGAAGTAAAGTCAGCATACTTATCCAATATATGCTACAGTGTCTCTTCCAGTGTAAAGTAATAAGTGTTATAGTGCAACGAGTTTGTATGTTCATATGCATGTATCCCTGTGCTTCAAATTAAGTATTTAAATCCAAGTGTTCATAATTGGATGCTCAAGAATGTTATTTTGTTTTCTTTGTTCTATTTGTGCATCACTAGAAGTACTTCACAAATATTTGTGTGTGTCCAACAAGTGCTTCACAATCTAAATGTAATTTCTTTTAAAGTGCACCACTACGAGAGTGTTGCGTGATTTGCATAGATTCTCCAGTTATAAATCTTCTATAAAGTGATAAAGTTGTTATGTAAGCGATAATTTGCATCAAATCAGATTAAGTCCTTTACAACCTACAGTTGAGTGATGTAGCATCTTTATTTTATATCAACAAAATACTCCAGCACGCTACTTATTTTGTGTTTGCTCTATTTACAATTAATCCTTCATATTTCCACTGTGCCAAATAAGCTAATTAAATGAATTTTGTTCATTACAATTTTTCGGTTTCCGTTCTGTCCTTATTTCATTACCACGTGACAGCAGGTATCATCCCTGCAAAATGACGTTATCCTGCTGAAAGATAACCCTCGGAAGGTTCTGCATGTTTGGAAGGACGACTGGCCATAGAATGGCATTGAGGTAACAAATACTCGCTGCTTACAAAGCTCGAAATTTAACTTCCCAACTCATATGGGTGTGGACTAGCGTTCCACTGGCACAACTGATACGAAACACGAAAAACACAGAACAGAGATGATGAGCTATCCATTTATTAAATAAACTGGTGGTAAATAAGGTCACTAATGGAAGACTCTATGATCCTACAGATTGTTCTACAAATGTTTAATATATCCCCCTGGGATTTAAACCAGGGACGATGCCTTTCGTTGGCACTGCTCCTAAAAATTAAGCTAACACAGATATGAAATACCAAGCTGTAACAATATGACATGTATTTTTTGTGAGATGTGCAGTGGAAGACTTATTAGAGGGAGTAACAATAATGGAAAATAATAACAAATTAGTATCAATTGGTTAATCAATAAACGCAGATCTTGCAACTTGAAGATAAGTTAAATCCAGATAGTAATTACTAAGCTTGCAAATGGCTTAGCTCGCTTGAATTGCTAAATAGGTAAATGTTCAAAAATTTAGACAGAATACACGCTCTGTATCAGATGTCTTGATATCTTATTTTCAGCCATAGATATCTTTAATTAGCAATTTACTCCACAGTATGATTAGGATTTCCATCCTAGGTAAGATATCAATGTGAACACAAATATTTCTAAACTAGCATAGGACCCGGCACTGCCCAGGATAATTACGCTTGTAAGTAAACAGAACAAATTCAAAAAGCTAAATTAAACCTCCAAATTGGTTAAATTATAACTCAATCACTACAATATAGAGTGAAGAAACTATCTATTCTAAGAAAAATCCAAAATTCAGGAATTTACCTCTTCACTGAAAAAATCCATTCTAGATATACCGGGACTTGATTTACCCAAAAAAAAATTTTAGAGGCTCACAATGGACGGACTTCTCCAAAGATGCTTTCTAGTCTAAATTATTTTTTACTCACGTAATCTTACTTTAGATGTACACTTGATATTGTTGCAAATTGTTTTCTTCTTTCGATGCTTTGAAGCAAAAATTGGTTATTCATCACTTTGTGTACTCTAGCGGTCGCCGATTCTACTGTTTACATGCTTACCATTTGCTCAATAGAGCACGGAGTTTGTCTGTTTTTATACATATCTACAGTTTTATTTCAATCTTGATGAAATTTTGCATACTTGACCATCAAAGCATGGGGAAGGTCACTGTCTACCTCAGATTTCAGAAAATAATAATTACTGATAAAAAAATCATTATTCATGGTTATGGCTGGGCATATTAATGAGAAATATCTCATGACCAACAAGGCGAGGCAAAGTTTGTGCAATAATAGTTATCGACAATGATGTCAACACGCAATTCACACTACGCTCGGACCAGCAACAGTTATCTCATGACCAACAATGCAAGGCAAAATTTGTGCCACAATAGGTCTGTCTTGTTCTCATCAACAATGGTGTCAACGCGCAATTCACCATTAACAATGAGCACAAAATGATGATGAGATGATAAAGCACCCTTTTCCAATTATTACAACAATGAACATAAAATGATAATGCAATAAGGATATGTTTCAATTTGTAAAAATGCATAGAATTCCTGTTATTCAGGTTTTTTTCTTAGAAAAGAGACTTCTTAGTACTAAACAACTGCCTTCCAATCTTTAAAAATGATCAGTAACTGGAGATAATGAAGAGTTAGCAGACTTTTGAGAAAGAGTGAAAAGACGACAGAGGAAGCACTCCTTTAGCTCCGTGCTTATTGAGCAAATGGGAAGCAAGTAAATAGAAGAGTCGGCGACCGCTATTCTACACAAAGTGATGAATGGCAAAAAGTTTTGCTATAATACATCGAGAGAAAAATGGAAATTGCAACAACATCAAGTGTACATGTAAAGTAAGATTACGTGAGTAAGAAATTATTGGAGAGTTCCATCCATTAAATTTTTTTTTCGAAATTAAATTAAGAATTTTTACTGTATTAACTCTAAGCATTTACATGTTTTTATTTTTAAGATTATGCAAAATTTAATCCAATTATTTGAGATTGTTCTGTTTACATACAAGTGTAATTATCCCGAGCAACACCGGGTACATTTGCTAGTAATAAATACGAATGAAAGCAACGTACTCAAGTATAAAACATAAACAGTCACTTTACCTACGTCGTTTTGCGTTTGGTGGTCAAAAGTAATTAGCACATGTCCGAAACCAGTCTCAATGGCCAATTTGCAAAATCACCTACGCACTACAGCGATGCCTAAGCTGTCATTTATATAGGGTGATAAGCCGAACGGTCAGAGTCAGATCAATTGTACATAATGTTCGATATGATGAAACGTAATATCAATAAAAATGTTGCTTGGCAATATTATGCTGAGCTCACTTTAAATTTGACTTGGGTAATGTTACAGATCTGGCGTGACACGAATGTAATGAACTCATTTATTGAACTTATTTTGTGGAAAAGTGGTATCCACCGTCTCTTTGCATACAAGTATCCACAGACAATTCTATATATAATATTTGTTGTTACGAATGTATTCGTCTCCGGCTTGGCACTACTAACAAACGTATTCCAAAGCAACTCCTGGTCTCCCATCGCTTTTGTTGGTCGACGACTCTGCAGCGCATTCGTAGTTAACAGCACGCTATCAATAATGAACCTCTCCTCGATTACGTCTGTCATCGTCATGATGAGTTCGATTGTCCTAATCACATAACACAATATGTCCATAGGGGCCTCCATGAAGCCACAAATCAACTCCTTCAGCAGACCAGGTTATCAACTCGCATATCGGGAATCCTCCTTACCCTTAAAACATCAAATAAATTCATGAAATACAACTCAAATAGAAGATTGGTACCTGCTTGAAAGTGCACAGTAACAATATATTTCAAAGACTGCGCGAATTTTCACGGTTTTTCGTGCCCAAATCTCCAGTTAAATTTGGTGATAGATAGTAGCAGTTAAGTGTTTTGGATAGCCCTTTTGGTAAGGACCATTTGTATATCCATCAGAACAATCGGATTACTGTAGCTTTCCTACAGTATAGGGTCAAAATTTGAACAAGGAACCGTGCCTGCAGCTCAGGTAAATTGAGCAAGTCGATTGTTTTCCTTTGCATTGGGTGTGATCTAGGGTGGACTTTTGGGAGCTAGTCTTTGACCATTAGTTCATGATACATTTCCTAAGAAAACCGCAAAAAACAGTTTTTCGAGTATCTAATTAACTAAACACAGCCATGGCTCAAACTTTAGCCATATATTCTTTAGACATTTGTCTAGGGGATTTTTTTTCCGTTCTCGAGTATCTTTGCCCGTTGTCGAGATACATCCGAAAAACCACATGAGTACGTCCAAAGAAGACAAAAGTTCAGACGACTATTTTAGTGATTTCTATTTACGGCAAATCGTCCAAATCTTTACCATATGTTCTTAAAACGTGTTTCTGGGGGAACCTCGGAGTTTTTTTTGATTTCGTTATCCGCTGCCGAGATACAGAGATTGACGTCTGCACGTAAAATACTTATATAAAATCCGTCTGATGATGCGTAAATGTATTTTTATACTGATGATGTAGTGAACACATTGCAAGGGTTCTAAGGTCAATGCAAGGGTTTTGGGGTCATCAAACTATATTTTAGTTAGTATTTTTTTCACCAACAAAATATAGTATTTTTTTCAGTATATACAACAATGCATTAGTGTGTATTTGAATAAATAATAATTTTTGGGCTATTACAATTTCATGTAAATTTAAAACATCAAAACTTTATTGACACATTAAGTTCCTTTTATAAAAGCAGCATGGCTTGCTGTAGCAGGGAAAAGGAATGAACCAGGTGAAAAATGCTCCTATCGGAGCATAAAAAAAGCGAATATGCTCCTCTTATGAAGACTGACACAAACACTCCCACGCCTGAATATGCTCACGCCTTTCCAACATACCTCACCCTTACAAACACTCTCACTCCACTCACTCACGTACATGCATATTCACTCACCAATGTTCGCAATCATTAGCTCACCCAATCGTCATTCACAGTCACTTCATAACCCAAGCTCACACTCGCTCGCCCACCCAGCCATCGATATGCTCACCCAATCGATCCTTCCTCACTTACCCAGAGTCACTCACACACTCAACTATATACGTAAGTCACAAGGCGATGCGCACGTACGCGCATACCATAGACATGCGGTGCACACACGTAGGACACACACGCACTTATAAACACACCTACACATGCACTAATGCACACGCAAGTGCGCGCACACATATTCGATTACTCAGTCACTCACTTTCTCACTCGCTATCTCAATCAGTCACTCACTCATTCACTCACTCACTCAGAAACAGGGACATGCACAAAAAAGGGTGAATATGTTTGACTGTGGATTTTCTGGAGCTTAAAGTAAAGGTGGAGACATTTATCAAGAATTGTCTGCTGAAAATGTCTGACGGCTGAGGGCGGGGCAATTGGTTCCTCACTTTTCTGTCACTGTCTTTCAAAGAAGAGCATATTCGCCTTCTTTGTGCTCCATACAGAAAAGAGAAGAAAAAATTTCACATGGGAGAATTATTTTTTCCCTTAGAAAAGAAGTTTGTAATGATATCCCCTTGTATTTCTGAAATGCTTCCCACAGTTGAACGTAGTAAATCCACGTTAATCCTAGAAAATGTCCTTAATCGTTAGAATGTGTTCCTGAAGCCTCCAAGTATACTATCATTTATTTATAACCGTCTTGTATATGGGTCATTCCATGGATTGGCGGGCATTAGCATTTACCTCTCAGATTTCAATGAAATTTGGTATATACAATTGCCCTGGGGAGTTGATAACGAATGCTAAATATTATTAATTTTTTTTTATTTTTATGGAAGTTACGGACATTTAAAATTTTCGAAATTTGAGTGGAGGCCTTATCTATGAAGTACTGTAATTTCGGTTGTATTTTACTAAGAAAGATGTGATTGGTGATATATGAAAGCTCATTAACTAGAGATTCTATATAAAATTTATAAATTTATATTAGGCATGCGCAAATATTTGAATTTAATAAACATATTTTATTCATGCAAATTTCTCAGAAGGTGGGTATTTTTATTCGTTAAAAAATTATTAATATCTTACACATATTTTAAAAAACACAATACATAAAATTCAAAACTGTGGTTTGCTCCGTTTTGAAGATATTAATTTTTAAAGCTCAATTTCCAAGCCACAATACATCCGTTTGTATGTTACAGTTCTTCAGATGAAAAAGGCATCCTAAGAAATATAAATTTTGCGGTTATATCCGATTGTCTTAAACATTCTACAGTTGTTTTTTTTTCCTTTCAATGTAAACTCATGAAGTTTTAAAGAAAATTCAATAAATGTAGAGAAGATACAACGGTTGATCAAAAAGTAATGCCTCCATGGCTGTAATTTTTATATTTGTTAACCGATTTTCATAATTGATTTAGTATCTGATACTGAATTTTTCCTCTATGTAATGCACTATTCACTTTTCGACATTATACCCATCCCTTTCCACGCACTGCACCAACATTTGACCGGGTGAAGTCGGGTGAAGTCGTCGGAGAGGAAGTCTGGAGTTGTTGTCGACATCAGCATTGAATGGCAGCTTTGGACCATCTTCTGCCGCACGATAACGCTCGCCTGCAAACAATAGTCACACACTAGAGGTGCTGCAGCGCCTACAGTTCAAAGACAAAAAACTGCAGTTCAAAGATAAAAGATCTTGCACTTTGCGACTTTCACCACTTCCCAAAGAAGAAACAGCACCTTAAGAGACATTCAATCCCTGATTGCGAGATAAAAGAGCAGTTGCACGTTGTGAAACTCTCTGCTCAATATGGCTGGTGAGATTTGCTGAACTTCAGTTGTGACTTCCTCCTTCAGCTCAGGCAAAGTGTGCGGATTGTTAGCATACATTTTACCTTTCAAGGCACCACAAAGGAACAAATCGAGAGGTGCGTGGTCTGGCGAGTGTGCAGGCTAGATGCCACGCGAGATGTTTCGATCAGCAAAGACGTCCTGCAGAGAGTGCATTGATGTGTGTGCTGTCCCATATACTACTGCACACTAACTTTTGAATTACCCTGTATAATGAATCCTCTATCATCTTCAGCTGCCTCTGCAATTCATCTCATCCTTCAAGGTAACTCAGAAGTGACTGACTCTGAGGAAGTGTAAGTAAATATACTTTTTTTAAAACTATCAATTCGACATCATAATGCAAATTTATATTTTCTAAGAGACATTTTTACTATAGATATAATTATTATTGTAATGCTACTATAGATTTTATTCTTTCTTGTAATTTTAAGTAACAATACTATTTATATAAATAATAAAACATAAATGAATGAATGGCCTCAAGGTTGCACGTTTTTCTTTTCCCTGTACGAGTAGTCATGTCCCTACTACTGGACTCCCGCTGCTTGGAGCTCAAGCTTTAAAACTTAATATCTTAAAATCTGAGCAAAACACAGTTTTAATTTTTTTGTATTGCTTTAATGAAAGTACAGGGTGTTTCAGAAAGGACTCCCCAACTTTGAAATGACATAACTGTATAACAGTGAGAGACAGAAAGGTGAAACAAGTGGTACGCTGGACAGACAGGTATGGAATTTCTGATACACGGGTTTGCAAAAATAGTTCCAATATTGACTAATAGATGGCGCTACAAGCAGATGAAGCTTGAAATAGTACTCAGAAGTACAGAAAGTTCATTCGTCAGTCTTGTTCAGTGCTGACACGTGTAAGGAAGTTGTATCGAATTAGTTATTGTAGGAAATTGAAGAAAATCATGCCTTATTCATTGGAGCAACGTGTTTTTATTGTTCTCGAATACCACCGATTAGATCGAAGTCCGATAATGACAAGGCGAAGCTTTCAACAGAAATTTAAAGTTAAAAAAGGTCCATATCGAAACCATTGTAATGTGATTGAACATCTTTTCATGTAGCACACTTTCATACACTATTTAAAGGACACTGCTTTGTGACTACAACGCCCTCTAATGTCCAATATTGGAACTATTTTTGCAAACCGGTGTATCAGAAATTCCATACCTGTCTGTCCAACATACCACTTGTTTCACCTTTCTGTCTCTCACTGTTATAAAGTTATGTCAGTTCAAAGTTGGGGAGTCCTTTCTGAAACACCCTGTATGTGTAAGATATTAATAATTTTCAATAAAAAACAAAATATCCTCCTTTTGAGAAATTTGCATAAATAAAATATTTATATTAACTTCAAATATTTGCGCATGCGTAATATAACTTAAAAAATTTCGTATAAAATCTACAGTTAAAGAACTTTCATATGCCACCAATCACGTCTTTCTAAGTAAAATACAACCGAAGTTATAGTACTTCATAGATATGGCTCCCACTCAAATTTCGAAATTTTTAAATATCCGTAAATTCCATAAAAAAGAAAAATTATTAATAATATTTGGCATTCATTACCAACTCCTTAGGGCAATTGTATATACCAAATTTCATTAAAATCCGAGAAGTCAATGCCAAAACTGTAAAATTTCGGACTGAATTCACGTGGAATGACCCGTACGTATATTCTGCAATGTAAAATTTGATTCACGTTTTGTTTTTAATGTGTGCACAACATAATTCTGTGTAAGAAGAAATAAAAGATAGATGTTCTTGATAATATGAATTACAGCAAATATCTGACTTTTAATAACGAAATCTTTTTTCAATGAAATTGCGATTTTTTTTCTCGTTCTAGTATTCTAGGCCAAATGGAAGTAGCTGCCTCACCAGCCCCCTGTATCATGAATGTAAAAGAAAATGTGAAAAACAGGCTGGGAAGTCTGTTACATGCAGGTGAGGCAACATTCAAATTTATTCATTAAAGATAACGCATTTATATAACGCATGAATTTCATTGTTATTTGTGACTATAATAAGAGATTCGGAATTGAAATGCTAATGATCATGTGAGGGTTGTCCAAATGAAAAGTGCTAATAGATTCCAGAACATAAATTGCGACTTAACCTGCTCTTGTGTATAATACGGGCGTTAAAAAAGTTGTAAAAATTGACGCATCCAGGACGAACAACGTGTTGAGCGTTCTTTAGGTTGCGGAAGGTGATAATTTATTTCGAACACTGTGGACCGCTCTCATTTTCTACCAAAGAAATACATCATCAATTCTCCAGTACTTTCACGTAACTTCGGCAGTCAGTAAAAAAAAACGCCAAAATCTTCCTTTTCAACAGGTTGTGTTATAGAAATTCCGATGGGAAATTTATAGAAAGGTCTATAGTAAATTGCGATGGAAGTCTATAGAAATAGACTTCCCATGATGTTATAAAAATTCCGATGGGAAGTCTTGGAACATCCTACTGCCCAGACTGGAAACTAAACTACAAAAGTTAACCTTTAGAAGCACAAGTCTCACAATACGATACGTTCATTAGACATCACAGAATAAATATCTGAAATCGGGTTCATCATTTTCACTTGCTCTGTATACAGTATCTCAATGGTCGGAACATAACGAGCACATGGTTGATGCGCCAGACGCTTGGTTTCTAGTTTCAAGTGCGTGCCGAGTTTTTATTAAACAGAGTTTTTATTAAACACTGCACCACCGAGCGAGACAACAACGACAAAGGGATCTTTACTACCGTTTGCCGTGGTGCCCCTCGCCAACTCGGGCAAGCACAGCCGTACCATCCTTTTCTGGAATAAACTCGGGGTATTTTTTCTCTCCATATCTTTTTCTGCTGGAGTTGCCTACAGATCTGAAACGTCTTTAATCTAAACCTTCAAATTTTAAGTTTCTAAAATCAAAATTTAATTAAATCTATTTGGGGAAAATTATAAAATAAAAATAAAAACAAAAAATTGTACATACGAATGTTTATATTGCGTTGTGTTTAGACAGCTCTATGTTTTTTTTCGGGCGCAATAAACAACTCTTACTTGCGATGATAGTTTTCAAATTGTACATAGAACATTGATGTTGTTGAATGTATTTTTATTGAAATCGTTGATTTAGTTATTATAGGGATGTCTTAATCGATTCTTGCAAGCTCATGAAGTCTTAAGTAGGACAGGGACCATGCGATGTTGATTTGACTCGTTGCTTTTTTTTCAGTTGACTTACGTTGTTGAATTTCTAGTTATTCCTGAATTACGCTGGTTTTATTTTAGATGATCGATGTTGATGTACATAGAATTTAAGTGATGGTTTATGTATTGAGGTGAAATAATTCTGCAATAGAAATAGGCCCTGTGTTGAAAGTTAATCTTGAAAATACAATTGAACTTAAATATTAGAAGAAAGAAAATATTCGGCCTTGCTAGACTCATCTTTAGTCTTATTGTTTTATGTGAGTTTATCAATGACGTGTATTAAAGGTAAATTCTGAATCCTATTGTTAACATCGCCATTCGAAACGAAATTAAAATTGAAACCATGATATCAAATAATTGTTTATATAATATAATAAAATGCCTAAAATATAAAGTTAACGAAAAGATAAACCTATCACTCCGTGATTGGCGCGTGAAAGAATTATCGATCCGTCAAGTTCAGCCATGCGTTTTGTACAACAAGAAGAATTACATAGAGTGGCTATCTATTTGCCATATTTGAAGACATGTAAAAGTCCGTCCGCCATTTATTCTTTAGTATAATAGGCGTGGCAGACCTATAACTAAAGCCTGGCCTCCTATGCGCGTAGTAGAGGAGGAAATGAAGAAAGCAGCGATTTTTAAACCTCGAATGTGCCACAAAATCTTTTCATAGAGAGAATTTCAAATTTAAGCCATTTTAGATATTTATTGATTATTTTTATCACAAAATTATAATAAGTTTTGTTTCGTTTGTGTTAATATCAAAAGGAGATGTTAGAAAGAGTGATTTTTAATGTCGGGACACGGCGATAAAGACCATGTCAGCATAGAGAATTAGATAAATAATTATCAAATATTGTTCGTAAGCATTCCGCTGTGTGATTTTTTTATGTAAACAAACTAAAAAGAATTTCTAAATTCATTCTTGTCATTCACATTGTGACGTCTATGTCTGCCTTTTTTTATTTTAATGAAATGGGCCTGATTATTATTATTATTATTATTATTATTATTATTATTATTATTATAAGAGTGACTTAAAACATTTCCACGTCAAAGATAATTCAATTAAAAATCTCTTAATTAATTCAATGGAATAAAAAACACATTCGACTTGTTGAATGATAAAACTTAATAAAATGAGTAAATTTCAGATATCAGCAACACGAGTAAAGGAAAGAGGGGTATGATAAGAAGAATAGAAGTAATTATATATAAATCTATTTAGATTATCAGGTATCTAAATAATCAATCAAAGAAAGATAGCAGTAACATTCCAAATGACACAAAATTATAGAATAAAAGGGAAATTTCAATTCAGTCCTTAACGAATTGAATTGTGTAAATTGTCAAGTAAATACTGAATTAAATTCACTTCAAAATTTAAATACAGTGGTCGCCGCAAAATATTGTTATATTTGCCACCCGCTTTTTATGGCCACTTCAGCTCCATCCAGAAATTTCTGTTTCCTAATTAACAAATTTTCGCTCCATGTGGCCACGCTCTGCTTACAATGGCCACTTTTTTAGAGGTAGTTCACTAATTCTACTTTTTCATGTGATCTTACTCCGGATAAATGAACACTGCGTTTATAATATCCACTTTCTATTTCCCTCTAAGCCAATAGGCACTGCTGCTCAAAATTACAGATTGTACTGATTGGTCAATTACGTGTAGGGGAGAGTGGGTAACAATGATACACACTTTTTCTAAAGCAGATTTTTCATGTTACAATGGATCAAATGCGACCAATGTTATCTGTGAAATACTAAACTTATACGGCTATGACATAATTTAATTTCAGATTTATTATGAAAAACCTTCGATGAAAAAAAATCAAACAAATCTGAAGCACATTGTCTCACTCTTCCCCAGGGTTGGGGAAGAATGAGACATGCTTTTTTGCTGCATTTATTTTGATTTAAAAGTATTAGAATAGTTATCAATTGAAATACAATATATTCTTATAAATTAAAAAAACTTTGGGAGATTAAAATCATACATTAACACTGAAAAGGAGTACAAAAAGGAGAATAATAACACTATCATATGTTGGTTTAAAATTTTATAACTATTGTGATTTAAGGAAAATATAATATATGAAATTCTTTTGCCAAACAATAAAGATTCTTTGATATACTACATCATGCAGAATTCAACATGCTGTGGTAAGTAACACTGAGAAACCCGTCTCACTGTTCCCCAAATCATTTTGTCTCACTGTTACCCACACAACATGGTATAATTTTTCAAGCCTGTAAGCCTAAGTTTCCATTTCATTTTTAAATCGCCTATAGATTTCAGAAAGCTTAATGAATAAGCATTCCATATATAACTATCTTTTTATCAATTGCTATAAACGTAGTAAACAATGTACTATAATTGGCTATCAAGGAAATTTACATTACTAAACTTACTTTACGCATGTACAGTTTTCTTGAGCCTGCAGGGATCCTAGAGAACTGAAAGTAGATAAGATAAATGCATAGATTATTAAGTTCACCGTTTAGCTATAGTAGCACTAGTTGCTGGTGATGTCTTTTCTGGATGCTACATTGAATGTCTCACTGTTCCCCATGTCTCACTGTTACCCGCTCTCCCCTATATAAACTCTGTACGTGTGAATAGAGTTCAGCTTCTTTAGCACACACCTAGCTGCGAGGTTACTTTTTCCCCCGGTTTTTGTACAAGAATATGTAGAGTAAAAGTGTGTCCCGCGAAAGGGCCTACAGGGATGCTTGTTTGGATCCTAGGTTTACGGCATTTAATCTAGTATTTAATGAAATGCTAGAATCTCTCAGGGATGACATAAATGTTAAGTTTAATGCACTGGAGGCGAACATCTAATCCTTACGAACAGGTTTTGAGGAGAAGTTCAATGGTATCAACATGGAAATTTAAACTCTCCTACAGACGTCATCAACAAGATAAGTGAATTCAGAGAAGCCTTTGAGAAAGGCGGAATACTCCATGGAAGAAAATAAGGTAGGAAAAATTTTTCAACCTATCTCCCTTGCTAACAAAGTGCATGGACTGGAGACCATGGGAATAAGCGATGATCGCGACTGTTCGACAAACGGTGGGAACAAAAGAAGCCATTTCGACGGAAGTGACGGAGAAGTGGAAGACAGTGCCTAGACAATTGATCGTAGCAAAAAACCCAGAAGAGGGTTGAGGACGGAAAATTCCCAGGTTAAGGTGAGTGAAAAGGCACCTATTTACATTCCCCCGATTATCGTTAGACAACAAGGGAAACCAACTTAAGGAAGTTCTAGACGAGATAAAAAATCACGTATCTTTAGATAAGATTACTGCGCACACCGAACGCTCAGACACTATCAAGATTAAATGCCAGGACGAGAGAACACATATAACCCTAGTGTCAGGAATCAAAATGAATGATGTGCTTAAATTCCAGCGTCATCAGCTCAAGTCTGAGAAACTGTTAAAATACGTTGTCTGCAACGTAGATATAACCTACGTCATGGATGATTTTTGTGAAGAGCTCAGAAACGCTAACTACTTTCCCGATAAGGCAATAAAGTTAAAAGAGCAAGTGGTGCTGTTGAGATGCCAATGGCCCTTGTCCGCCTCCAAAACACTCAGCGCAATAAATCTTTCCAAAATTTAAAGCACATTGGTCCACTTGCTGTAACAGTTAAATTGTTTAGGGACAACAACAATTCCTTACAATATTACAATTGTTTACGTTTGTAACAAGTGCGTCAGCGACCAACAGTCAGAGGCCTGCCTCAATATAAAAGTTAAAGACCCTCCTAAAAAGTATTCCGGTTATATTAAGTGTCCCAAATACCCACAAGTTAAAAGGAATAGAATTTCAAAAGTAGCTGAAGGAAGAACGTTTCCTTCAGTTGCTTCTACTTCTATTGGTAAGGGAGTCGTCGACTACGATGAATTGGCTATAATTCAAAGGGATCTGAGCAACGTAATGAATATGTTAAAGGGTAGTGGCAAAGATTTGTCGCAGACCACTCAAACTGAGACAAGGAAATAATCATAGATAGACATCCCTACAAAGTTCTAAATCAAGGTAAGCTACGTTGCAGTATGTGGAATGCGAAGGTCATCCCTCGCAAGCGTTTCGAATTATATGATTCCTTACTAGCTGGAACATCGATGTTGCCTTCTTGTGCGAAACCCATCTCAAACGGAGTAGGGCTTTCAATCTACCAGGGTACTATGTTTACCGAAAGATAGGCCCCCTAAAAAGGTTCAAATCCAGCCTCTGGTGGAGTAACTATTGTTGTTAAAAAAGGTAATGATCACATAAAGATTGTCACACATAACCTTGTGAATATGGAAGCAATTTCCCTGTACAATCCACCCAGGCATACTTTAGACCCTCGCGACCTAGATGAACTGCAGTCTGGGTCTACTGCAGTCGTTATGGCGGGTGATTTAGATGAGAACCACCCACACTGGAACTCCAGATTCTACTGTGATCACTCACCCGCTAGTGATGTGCTAAACATTGCTGTTTTCTAGGGATTTATCAAACCCTATAATATATTTACAGTTTATGCCTTATCATCTGATCACCTACCAGTAGCACTGAGGGGATATATATCGGCCTGCGACCAAATCTTTGTTATAAGCAGGACTTGAAATTTATTAGAGAACTTATGGACGAGAGTAACATTTCCTATCAGGATACCGTCACCAGCACTGACATCGACGCAAATATCAAACAGGTCACTCACTCGGTCAAGATGACTACAAATGCTAGTGCTACTCCGGTTAAATGCATGCGGCCAAACCCTCTGGAACTTTTTCTCTCCATCAGGCAACTCATCTACCGGTAAAAATACCTTCAGAAGACTTTCTCAGCGTACCAGGTTTCTCCACTTCAAGACGAAGTACAACAGGCTATCACGCAAGGTAAGTGAGCAGATTAATGATTTAAGGAATCACAGAAGAAACGACAAAATCAAGAGTCTCTCCGTTTAGGTTAACTCTCTCTGGAATACGGTTAGGGCTTTTAACACCAACACGACTATTGTTCTCCCTTCTCTGCTGACAGAGGGTGGCGATTTTGTTAGCAATGATCAGGACAAAGCACAAATTATCGCCGATTCACTGAAGAGCCAATTCTCTACGCCAAAAGAGGATGGTTTATTCAATATTACTCATGAGGTCAAAGACGTGTGTGACCACCATACATAACGCGCTCTTGCCTCTCATGATGTCATTGACTCCTCTGAGATATTGAACATCATAAAGCACCTGAAAAGCAAAAAGGCGCTCGGCATCGACACCATCACCAACAGCGCGCTCAAGAATTTGCCTCCATTGATATCTGCATTATCACCTAGGTCAAGAATGACGGCTGGCCATTTGCTTAGTGCCTGTAAGAACTCAGTCATCATCACCATTCCTAAACCGGGACTGGGTCCAGCTCTTCCCACAAGTTACAGGCCCATTAGGTTGTGGCCCATGCTTTCCAAGGTCTTTGAGCGCACTATACTCAGGAGGTTCAACGACTACTGCGAGGCAAACAACCTCATTCGTAGTGAGCAATTTGACTTCCATCCAGGTCAGTTTTGTCAGCTTCAGTTACGGAGACTTTTTGCTAATTTTAACGTTCCTCTCAAACCCTCTATGTTTGGTGGGGGTGGCCGTGGCCTGGTTGTCTCGGCGCGGCTGTTGGGGGACTTTGGTCTGACCCATTTCCCGATTGACCATAGCTGGTGTTCCAGCAGTTGGTGACAGCCTCTGGTTCGTTTATCCCCAGCAGCTTTTCCATCATGAAACCCCCCCGTGCTTCGGAGGGCACGTTAAGCCGTCGGTCCCGACTGCTACTGTCATCTCGTAGCAGTCGTTATTAATGAGATGGCGCAAAACTCCCTCGTAGATGACTTAATGGGGTGCCGCAGATTATCGCTTGCAATAATCTACCCTCTGTACCAGATAAGATAAGATGTTTGGTGGTCTTGTTTTCCTCGATTTCCAAAAGGCCTTTGCCCACGTCAGGCATGATGGACTCATTTACAAAATGATTACCTGCGGGTTCCCTGACGATCTAATTGCTCTGTTGCCCTCCTTCCTGTCAAAGATACTTTTCGTGTTAAGGTAGGGACTCCTTGTCTGAACCCTGAAATGTTACTGCTGGTGTACCCCAAGGCTCTGTCTTGGGGCCAGCCTTATTCAACTTCTTTACCCATGACTTTCCGAAGTTTGCAAACTGCAATCTTTACTTGTTTGCTGACGGCAGGTCCATCATGACCTGCGCACGAAACCCAGCACATATCATCACTCGACTCCAAAAAGCTTTACATCTCTGCGAGAGCTGGTTCACTAAGTGGCAATTAAAACTGAACGTCAAACAGTGCAAAGTCATCTTTATCACTCGCAAAAATGCAAACTCTCTGCAAAGCCCCACTTTACAAATTTAGAAAGAAACTTGAGTGGATAAAAATAACTTGGTGTCATGATGGAAGTCCACTACGCGCTCAACAAAGCAAAGAAAGCGAAGTTCAGTTTGGTTGCACCTCTGAGGCGAAGCAGCGCTCTTTATGTGGATAACAAACTCTTGATATACAAGGTTGTGATTCCTACTATTTTACTCCATGGAATGCCTGCTTGGGCTTGTATTTTACTCGATGGAATGCCTGCT
>JAHWFO010112859.1:377028-404529 GCA_023313115.1 Rhysida immarginata | reverse complement strand
TCGATGGAATGCCTGCTTGGGCTTGTATTTTACTCGATGGAATGCCTTCCAAAATGTTGCTCTTTGATCCATTGCCCAACGTGATAGAAGAGTTGCCAACAAACACTCTATCTATGACGATTTGGGGATAACCCACACAGGCATCTTTGTCCAGACTCCTATGAGGAAAATGTTACCCAAGATGGAAAATGATGAAAATACTTTGATTTCTGGTAATCTGGACTATCCACTCGTTGTTAAGGGTCCCCTCAAGTTTCGAAGACCCCGCCATATTCTGTATATCTGCTTTGATGACGTTAAGAAGGCCGTTGTAACAATTTAAATAACGTTGTTTATACGTGTTGTTTTTGAATTGAGTACAGATTTTTTGAAAGATGATAGAAGAGGTCCTTAGAATTATTTTTGTCATATGAACATGGGGTCCCCACAGCTCCGTTTACTTACAATACTGCATTGAACAATCAAATGACTCCAAGACGCAGTGTGCGTTGGTAGGCTTAGATTATTTTATTTTTAACAATTAACACATCAAGTAAACTTTATAAAACAAATCTTTACCTACTGCTTTCCCAGAATGCGATTAGTTCATTTCCATATGGATTAATCGTATTTTACAAAGGGGTTGGATACCATGGAATCTCCTTGACGAAATTTGTCCTAAGACTTTTCAACAAACAAGCACGTGCACCTTGAAATTTCTTTTAAAACAATTGTTTTAAAAGTTATTACAGTAGATTGTTTGTGTTAATTGTTAAAAATAAAATAATCTAGATCTACCAACGCACACTGCATCTCAGTGTCATTTGATTTTTCAATGCAGTATTGTAAGTAAACGGAGCTGCGGGGACCCCATGTTTATATGACAAAAATACTTCTAGGGACCTCTTCTATCATTTCCCAAAAATCTGTACTCAATTCAAAAACACCCTGTATTTTTATGGTCACTGAGTAACACAAGTGACAATTTAATAAACTATAGAAATAATTTTACATTAAGGTATTCTTAATCATTAGATTAATGAAAATATTTTTATTTCGCAGGTAAAGATTAATCAAAAATACAAGACAGACTATAAAAATTTCACAGCATTAGTGAATTATATTAAAGTTAAGAAATATAAAAATTGGCTTTAAAATCAGTTTAGTGAATTAAAGTTACTTTTTAAACATCGTTTAAAACCTACATTGCGTTGTGTGATTTTTTTAGGAAAAAAGAAGCTCAAATAAATTTAGAGAGGAATGTCTAAATTAATAATGAATTGTATTTTTTGAGTTTGCAGATAAGAAAATAAGACAACTGAGTTATACAAAATTTTAATATCATATTTTAACTCCAATCTATAGAAAATAAAGAATCTTAAAAAGAATATAGTTTAATTACAATAATTCATATATCCAATTCCAATAACGGAAGAGAAAGCTTAAACCCTCAAAGTAAACAAAATTCAAAATGACAATTCTGAGTATTTATGTATAACACAAAACAAAATGTTTTATAAACCACCAGTTGTGAATGTCATAGAATATTACAATCACAATACTATAAAAGTGGAAAAGGGAAAAATCATTTAAGATTGTAAAATGATCAAATGATGGTTATAAGCAAATCTCAGTAGTTTCTAACAACACAGTTAGAAACGAACAAAAAAAGGTAATGTCTGCGTGGCCAACACAAAAAAGACATTAGAAGTAACAATTAACAAGCTAGAGCTTACACAAATCCATGTTAACAACTGCGAGACTGCTAGTAAGCAATTCTCTTTACCAGAGTCAAAAATAATGTAGGCAATATTAAGAAACAAACAAGAAATTGGCACCAAAATAATGAACAAAGTTTCTTGGGATATTAAGTCACCTATGCAAAGCGAACATAAAAAATAAAACAGTAAATTGGACTACCCTCCCTATAGCTACACAACCAAAAAGGTTAAGGGGCAAAAACTAATAAATGAAAACCCCCCAAAAGTTAAATAAAGGAATTTCTAATTACATTTAGCCAATGGAAGAATAGGAAAAGGTTACATAAAATGGAAAGAAAAATTTTGAAAGGTGAAAATGTCCAAATTAAACATAATTTATTCCCCAAGGGGGTCAAATTGGCACACTACAGTTTAGATTCACAATGTAAAATTGCAAAAAAAGATCAGGACTGAAGTTTATTTCCAGAGAAGAGGTGATTTGGCAAAGCCAATAAGATCCAGACCATAGTTAATTTAAAAAAACATGTCCATCTCAACAATAGTAACTAATAAAGAAAATTCTTATATATCCCATGATGAAAGAAACATGAAGAGCAAGCAACTATTATCTTAGTAGAAATGTAAAAGTTTAAAGAAAAAGGAAAGCTAAAGTAGCCAAAGTTGATGGAATTTCCTCATGACTGCTTGAAACAGAAAAACTGTTCAAACTGTAGAGTGGCAGAGTATTGGAAAATATTTTTTAGGCAACAATCCAAAGGCACACGGATGGCAAGCAGCAACAATAGATAGTCACTTCCTAGCAGCATATGTATGTGAATAAGAGAACAGCTGAAAAACAATCTTCAACAATCAAAAGTAATTATGCCATTGTAAAGAAATTTATAAAAGGAATTCTAAACTGTCTTTACAAATGAAATTATTTTAAGGTATAATATTTTTACAAAAAAAACCACTTAGAAATAAGAAATGATAACAAAAACAAAAACAATATATTTTATAAAGTTCACTTTTTTGAAGTTGAATCCTGGCCTCAACAATTTGCAAAAATTTTTAACTTCAAAAATGTGATGGAAAAAAATATCAAATGGCCAAAAAACAACCTCCAACCAACACAACTCCGGACGAAACAGGGCCGTGGATGAAACAGGGCGACTGGCACGAATCATTCACAGCAACTGGATGGTAGCAGCCCAATAAATTGCAACGCAGTTCAATGAGGGAGCATCCCAACCTGTTTCGGAGCACACTGTGCGGCGCATATAGCATCGAGCTAGGTTTAACAACAGGCGACAAGTATGGATACCGTCGCTGTAATCGCAAAGTAGGAAAGCGCGCCTGCTGTGGGCACTGGATGAGTGGAAGAAGGTCGCCTGTCTGATAAATCACGGTTCTACTTTATCATACGGATGGCAGACTGCGAATCTGGCACAGACAGCACGAGGCCATGGACCAGTCTTCTCAGCAGACAACCGCACAGGCGGGTGAAGGAGGAATGCTGGTTTGGGGTGTCATCTCTTGGTACACATAGGGTCCTTTGATATTCGGAGACACATCCTTGAATGCGACACACTATTTGTACATTGTTGCCGATCAAGTGCACCCGTTCATGATGACTGAGTTCCCTAGTGGTGACGGACAGTTTCAGCAGTACAAAGCTCCCTGACCACTCTTATGCAGTGGGCGTGTGCACAGCTTTCGTGCGGCATGATCCTCGTTATGAGCACGACCATCAGGGCGTGAGGGAGCCGTTATAACTGAGTCACGGACACACTGGCACACTGGAGTGTCGTAGGGGGTTACTGCGGTTCTCCCATTGTTTAGTAAGCTAAGTAAAAGGAACGTGTGTCGCGAGAGAGCGTTGTCGTTTTGTAAATAAGAGCACTACCTGTGTGTCCTGTGTTGTTAAATAGGTATGTAACCAGTCACGAAAACCCGCCTGCATAGTCGTGTTGTTACGTATCAGCATCGATTGTGAAGCCTCGCTCACAATTAAGAGTAATAATAAGACGCAATATAATATATGCATGATTAATGTACTGACTGAGTAAACAGGCCTTATAAGATAGTCATTTAATATTTTGACGCTGAGAGGGCCCTCTTCAGTTGTTACTTTGTGCGATAAAGAGAGCTTGTTAAATATTTTATGTCCTTTGTTATTTGACGCAATTCCTGTTAAACTGATTTGAAATATTCTCTATGCTTGCGTATTGTTATTACTCTTCCAGAAATAAAGAGAGTTATTATGTTAATTAGCTGCAGTAGTTGTTATTATTTTAGAATTCACACCCTCGGGTGTCAGTCCCAAACCCTTGGCACCCATCTCACCCGACACTATATGTTGTTAAATTTAAATTAGGTGGAGGGGCGACACAATTTCAATTGTTTGTACTGATTTTACCTTTGAACAAGAATAATTAAAATCTAATTTTCTCTTACATTCAATAAATAAAATTTAATTTCAAAAGTTTATTTTAAATACTTTATGCTATTATAGTTATAAAATTAAAAAAAAATAATTTTTTTACCAATAAATTGATGTTATAAATATACTTACTAATATTATGTATATACAACCTTGTTTATATATATAAATAGACTAGCAAAGGACCCAGCGTTGCCCAGAATAATTACGTTCTTAAGTAAACAGAACAACTTCAAAAAGCTAAATCAAACCTCCAAATTGGTTAAAAAACAACTCAATCACTACAATATAGAGTGAAGAGACTATCCATTCTAAGAAAAATCCGAAAGAAAGAAATTTACCTCTTCACTGAAAAATACTATTCTAGGTGATAACCCAGGAATAGATTTACCGAAAATAAATTTTTAAAGGATCACAATGGATGGACCTTTCTAAGGAAGATTTCTAGTCTAAATAAATTTTTATTAATGTAATCTTACTTTAGATGTACACTTTAGATGTTGTTGCAATTTCTTTTCTTCTTTCGATACTTTGAAGCAAAAATTGGCCATTCATCACCTTCTCTAGTCTGCTAACTCTCTTATATCTCCAGTTACTGATCATTTTCAAAGATTTTCAAGAAATTAAGTACTAAGTACTCACTTTTCTAAGAAAAGCCTGAATAACAGGAATTCAATGCATTGTTACAAATGTTGCACAAACTTTACATTTCATTGTTGGTCATGAGATATATATTGTTGATCCCTGCCTAATATTAGTGCATTGCGTGTTGACACCATTGTTGATACCTACTGTTGTACAAACTTTGCCTTGCATTGTTGGTCATGAGATATTTCTCATTAATATGCCTTGCCATAACCATGAATATCGATTTTTTATCGATATTTATTATTTTTCCGAAATCTGAGGTAGACAGTGACCTTCCTCATGCTTTGAAGGTCATGTATGCGAAATTTTATCAAGATCGGAATAAAACTGTAGATTTGTATAAAAAACAGACCCACAGACAGATCCACAGACAGATCCACAGACAGACCCACAGACAGATCCACAGACAGATCCACAGACAGACCCACAAACATCCTTCTTTATATATATAGATAGAAGAAGGATGTTTGTGGGTCTGTCTGTGGGTCTGTACGTTTTTTATACAAATCTACAGTTTTATTCCGATCTTGATGAAATTTCGCATACATGACCTTCAAAGCCTGAGGAAGGTCACTGTCTACCTCAGATTTCGGAAAAATAATAATTATCGATAAAAAATCGATATTCATGGTTATGGCATGGCATATTAATGAGAAATATCTCATGACCAACAATGCAAGGCAAAGTTTGTGCAACAATAGGTATCAACAATGGTATCAACACGCAATGCACCAACACAAGGCGGGGAGCAACAATCAATATCTCATGACTAACAATGAAAGGAAAAGTTTGTGCAAGTGTAATTATCCCGGGCAACGCCGGTTACCTCTTCTAGTTTCTCAATAATATGCACTGCCATAACCATGAATATCGATTTATTATCGATAATTATTATTTTGCGAAATCTGAGGTAGACAGTGACCTTTCTCATGGTTTGAAAATCAAGTATGCAAAATTTCATCAAGATCAGAATAAAACTGTAGATTTGCATAAAAAACAAACCCACAAACATCCTTAACTGACGTTTTACCGTATTGAGTTGCGTGCAAATGTTAAATTTTCAATGTTGAAATTTTTGATGAGAAATCGGAAAAAAAATTCCACAGCTTGGGATCGAACCAGGTACTTTCTGCTCACCATGCAGAATATTTTTCATCAAAAAATTCAACATCTGAGATTTGGAGTGAAAAAATCCTTTTTAAAACTCATCATTTATTAATATTTAATGATTATACGCCAGTAGGAAAGATAGTCCCAGCCCACGAACTGGAAACTGCTCCAACCAGCGCTAAGGACATGTAAATAGCGTTAATGCTTCCAAGTCCATGGTGGCACAATTGGTTGGCGCATCAGCACGGTGAGCGAAAGGTTTCTGGTTCGATCCCAGGCTGTGGAATTTTCTATTTTTCATCAAAAATTTATAAATTTGAGGTTTGGCATAATAAATGTTTAAAGGTAAACTCCACAAAAAAGTCGACTTTATTTTTTTTTTGCATCATAACATTAATCCAGATTAACAGAGTATATATGAATAAAAATTTTTCAATTTTTCCTGATATTTTATCAATAAAAATGCCTTAGAAAATTGAAAATTTGAGTGGAATCTTCCATTCTTTCTCCACAGAACACGGCGGAACAAGCTATCATTTACTGCCATTTGAACCTCGGAAAATTTTGTCACCGTGATGCTAGTCGCTTAGAACGATTGTACATATGGTAAGATTTTGCTAACCTGTTTTATGTCGGAATGCCTTCAATTTGTTCTCTTTTTGGATGTGCAAATAGATAGTCGGATAGAAACTCACGTTTCATGGATTTCCTGAATCAGAATCGATTAAAAACAATGGATTAGTTTTTGACAGCGAGGGAACTGGTATCTAACTCCAAACAGCAGCATGTGCTCATTTTGAAGCGTCTTGTTTTGTCTACGCTCCGGCGTTTTAAGTTCATTATCAATTCAAACAAGATATTCGCTGAAACTATCACACGTATAAGGTAGAACTAGATGCCCTTCCAACTCTAAACGGTCCTGGCGTTCTTCAAGAACAACGGCTGCAACAGCACTTTTTAAACGCCAAAGGAATGATGAGTTAGGCCTACCTATCTACTGTGTAAGGCACACGCCACCCTAAAGTGCAATAGTACATTTCACAAGTCTTAAAATGCTTTCTGTCTTATCCTAGAACTTAAACTTGAGCCTGATTTGACACAAAAACATTTCCAGTTTGCATGATTACTTCAGCTAGAATCCTTTTTCTTGCACATGATAATGTTTTTGACTTAATTTTTTTTCTTTTGATGCGACAAGCAGAAGATCCCGTTTCACAGAAGTTGCAGTAGCATTTAATTCTGCTAACGGCCATTATATATCGCTGTCACTCTTATCAAAATCGGCGACGTCACTACCGGTTTTGTTTTATATTCATAGTCCATTGCGATGCCCAACTGACAACTAGCTAATAGCGTATTATGTGTGAAGTCACAAGTTTGAAACTCCTTCGCACTTCTCGGTAACTTGTGATGTAACAGTTGCCGAACCATGGTGCTAGTGTCTATCACAGGGGGAGGGAAAAATGAAAGTTGTTTATATATTTTATCAATTTTGAGTACGAATTGGAAATTTTCATATATGCTACGTTGTTAATGAGACTATCATTTTTCATTTTGGGTGTGGAGTTTACCTTTAAATGAAAATTTCTCTTTTAAAGAATTAGTAAATTTTTTTGTTTTTTTAAATTTAAATTTTTACTAAGTTCACATTTTACTCTGGATTACACCATATTGTTACTTAATAATGCAGGCGTCATTACTTTTTTCTATTTTGGGTTATTTGGACGGTTTTGTTAGTAAAGTAGACAGGGCAACGAAATTGGAATTTAGGCGAGTTTGGGGCCTTTTCTTTCCTCGTTTGTCTTTAGTTGATCGTAGGCCGAATGCGTAACCAGGTCGATCAGTGATTTACACACCAGGTGAGGTACGCAATTAGTGAACTATCTCAAACAAACGCCAGCAACCAGCTGTGCACTGCGAAAGTTAGTTTAGCACCCACTAGTTTGTGTGCTGACAGGCGATAATGTAATGATAGAATCACTGTTATCCGACTGCTGTTACCATCCATCGATGGCCTCTATGTAAATAATTACAGTTGCAACTACTTATATACTGAGACATGTTACTCTTTCCACTGAATATTTTGTTTAATCAGATTTTTCGTGTTCTTTAACATCAATTTACTGTTTGTTATTCTTTCGTTATTGCACACGTGAGTCTGTTTGCAATAAATTGTCTTTCCACGTGTCCCTTGTTAGCCAACATGGCCCTACCTCTTACAGCGTTGTTGGTTCAATGGGTATTTAAACTAAAATTGTGTGTTCAAGGTTCCTGGCTATTTGATACTGAGACATGTTGCTTCTAAATATTTGGATTATTCTATTGCACACGTCCTGACCCAGTGCCTGGCTTCGTCCTATTTTGTCGTGCCAACGATTGGTCTCAGTTCACCACATGTCAAATAATATTACATATCCTCTTTTTTCAACACTATCAAGGTTTATACACGATTCTCTTTACTAATATATGACTGAAATGAATTGCTGTGGTCATTAAAAATGCTGCATTTCTCGATGTTTCAATTCAATATGGTTAACCTTGTCTTCAGCTCTCTCTCTCTTTCTCTCTCCCTTTCTCTCTCTCTTTCTCACTTTCTCTCTCTCTCGGTCTCTCTCTCTCTTTCTGGGTTTCTTGTCCTATAATCTTTTGTAAATACAAATGCTAAATGACTTCTTTTCCTCGGGGTAATTGTCATCGAATAAACATTTACAATGTTTTTGCTGCAATTCCGTTTCACTTTTGCCACAAGACATATGTGTTTTTCTGTACTTATTTCTCAGCAGCACCGCTGCTCAGTGGGATGACGTAGTTAGAACTGACCTTCAAACAAAAGTTTTTGATTTCTTGTTAGGGATAGCATTAGCTAATGCAAATACGTTGATGAACGTTCACTGTTTCCTAACGATTGTGAGTGCATTTGCAGTAAAGCTGTCTATACAGTTCGACAGCGGCAGATTAACTAGCAGTGTTAGAAGGGTGCTTTCACAGAAATAATTGAATACTGTTGTTACTTCTTCAATTTAACTATTCTTTTTACTTTTGGAACAAAGCTTCATTATTGTTGTTATTTCAACAGTATATGCAATTGTATATGCAGTGGGTACCTATAACCAATTTGTACGTAGATGTTATAACCTACGTGGTACATTCTACCGCATTTGGCATGAACAGTGCTGCAGGTCCCCAAATAACCGCGTTTACGCTAATCCAAGCCAAAAAATGTTCGTCTCTTCCAGTTAAGGTATGTGAATTATGTTTCCCCATTAGTTTTACTGGTTATTCGCCTAATTAAACACTACCTTTTGCCATGTTTGTTGATAATTAAAATATCACAATCAATCAGAACACCCTTCATAACAAGAGCAATAAAAACAAGAAAGCACGAGACTAATAGAAAATACAGCAGGAGGCGCCTGAGGCGCAATGTTTGGATGGCTTGGCGGTAAATATGACCTAATTACTGCTTTAACTCAGGGTCACGAAGGTAGTGGACGAGGGACAGTAGGAGTTTTTCACATGTGGTTGTTGGTTGTGGTAGTTAAGATCATTTTCTTGTGGTTGTTGGGTGTGGTACTTAAGATCATTTTCATAACTTCAGGCATAATGTTTTTTATTCACCTATGACCAGAGAGTATGAAAATGATCTTTTTCTTTCCTTTTGTTGTTTATTGCTTTTGTTGTTTTTAGTTTTTATTTTTTAAATGAAATTAAAATTTTAAAACGAAAAGTTTTTTTTTTTTTTTGTTTTCATTTTTGTTTTTTAAATCTTATAAGGAAACAAATGAAATAAAAGCTTTTGGTTTTTTTATCATGTTTTTATTAAATCTTATAAAGAAAAAATACAGTCGTGACATTTGTTTTGCTTGCATTTAAAGCAGCTTTGGGATGTTCAATTACAAATCGTTCTAAGCCTATTTGTTCATATTGATCATAAATATCAGGTTTTATACAAAATTGAATGTCCATTTCTATGATGAGACGCACTCTGTATTTGAATTTCATTGTCCCTGTTTCATCAGGTATGCTGGGCTGTCCGATCATGAGAGCCGGGTAGTTGGAGAGATGTATGTTGTGGTTTTTTATCGTGAAGCACTTGTTTTTGTCAACTTTTTGCACTATTGAAGATTGGAAATTCGAATTGTTACTTGTATTCGATTGTTCTCCAGATGTGCCTTGTCGCATGGTGTAGTTGGTTGGTCCAGGTATGTATCGTGTGTATACCTTGTCGTCAGTCGGGTACGGTTGATATGCGTTGGGATGTTCATTCGGAAAGTCTATCATATAGCCCCATCGATGTTTGCGGGTATTTCGTATTTGGTTATGTGGTCTATTGTTGTCTTTTCCCACTCGGTTGTGTCGTGTTGTTTGTTGAAAGGTCCTGTGTCTGCGTTTTTTCCAACGATGAGGACGTGTCCTTGTGTTGTTCCTCTTCCGACGACGAGGTTTTGACTGGTTTCGAAGTCCCAAGTTTTTGTGTTGGTTTGCCCGATTTGGATGAGTCGTTTTCGGATAACTGCATGGTTTTCAAGTGTTAGTCTCGCTTGTACAGGTCTTATGCCCCAGGATATTGCGTTGATTGCTTTGTAATTTTTGTAGTTTTCCGTTCTGTATGCGGTTTCGTCGTGTTCTCCCCTCCAGAAGGGCCAATGCACGTAAGATAGTATGTAGGGTGCTTGGTCGTCATTGAAATTGAGCGTATACCATTTTTGTGTTTTTATAGTGTATGTGAATGTCACGTGTCCGTGATTCCAAACATTGAAAGGCGTGATTAGGTAAATGGAGAAAATCTTTCCACGCCCCATGTTGTAAAGGCCGGTGTTCATCAGGAGTTCTGTCCTTGGGCCTGTGCTATTTAATTACTTTGTACATGATTTCCCGAAACCCGATAATTGTAATCTGTATTTTTATGCGAATCATAGTGCCATTATAACATGGGCACACCAGCCAGCTCAGGTTATCGCTCAGCTGCAGTGCGGATTGAAGCAGAAGACTGGTTTAACTGCTGGAAGTTGAACCTTAAAGTCGGAAAGTGCAAGGCTATGAACCTTTATAAGAAGCTCAAGTGTTCCCCAGATTCTCTTGTTCTGTTCAATAAGAAACTGGACTGGGTGGACAACTACAAGTACCTGGGAGTTATCATTGACTCAAGGCTCTCATGGAACCAGCATATGTCATATGCTCTGAACAAAGCAAAGAGGGCTAAGTATCATAGCTCTCATGGGTCGCAACAGCGCCCTCAGCGTTGACAACAAGCTACTTCTGTACAAATCGATTATCCGGACCTTACTCCTCTATGGCCTGCCTGCGTGGGCGACTATCTGTAAAACCAGACGGAGTGAACTACAGTCATTCCAGAATGTTACCCTGAGAACCATTGCTCAGCTGGACAGAAGGACGGTGAAAAACCAATCCATCCACATGGATTTAAACATGGCCCATATCGATAAGTTTCTATAGGATCTCCTTTTGATTATGATACATAAGATGAAGACTCACCAGAATAAACTTGTGAATGGAATACTGAAGAACTCATTGAATATGAACTGGCATACGAAGTATCGTAAACCGAGGCAGGTTCTTAACGTCAATTTTGAAGATATTAGCTCCGTCTCTTTCCCAGACTGCTGGAACTTGTAAAAATCTTCTTTCTCATTGTCTTTTTTATTTCGTTTGTATTTTGTTTCTGACAATCATCAATCTTATTTTCTTTTTTGTATAATATGGAAGACCGCTTGGGTTGGGTAGGCTTCTTGACTATCTCAGTGTATTTCATTTGGAGTTTAATCTGGTTGGATGAGCTTTGTGAAAGCCCTGCTTTCGTACCATCCTAACAAATGTACACTTCACTGTTCGATTGCCGATTGTCGATTGTTGATAATCTCTCACTAATAAAGGAATTATTTTTTTCGAAATGTACATCTCAATCAATAAAAATTATCATGTGGATTAGTGATTTCTGTGTTCCATTATTTAGTATACTGGTGTCCACCGTTTCTGGCTGTTATTGTTTAAATTTATAAATACAGTTTCTCTCTATGAATGTTTAATTTTCTGCTACTCTCTGTGATTTCTTTGTTCTGATTCTTCAGTTTGTTGTTTGTATTTCAAATAATTTTGACTCTCAAGGTTTACTCTTTATAAGGGCGGGCATGGATTGTCTAATATATACATCATTCTTTATGAGATTTAGGTTAAATTTAGGTTAAATTTACTGTTACTTGACTGTGTATCCTACGGTAGTATCACCCTGTTTGGGTGATGTCTGATTTAATTCTCTATGACTCTAAAGGCAACATTTCTTCCGCCAATCCCTGTTTTTTAATCACTTATACACTCAGTGTCAAGGTCAAATATAGCTTTGCCTTTTCTTTCTACCAGCGTTTTTACTATTTTTGATATCATTAAAAGTTGTTAGCGACTTTTGTTTCTAGACAGACCTGCGATTGACAGACGCGATATACATTAGCTTGAGGTTCATACGAGTAGCCCCTGTTAGTTTCACTGGTTTTTTCGCCTGAATAAAGTCTATCCTTTCAACAAACTTGTGGTTGCAAGTGTTATCACGTAATTCAAATATATTACGTTCGCCATGGTGATGGTAGCTAAGGTGGCAATTGATCAAATAAACTTTCGCACAAAACCATGCAAAATTGTGCCCTGATGCATGGGTGGAGGGGGACCAAAGGTTCCCCCAACAACAAAGAACCAAGCCCACGCGCACCAGGAGCAGGTTTTTTATGACTCGCGAAGGGGAGATGGTTGACTAGCCAAAGAATAGGCGTGTGGTAGAAACAAGACAGTAATATTTAATTTGCATATTAATACAAGTCAATTACAATGAATACATAAATAAACGGGGCCCCAATTATAAACAAAATTGATAAGCACAGAAAATAGCGAACAATTTGTAATTTACGAGCTATACAAATAAAATTTCACAATTATGCATCAACATCTGAAAAACTCAGAATCACCCAATTTATGGTATCCAACACATAATTCCATGGCATGTCTCAAATGCAAATCATGCACTGCAACTGCGTTATGTTGTACAAAGGTACGCTGAGTGAGCTTCCACATCGGAATACAGGAATGCATGTAAAGCGTCACGCTCCCGTTTTTCTATGCTAATTCCTGTTCAGGGGCTTCACTAAAACGAAGTCTCATGAACAACGGGAGGGGAGGAGAGCAGTAACCCTGATTAACAGCTAATGTACACACAAATATGCTTCCTGTACCCCTCGCTTTGGTAACCTATGGCTCCTCTGCTTTACAACTCAAACAGCAGCTGTTAATGACCATGCCCCTCTAACATAACCTTCATGCATTGGCAACCAATCCTTTAAACGAAATCGAATAAATATTAACATGACTTTAAGGCTATAACTCAAGAAGAAATGCCTGTCTGGTTGGCATCAGACAAACAACAACTCATGGGAACTCAAAGTTAGTTCTCTTCGCTCTAATAGCGATGGCACCAATCACGTGACCTTCGTTCGTTCGGGACAATTAGAAGCGCAAAATGAACAACTGGGGGGGAGCATCGGACCAAATTCCATACGTCTCATTATAACTATGTATATCAGTTAGACAAGGAGGAATAAATGGAGAGATCTCACTAATCACAAGTTGCATCCAACGACGATTTTCTTAATTTAGGAACTTCATTAATGTGAAACAAATGGACTGCGTTCCATTCCCTCTGTAGAAATGCTCGCTGGCGACGAAACTTTAATAGCTGTCCATTCAGCATAAAAGAATCGTTGCAGACATTTTTCTTCATAATTCTTTATAAAAACAAACAGAAAAACTGTGGAGCATCGAACACAGCGCGTCGGCCATCTTCTTCGAGCTTCCCTGTGCAACAAAGCACACGCTCTCTCGCAACAAAAGAACACCGCTCATTTCTTTAATATTAGGAGCGGGTTTCTGGAAAAAGCTGCAACAACCGTGGCCAACAAAGCTCAGGATCAGCCACAATTGTTACCTCTTTTCCCATTATTAAAATTATCAATGCTATATAACAACAAACACTCATTTTCCCAACAAACAATAACAGATTTTTGACAATGCAACAAACCACACCTACGCCTTTCCTACCATACCACTACATCCACCCAACAACAGGAACACCATAACCAGCAACGAAAAATAAAACAAAGACACACTGACCCAATCACAAAATAAATCTTCCTGGCATTCACCGTTGCTTTCACCATGGCTTTGTGAAATACGTTTGTTTGTTTGAGGTCCATAGAAATTGCTCCGTTAATTTCACTGGTTCTTCACTAGTTGTTTCATTAAAGTGTGGCCTTTTCGGTAAAATGCGCATGCAACGGTTACCCCACTAACTCAAATACCGTAATTTTTGGCGGTATTGCCACGGCGTTTCTGTTAATAAAAGGGCAAATTTTGGCATGTGCGGTGATCAGCCAACACGGCAATATTGTCGGAGATTTTCCAAAAATTAAAAAAAAAAATTTTTTTGCTCACGTTTTTAGGCCTACCTCAAATCATTTCTCTCAATTGTATAAAATGAGGTGGCAATGTATTCCATGATTTATATTTATTGAAGAATTTATTGATGAATTCATATCCTATTATTTAAAAATTTACTCTGACAGCGATCGAGCGTGAGCAATTATTGACAGTGGCGGATTAGACCACCGGGACACCACGAAAAATCCCGATGGGCCAGAGTGATGCCTTTTTTTCTCATGATAGAGTGCCACTTTCGCCGATTTTTTCCGGTACCATGTCAAGTACGAGTTAGACTGCCAGTCCGCTAATGTTCATTGACTAACGTCAGCACTGCATCTAAAAACTTCTTGCCGTTATCATTCTCACTATTCATGTTTTCATCGTTCACTACATGACCAACATATCAACTTCTAAATCTGATCACGTTTAAGCTCACCTAGTCACTTTCACCACTTTCACTTTGCAATAACGGCTGACAATGGAAAATTATCCCACCTTGAAGTATGTTCCGAATGCGTTTTTAGTTTTGTAATGAATCTGAAGGCACAAAGTACATTAGGATCATAGAAATACACTGGCGGAAAAAAAAATTCCAACACCACGAAGGAATTGTGTTAGATGAATGAAATTTGGACAGTATATTCAACTGTGGTATTTGTTCAATTGATTCAAGTTTCAAGATTACAACTTATAGGGGTCGCCACCAGGGGGCGTCGCATGCAAATGAGACATTCCAATGACAGATATAAAGGAGATCAGATGCGTGACTGTGTCACTTCAGACACTTGTGGACGTGTGTGATAGAGTATGTAAAGTATACCTCCAAGGCAACTGCAACATGAATATGGGTAGCTAACCCAGCTAATTCGAACGAGGACGTATAGTGGGCTTTCAAGAGGGTGGACTTTCACTCCGTGCTGTTACAGAACGCATGGGTCGAGATGTTGCCATTGCGTACAACAGTTGACAGCAATGGTCCAGTGAAGGCAGGATTACCAGCAGACCACTTACCAGGATCTGGACGAACCCCGGCCACTGGAGACAGGGTTGACCGGCGCATCTATAGGATGGCTGTGGCACATCGGACAGCATCTGCCGCAGACATTCGTACTGATGTGGCACCCAACGTCATTCCACGCACAATTCGGAACCGTCTCCTGGCCAGGAACCCCCACTCTAGGTGCCCTGTGGCATGTTTGTCTCTTACCCCTCAACACCGTGCTTAACACGTGTTCAGTGGTGTCAAGCCAGAGCGACTTGAAGGGCAGAATAAGGGTCTGTGGTCTTCACGGGTGAAAGTCGTTTCTGTCTGGTTGCACAAGGGTCAGGAGGAGGAGTGGGGAAGTCCTGCTACCGAGCTGTATCCATCGTTGGCATACTGGCCCCATCCCTGGCATTACGGTAGGGGGAGGGATTTCTTACGACAGCAGGAGCCCCTGGTGGTTATCCCAGTCACCAGGGCGGCAAATGTTTACATTTGGATGGTTGTTAAACCCATTGTACTGCCAGTCATGGCTGGTATGTCAGGGGGGCTGTTCCAACAGGATAACGCTCGACCATACACTGCCGCTGCAACCCAACGTGCCCTTCAGGGTATCCCCATCCTACCATGGCCGGCACGATCAGATCTGTCGCCCACCGAAATCGTCTGGGACATGATCAGACACCATGTCAGGGCTCTTCCACAACTAGCAACACCGTCGCTGATCTGACCATCGTGGCGACTACAATGGGTACTAAAGTCCGTGCTTTTCACCATTTACAGGGTGGCACTGGTGGTGCCCCCCTATAAGTTGTAGCCTTGGCACTTGAATCAAATGAACAAATACCAGAACTGAATATACTGTCCAAATTTCATTCATCTAGCACAAGTCCTATATAATATATCTATCATCAGGATACTTGTTTTAAGGATAAATCTTTCCTTATATATGACGGCAACAGGCATTTGCTACACTACACAACGGCCAATTCTCGGAGTTCGCTTATGATTGGCGTGCACACACACAGGTATACTGAAAACGGGAAACGAAATTTGTCTTTAAGGAGAACAAGTTGCTTGTTGGCGTATTTCTTTTATGTTGTTTTTTTATTAAATTTGTTATAGCAGGATACACGGTAGGCGTGAAGGAGCTGAACGTTAATGTGAAGATTCCTTATACTTTTTACTTTTAAAAATTTTTTTCTCTTATTTTCAAATTTTTTTTTAAAGTTTCATTTTTCTCGTACGTAGATTTTTGCGTTTTAACGCTCGTAATCTTTTTTTCATTAAAAAATAAATGCATTGAAATCCAATAGATCCCCACCAGATTATAATATATGAAATTAAATAATAAATAATTCTACTTAAAACAGAAAGTTTGAAAGAATACTGAAGATAACTTTTATTAAGAACAGATGAAGATAGGCTCTTGCTTTTATTTACTGATTGGACTTTTTATCTCAATGCTCAGGGTTGACTATCAAAAAGTTTCGCGAGCGCACGTGCGGAGCTAAATGGTCACTAGAGCACTTAAGAGGTGTTTAAAACAACAGTACTTTATTATATATTGTAATTGTTATTATTATATATTATTATTATTATTATTATTATTATTATTATTATTATTATTATTATAAGCGACAGGTTAAACTAACTGCCAAGATTGAAAAGGCCTAAGAGCAATCATGCAGCAGTAAGGCAGTTAGGACTCGATGAAAAAAGTATTCTGTGCTGGAGGAAATGTATGCAGAAAAATATTATACGTACGAAATTAAAAAATTTTTCACACTGAAATGCGTAATACTTTTATTGAAGCATATAGGAAAACTGTTTTTAGATTACCGATTGCCTGTGTGATGGTGGAGGGGCGTTACTACCAGAGACTTTATATATATGGTAAATTTTTGCTGCTGCAGCATATATCAGCCGAAAATTATGGTATAAGATTGACCGCATTAGATGTCATCAGGTCGGCAGCTGTTATGCTAATCGTGCATGCTAAATACACAAAAAAGTCTTTGCTTTTTTTAGTCAGGTAAACAAAATACGTTGGATGTACTCCATTGAAGTTTCCTTATTAGTTGCACAGGTTTTTTACTTCTAGTTTCATTAGTTTTTCACATCATTAAACAGTTTCTTTTCAAGAAATAAGTTTCCAATGGTTACCGCGTTTTTCAGGTAATACATTGGCCGCGTTGGATGTCATCTAAGCCAGCACCATATACGATAAATGTTTGCGCTAAAAAGTCTTCGTTTCTTTCTTTCATCCTGGGCACGCGAAATACGTTTGTTTGTTTGAGGTTCGTACGATTTGCTACGTTAGTTTCACCAGTTTTTCACTTCATTAAAATGTTGCCTTTTCGGTAAAATGCATACGCAAAGGTTACGTCATAACTCATGTAAAAACATTGACCACGTTAGATGTCATCAAGTCTACAGCTGTTAGGCTAATTTTACGTGCTAACCTCCTCTAAAAAGTCTTCGTGATTTTCAATTAGGGGACATGAAATACGTTGGTTTCTGTCCATTGAAGTTTCCCTATCAGTTTCACTGGTTTTTTACCTCTTTCAGCAGTTTGTTCCAGGCAACTGAGTAGTCAAAAACTCCCTCATGGTGACACAAGTTAGCAGAATTATTATAAATCTTATATTGAGCAGTCATTCCAACACTAAGGTTTTAAATATGTTTGAAACTTTCATTCTCTAATTCACCTTCAGACACTCAAATTCATTATCGATGTATGAACTACAATCAACTCACACATGCTAATATTAAATTTGATGAACCGAATATGTACTGATTCTGCAGGCGTACATACACTGAACTTATAGCCAAAATTTCATTCATTAAGTTACAGTGTTCTAAAAATTTATGTTTCGACTGGTTTGTTGGCTGGTGGGGTGGCTGGTTGGATGGTTAGTTGGTTGATTGATTGGCTTATTGTCTAAAGATTGAAAATTTTACATACATTTCCCTAATAACCAAACACTGTTATACATCATTGTGATGGCATTGAAGGTTATAATTCTGCAACTGAGTGTGAATCTATTCACAACGAGATGGTAGAACTCACTTACCTAAATTATCTCTAATTCGATTGTTCGGTGTTTGGTTAGTTTAGGTTAGTTATTGAATTTGAAAATTTAACACTTTTGAAAATCTTAATTGAACAAATACATGTGGTACCAACGCTAGATTTGAATTGCTGCTAACGAGTTTAGAGTATAAGAGTTAGATAAATTTGGGGTAAATTTCCTCTATAACATTTAAAACCTTCACTACTTCTGAACAATTGCATCTGCATCTCAAAGAAAGAATCCTGACATTGTGCAAAAAGAGCATGAGGTGGCGAATCTAGGAATATTTTGTATTGAAGATGCAGACCATAGAAGCTAGTATTTTGCTTAGTATTATTTTGTTTGTTTTTTTGAATTGAACTGAATTGTGAAATGTACCATAAAAAGAATGACCATCGTATTTCTTACTGTTCATACACTAGTGTTTAGTATTGTGATCGAAATCATGTTTTTCAACTTTGACATTGACATAGTAGTTGTTAAAACCTGAACTACGCTGTTGTGTAAAATGTTAAATCGTTTGATGATGGAGAACATTTGTTCACGAGTGGCATCAGTATCCCAAACAGGTTATTTACTCTGTCACATACACATGACTGCCGCATAACGTGGTCGAATTAGAGAGATTTCGGTAAATGAGTTCTAGCATCCTGTTGTGAATAGATTCACAATCAGTTGCAGGATTACGTCCTTACACCACATAACAGTAATGTATGACAGTGTTGGTTATAAGGGAAATGTATGTAAAGTTTCCAATCTTTAGATAACAAGCCAATCAACCAACCAACCAACCAGCCAACCAACCAGCCAACCAACCAGCCACCCTAGAAGCCAACCAACCAATGAAGATATTAGTTTTTAGAACACTGTAAATTAATGAATGAAATTTTGACTGAAAATTCAGTGTATGTACGCCTGCAGAATCAGTACCTATTAGGTTCATCAAAATTAATATACTCACCTGTGAATTGATTGTAGTTCAAACATCGCTAATGAATTTGATTAAGTGTCTGAAGGTGAATTGGAGAATGAAAGTGTAGGAATGACTGTTCAATAAAACTTTAGTGTAGGAATGACTGTTCAATATAAGATTTATAATAATTCTGCTAACATGTGTGACCATGAAAGAGTTTATTTACTACTTAGTTGCCTAGAACAAACCGCTCAAAGAGGTAAAAAACCTGTAAAAAATAGGGAAACTTGAAAGGATCACAAACCAACGTATTTCATGTACCCTGCCTGGAAATCACGAGGAATTTTTTGAGGAGTTAGCACGTACGATTAGCGTAACAGCTGCCGACTTGATGACATCCAACATGGTCAATGTTATACCCGAGTTACCAAGTAATGATTGCGTGCGCAATTTACCAAAACAGCAACACTTTAGTGAGGTGAAAAACTAGTGAAAAACTAGTGAACCTCTCGGACCGTATCGTAAGAATGTCAAACAAACAAACGTCTTTCACGTAGCCACGGTTTATGCCAGGAAGACTTTTTTTAGCATGGTTTAGTGCAAACGTTTATTGGATGAGTTGCTGTTTTAGCTGCCATCACAACGGCGAAGGTAATATATTTGAATTCGTGGTAACCCTTGCAACCACAAATTTGTTGAAAGGATAGATATTAATGAGGCGAAAGAAACAGTGAAACTAACGAGGGCTACTCTTATGAATCTCAAACAAACGTATTTCACACCTGTCAATCGCAGGTCAGTCTGGAAACAAAAATCGCAAACAACTTTTAATACCATCAAAAATAGTAAAAACGCAGGTAAAAAGAAAAGAAAAACGAGATTGGATTATAACATTGCTTGTATAACTGGTTAAAAACGGTATTTATTAATTAAAAATACAAATTAAATAAAAAAAAATAAGATATAATCAACAAAAATAATTAATCAAAATCGAGATAAAAAGCTGATGTTTCGGATAGAGACTATCATTTATCAAAGCAAAAAAGGATAATTCTCAAAAGCATATAGAATATTAGAGAAGTATCCAAAAGTTGTGAAAGTTGTACTAACGGACAGGTTTATATATAGTTTGCATGGGGAATAGTAATACGGTATTGGCTGAAAAACAAGAAGAGAACAAATGAGATAGAAAAATATGAAAGAACATTGAAAAGAAGATAAGATAATTTTAAAGATAAGATAAAGAAAAAAAGAAAAAGGAAAAAAAAGTAAAGAAAAAAAGAAAAAAGAAAAGGGCCCATAGAGCTTGCGACAAATTAAGGAATAACTGAAGTTGGAGAGGGATTGCATTTTTCTCGCGCCCCCTTATTATTTCCTATTTGTCCTCAGTCCTGTCCTATCCCAACAGTTCTAATTAATCTCTTTTGTTCTCTTCTTGTTTTTCAGAAGCCAATCCCAGAGGTGGACCAGACCCTTGGGCTTCATCCGGACTGGGAAGTCCCTTGGGCTTCATCCCAGCAATGTGATCTGGTTCATCTAATGTGAAGCCCCCTTCCCTGAGTACTCCATTTTCAATGTGAATGGTTTTGCATTTGTCCAATCCAAATTGCATGTGTATGTCTTTTGAAAAAGTTTTTGTAATGTTAAGTAATTGGTGCAATTGGATTTGTGTGCAGGCATAGATTTCCATGTCTTCCATGTAGAGTAAGTGTGAAAGCGTGTAGTGGCAGCTTTTATGTTTAATTGTGTAGCCATAAGTTGTGCTGTTCAGTCTGTTTGAAAGTGCAGTTAGTGCAAGACAAAACAAGAGTGGGCTTAGTGAATCACCCTGGCAGATGCCCCAGTTTATCTGTATTTTGTCAGTCGTCATGGTTTCACTGTTGAGTGTGAGGTGTAGTGTAGTTTTCCAATGCAGCATTGTACTTTATAAAAATGTGATAATTGTAGGGTTTATTTTATATAATCATAGTGTATATAAAAGCCTTGAGTGTGGGGCACTATCAAAGGCCTTTTTGTAATCAATGTAGGCTGCATGGAGGTGTCGATAATTATTGTGAGTAGGACCACACTGTCCATCTCCTTTCAACCCATGTGGTTTCTACAGCATCCCTTTTGTTGCTCAGTGAGAACGTTGTTTGTGTATATGTGTGTATAAATTCTGTTTGCAATACAGGCAGTTATTATTTTGTACAGTGTAGGCAGGCATGTGATAGGTCTGTATCGTGTGGGATCTGTATTGTTATGTGACTTTGGTACCATGTATGTTATTCCTTGTGTGAGGAAATGTGGCAATGTCTGTGGTGTTTGCAAAGTGTTGGAGATCTGTTTTGCAAGGGCCAGATGCAAACAGGTGAAGCGCTTATACCAGAAGTTCTGATTCCTATCTACAACTGGAGCTTTCCAATTGCGAGTGCGTTTAATGACTTGTGAGAGTTCATCTGTTGTTATGTCAGTATAAGGCATGTTTGGTAGTGTAAATGCTAATTGTTCCTCTTCCCTGATCCAGCTAGCTTCCCTATTATGTTCAACTGAGAAAGACCAAATAGACGACCAATAATGTTGGAGTGCTGTTTGTGTTGGCAGACCAGTGTTTTGTGCCTGTGTATAATCTTTGTTTAACTGCTTACAGAATGTCTTCTCATTGTTTGTGAATAACTTGTTCTGCTGTTTGCGCTGAGTGCATGTTTTGTATCTCTCCAGGCGTTGTGTTTTTGCGGCTAACTTTTATTTTAACGTGTCCATATATTCTGTAATGTGTTGATTGTGCTGTTCATGTCTGGTGTGTGTTTTAATCTTCTTAAATAACTGTCTGAGGCGTTTGATCTGTTTTTATGAAGTGTTGTTTTTAGTGTACTGTGTAAGTGATCTAACTGCTAGCGGATTTCGTCAATCTCAGACTCAATCTGCTTTTGCTATTTAGGCTTCTGTTGGGTACATAATTTTTGAGTGTGTTTATGGATTGATTATCTACCCAGTGTGGATATAACTGTAGGAGCTCCAGTGTAAATAAGTAAGTATATGTACTCTAAAGATAGATTTTCTTCAATGTAATGTGGTAAGATATATGTGTTCATGTAAGATAAAATTCCCCCTGTTTTGCTGTTTATGTTTATTTTAGGTATACCTTGTCTTTGTGTGGGATCTGTTCTTGTGTAAGCTGTAAGGTATCTTTGTAGAGTGTCATTTACTGTTTCAATAAGTTTAGTATTCATGTTGTGTTGTGGATGAATATCATGGTGAAGTTCATTGTTGAGTGTGTGTTCTACAAGTTCATTAGTGATGTCAATGTTAGTGTTTGAATCTGTGTTTTAAGTGTCGGTTTCTGTAGATGGCTCGTGTTCATGTAGCTGTTGTGCACTTCTTGCTCTATTTTCTGTAGCATGGTTAAGGGTAATAAATTGTTCATAATAATGGGATATGTCTCTTTGAAAATGTTATATATGCGTTGTCTGTAAGCTGCAGTAATTTAGTGACTGCGTAGTAGGCTCGCATTATAAAATAGTTTATGTCATTGGTCCATTTTATGCATTGGCGTGGCTTGCCTGCCTTAGTGGTCTAAGGCAAAGAAGCTCTAGAAACACTTGGGACAGGTTGTGGCATTGCAGTAGCCGAGCAGGGGTTGGTGCTGCTTTCGCCACCAGTGGCCCTGGGAGACTGTGGCATATTATTCGAATGTGAGCCTCTGCCTAACCCACAGGTGACGTCCGAGCCGGTATCAGATAACGCACTAGCACTAATTATAGTGATCATCCATAAATGGGTGATCCTGTTAGCCATCTCCATCATCAGCAGGCCCTTGGTTGATGTAATCAGCTCATCAGCCCTACTGGGTCATCTGGCCTCTGAAGATTAATCTAAGGGTAGAGTAGATCAAACCTGTTAACCAGGGCCATCTCTCTAAGATGTTTCCCCCCCTCGCATGACGCGGACGTGGGACCACACGAGGGTTATTATTACTATTATTATTAATTACCAGGTGGCGTTAAGTGGCGGTTGGTCGTTCACCTCGCTCTTCTCCTATGTCAAAGGATAAGAAAAAAGGCAAGCAGGGAACCATAGGTGTTGGCCCTGCCTGCAATAATTCTATTTCTGGGCATCAACCGTATCTTGCCTGCACAGGAATTTGTCATTTTCTTTATCATGCAAAATGTGGCAACGTAAAAAAGAAGACGTTCAACGAGTCAAGTCATCATGGCGTTGCTTCAACTGCGTTGGCAAAGTCGATAATGTTATTTCTGAAGCTCTCGAACAAAGTCTCAGCTTTTCACATGTCTCGACCAATTCAGATAAGTCAAATCTTGATCAAGTTTTAACAGCTATACAGGAGTTAATTAAGTCAGTATCAGAATTTATTACGTTAGCAAATAAAATTCAAAATGAAAATAGAGAAATTAACAGGAAGTTAGATAGAATTATAGGTGCGTTAGATTCCAATAAAACCTCATGTGCTTCACGTGCGCGCCTTAATTATGCGGACGCGGTTACTAAAACTTTTACCCGCGATAGCTCTTCAATACATGACGATAATAAGCAGATATTGCAGACAGACGAAAGTCAAGTTATTGATGCCTCATCACTGCCGCCGTCTAGGCGGACGAGTGTTCGATCTAAATTTTTTTTGATCGGTTCTAATTCAGCGAATGGAAATTTATTCAAAGCCCGTAACGTCAACGCTAAAGATAAAAGATTATTTGTTACTCGATTGCAGCCAGATATTACTGTTAAACAACTTTCTGATTTTATTTCTGGCCTCTTTCCTTCACTGGTTTTAAGCAATTGTATCAAGTTAAAAACGAAATTTCAAACATATTCTTCATTTGTGCTGTTTCTTAGTGAGTGTGGCTTTAATATATTGTTCGATCCCTCCATTTGGCCGGAAGGAGTGATTCTGTCGTCGTTTATTGGTAAGCTACATGCTAATCAAATTGACTCGTCCAAAGGTGTTAACCCAGCTTCGGAGAATCAAGCACACGTGTTGCATGCCAAGACGGCTGATTCTAGCCTAGAGGAGGCTGTTACTATTCAAGATGGTTAGTGGCATATATTATCAAAATGTGCGCGGCTTACGCACAAAACTAGCACAAACTTTTGATTTTGTTAATGCTAATCAGGAATTTTTATACTGTCTAACTGAGACTTGGTTAAACGAGTCCATCGCGGATTTTACTTTATTTGGAGATAATTATACAGTTATATTATAAACGTAGGAGTAGTGATAATTATATATTAATGAAGATGAATACACTCCTTTAATTAAAATAGGACAAAATTAAAATAAATAATAATTTTGTCCTATTTTAATTAAAGGAGTGTATTCATCTTCATTAATATATAATTATACAGTGTTTAGGAGCGATCGCACCACTAAGAATCGCGGTGGTGGTGTTGATTGCTGTACCTAAGAGGCTAAAAATGAATAAATGCAGTTTAGCTACGACTGTTGAGCAAGTGGATCTAATTGCAATCGAAATTTTTTATCATGGTTCGTCGGGTCGATCGTCTTCGCTCGCTATTGTAAATGTTTATATTCCGCCGACGTTACGCAACAATGACTTTGAAACACTTCTTGAGGAAATTTCCGATTATCTATTTCGAACTCACTCAGATTGCATTATCGTCGGAGATTTTAATTTCTCCGACGGTTGGGGACCGAGTCATCAATCCTATTACTGCTATCAGAAAAATCTGATTGTTAACAGCTGGTTAAGTGAGATGGACTTTGTTAGCGCCAATCTTATACGTAACGGGCATGGCGGTAACGTAGACAAAATTTTTACGAACATTGATCTTTCCGTTACCAAAGCGGACACTCCTCTGAATATACCAGACGACTATCATCCGCCCTTGCTTTTGCATCTGCAAGTGACTTGTGAGACACAATTCCTTCCTAGGGAGTCGGATTATAATTTTAATCTTGGAGATTATCCGAATCTCTATTATACAATATCAAATAGCGATTTCCATCGAGATTTGGCGTCTGATGACGTTGATTTTATTTGGGAGTACATCACTGCAATGATCAGGTCAGCGATTCATAATAATATTCCAGTGCATACGAAAACCTCCAAAGCGTACAATCGCAGTGACAGGCACAAGAAATATCCAACTTTCCCTGTCTGGATATCAGACCATACTAAAAATGTCTGGCGTATCAAACAATACTGGCATAAAAGATTTAAAATTTCCAAAAAAGTCCAATTATGACTATCTGGAATTTAACAAAGCCAGAAAGCTTTTTAAGAGTAAATGGATTTCTGATCGGCAATTTTATTTTAGTAATCTCGAGGATCAGATCTGTTCAAATCCGAAGTCCTTCTGGGACATTTCTCGTAAATGTCTTAGTTTGAACAAATGTAAGTCAGCGCAGCTCAACAACGATGAGCGTTTTAATTTGGGCATGTCCTTTGCCTCTTCTATGGATAATGATACTATTTTAAGGGCGGATGTAGCCACTCTTAATGACTGCTGGAAGCATATCAATGTCCCTTTCGGTTTAATACAGTGTCTGTGGAGCAAGTTATGGAACGAGCCAAAAAATTATCCGCGTCTAAAGCCTGCACGTCACCTAATATTCCTGATTTCATATTTAAGGGCTGTTTAACTGCCTTGATTTTGCCTTATACGCATCTATTTAATACTTCTTAGAAAAAGGTGACTGTTCATCCCATTCCGAAAAAAAAATGCGTCAGTGCAAAAAGCATATGGACCACTCGGATCTCTTTTCCAGCTAAACTTTTAGAGACACTTGTATCGGATCCAGTCTCACAACATGTTGAACCCTATATTCCTGATGCACAGCATGGCTTCCGTGCGAATAGAAGTACACAATCGAATCTCGCGACTTTCTTACATTACGTAACTTGTCACTTGGATAATAGGATACAGGTTGATGCTCTTTTTCTGGTGTTTTCCAAGGCGTTCGACAAGGTAAATATCTCCTTGTTGATTGCTAAGTTAAAACATATCGGGTTCTCCGATATTGCCTTGGAGTGGTTCAGTTCCATGTTAAAGGCAAGAAGTTTTATAATAGGATTTCTTGATCAGCCTGGTTGTATATTTCCCATCAAAAGTGGGGTACCGCAAGGTTCCCCACTTGGTCCATTGCTATTCAATATTTTTGTTGCGGACCTTCCGCATGCCCTTGCATCATTTCGATCAAAAAAACTGATGTATGCAGATGACGTTAAATTGTATCATGCTGTTAATGGCTGGCATGCCTGTAAAGAATTACACGAGGCATTGTTGCGCGTACACCAATGGGCTAGGGACAACAGTCTTGAATTAAACGCTCAAAAATCTTTCCTTGTCTCGTTTGGACGGTCCGAAACCCCGTTTTTATATAATTATCACGTTAATAATGCTGTCCTCACCAGAACTAACACTATTAGAGATCTGGGTGTGATGTTGGCTGACAATTGCTCTTTTGTTAGCCACATGAACCAGATATATTTGGACATCTCTAGACGTATAGGGATGACAAAGCGATCTATACATTTTTTTCCAGTCCAAGAATTTTGAGTATCTTATTTTAAGCTTTTGTTAGTCCCAAAATTTTATATTGCGTTTGGATTTGGTTCGGCGGCAATTTTCAGGTCCTGAACAGAATCCAACGTAAATGTGTCAGTTTTAATTCCTTTGTGGCAACTCGTATGAAAAACATTAACTCGCTATCTTGTCAATATAAAGATTTTAATCTAAACCGCATCATAAGTAACAATCTTTTTAATATTTTATTAGGCGCTTTTCATCACAGAATTGCGGTATTTACGTTATTTCCTGATTTTAATTTTCTCTCATTAAAGGCGACTCGTAGAGGTTATACTATCAAACCTGCTATCTGTTGGAATTCGCACATTGCTCGGATTAATCCTGTTAACAAGTTAATTAAAAATTACCTCGAAAATTTTAAGGACGTCAGCCTATCGGACTCTAGCGATCTTCATATTTATTTATTCTCTTAATTGTTTTAGTTATTTTAATTATTATTATTTTCATTTTCCTCTTCTTTATCAGTTTATTTTATTTGTTTCATTAACCCCGCTTTGGGCTTCGGCCTGTTGGGGGGCAACAATCGGATTCACCTTCCGGTTTATCTGGTGGATGTATCCTTGTAGTTGCTACATTATTATTATTATTATTATTATTATTATTATTATTATTATTATTAT
>JAHWFO010112859.1:364193-377018 GCA_023313115.1 Rhysida immarginata | reverse complement strand
ATTATTATTATTATTATTATTATTATTATTATTATTATTATTATTATTATTTTTTATTATTCTTATTTTAGAACGTCAGTCAAAACTATAGGAAATAAAAAGCACAGTAAAATAGTGAATAAAAATGAGAAACCTGTAAACTTTTCATCATCATTAATATTTGTAATTATTTCTATAAGAAAACAATGCAGAAACCAGAGACATGGAAATGTGGAAATAAATTTACCAACGTTGCAAGAACCAAGAAAAGAACAAAGCCTACTGCTCAGTTGATGCTGTTGTATTAAAATTGAAGCAGTGCATTTTGCTATTAAAATGCGGCAATTCCTTATGGTGTTCAAACAAACGTATTTCATGTTGAAGAGAGGAGGCTTTTTTAGCTCAGAATAGCGTGAACATCGAACAGGAGCTGTCTCTGGTGTTCGTGATACAAACGCGCTAGGCTTCGCTTGGCCTGTGTGATAAGAATTACTTAAACTATTGTAAATAGGAAAGGTTTTAATTAGGTAAAAACACCGTGAAACGAATGGGGGAATACGAATACTTCACAAACAAACGTATTACATAACTGGACCAGAAAACACGCGGAATTTTAGCTTGGATTAGCTTGAACACTGATCGTAGTAGCGAGCAATGCTGTTCACCTCGCTGGACACGCTCAGCCCGTGTGATAACAATACGACAGACTGTAATTAGGTGAAAATTCGGTGAAAGTAATGTGAAAACACCAATGTAACACAAACAAACGTATTTCAAATACCCAGGTTTGGAATACACGTCCATGTTAGGCTTGGATTAGCTTGAACACCGATCGTAATGACAAACAATGCTGTACACGCTGTGCACGCACATTAGAACTCGACCGTTCAACCAGAAATCAGCTGTGTGCAAATTTGTTAGAATGTGAGAATTTAATTGGATCACTGAAACAAAAACAAAAACGATGAAACAGCTAGACAACCCTAATAGAGTATACAAATACACATCACATATACCTTTAGCAAACACAAAAGCATGAACTATGCGACTATGAGCAAATGCATGAAACAGCGATGTCCACACGGAAGAGACATAACAACCCCCACCGTAACTTGAACACATACTTGCGAGGCATCTTCCACATTGTACCCTATCGTAAAGGACCGTGAAACAAACATACAGCCCATGACAAACATTTAAAAGGTAAAAATCAATGTAATTAAGCAGAAAAAAACAAACCAGCAAGGACTCGACTTTTAAAAGGCATGCCTGAAGAACATCGTGGTCGTGAGCGCCCCACACAGAACCACAATGCTTGCTTTCACGATCCTCAACATGCCGTGAATTGTGGAGTGACATAAAATGAAAATACAGAATGCATAAGCTCAAGTTATGAAACAAACCATGAAATACGCAAATTTGAAAACGACTGGTGGCGATCTCTGCTAACCTACGCATTTGAAGCAATAGCCTTAAATTGAACACTGCGTTTTGCATTATTAAGAGAGCGAAGCATGTAAAACAAATATGTCTCATAAACTAATACCTTAAGTGTGCAGAAAAAAGCTGTATTCTGTATAAGTGAGACAGAACGAAAACTATTTTTAGAAGAAAGTTTAAACAAAACTTTACCAACACCTATTGAGAGAGAGAGAGAGAGAGAGAGAGAGAGAGAGAGATGGTCATCTGAATTTTACAAGGTGGGAATCAAACAGCGCGTTTAATAACCACACTGTAAAAAGTCTCTGTAAATTATTACAGGGAGTACCAAGTATGGCTCACCAGCATTGAGAAATGTGAAATTTGTATTTATATTTCAACATTTCAACCAAGTTCAACCCGAGAAAAAAACAACCATTCATGCGAGGAAAGGCAATTCGTGATAGAGGCAAAAATGAAAATAAACCAGATTCCAAACAGACTACCTTGAATATAAGGTTAAAAGCTAGTGGGTTGGAACATTTTAGCAGGCTGTGTGAGCGAGCTGTATTTATAAGCATGTGTGTGTGATTTCAGTCACCTTTTAAACACTTCATCAGGTTGTGGGAGCAAACAGGCACACACTCAAATGAGACAATGCAATAAAATTATTCAAAATTTTAGAAAATTAAAAAACAAACTGAGCGCTTTGAAACAGAAGCTGTTTATTAAAAGAGGATGTAAAGTTACTCAGAAAAAAATTTGTTTTGGCAGAAACAAAGAGATAATTAGTAATTAGATAAAACATCTTGAGGTGGCCGTACATTTACCATGCCCTGATTTAGTTGCCATATACAGGGTGTTTCATAATTGGTGTCCCGTCTTTACTTCCAAATAACGGCTCAAGGGGAACAGGTGAGGGGGAAATGAATATTGATTATTTGGTTTTGATGTCCACTTATTCCGAATAAGAACATTTCGCGTCCCTGGGGGTGAAGGGGTAAATTTTGAAAAGTTTAATTATGTAGGCCTAGGGGTTAGATCCCATGTGTTATTTAGAAACTTGTAGAGTATCATGTAAAATGTGGGTTTGGCAAAAAATCCGGTGACAAAATCTCATGCCTGCCCACTTTATCGAAAGGGTAAAGTGAAAGGTATGGCTATCTGATGGGGACAAAAACCATACTTATTAAAAAACAGTAGGGACTACGTTCGAAAAATTAATGATCCTTCACCATCAGGGGTAACGACTCATTCATTCTCAATCATTTTCATTTGTACTGTTTTCCAATAAGTAATAAAGCTCTAATAAGTTTCAGATGAGTTTTTCTGTTTTTGTCTACATTAGCTAGCTATACCTTTCACTTTACCCACTCGATAAAAGAGGCAGGGGATGAGATATTTTCACCGGGTTTTTTGCTAAACCCACATTTTACATGATGCTCTACAACTTTCTAAATAACACATGGGGTCTAACCCCTACCCCTACAAAAATAAAATTTTTCAAATTTACCCCTTCACCCCCAGGGACGCCCCCTAATTCAGGGAATGTTTTTATTCTGAATTAGGGGACATTAAAACCAAATAATCAATATTCATTCACCCCCAATCTGTTCCCCTTGAGTCATTATTTTGAGCCGTTATTTGGAAGTAAAGACGGGACACCAATTATGAAACACCCTGTATATGAGATCGGGCATAGAATAAAGTGTGAGATAAAATCATATAAACCCCTTTTGCACTGAGACCCAGGAACCCCCTGCATAACCAAGAATAATGAAACTAATTTAATAATCAACCTCAGGATCTCGGAACATGCCGGCAATCATGTGATTAATCAAGATGTCACCTGCCAGATTTGTGATCACATCCAAAACAAGGACCAACACCAAAAAATTAACGACCACCACTACCCAAATTAAGGACGACCACCCAAAATAAGGACACACCCAAAACAAGGACCACCACCCAAAACAAGGACTACTATCCAAAACAGAGACCAACACCCAAAGCAAAGACCAACACCAAAAATATGGACCACCATTACCACCAATAACAAAAAGCACACCCAAAATGGCAGCATCCGAAAATTAGAAAAATGACAGGTAAGAAATTAAGATAAAAAATGAATAAAAAAATTTAAAAATAATCATTATTGGTGTAGACTCACAGGGTGGGGGGGAACCCTTCACGTGACCAGAAAATGGCCGCTCTGACATCAGCATGACGTAGGAGGGTGTATGTGATCACGTGATATGAATACTGCAGGTTGATTTGTTGGTTTTGGCCATGCCTATCTGTTTATATATGCACCCGAAACAATGGTTCTTCTGCTAACGAATGGCATATTTAAAATCATCAGATTCAACATTGAAGAGTGGGGGAAACAGGCATGTTGCCAGCCCCCCCCCCCCACAAATTTATTTTCTTTATAACTCTTCATGTTATTGCGCACAAACTTTGTGGTTTATGGAACAAATCAGCACAAACGATAAACAAACGAATGGTACAATTTCAATATTGTCGAATTCAAAGGTGGGGGACTAGAGTGTTATTACCCCAGTCCCCTGAAGATTTTCTTTTCTTAATAACACTGTATATGCCAGGGTTTATGGCACAAACCAGCACAAACAAAGCACAAACGAATGACATGCGAAATTATCCAATTCAAAAGTGGGAGAGGAGGGCTGGCGACATGGACTTGAAAAGCCAATAAAAAGAGAATTTTACATTTAAGGGTAAAACTATAAAATTATAAAACAATGAAAAAATTAAATTCCCAATTAATTTTTGTGTGAGAGCAGATCAAAAGATAACACAGAATTACAACAAAAAATCTGTTTATCACAGGCCTCTCCTTCCACAAAGAGGAATAAAAATATACAAAAATTTAAGGCTTAGATATTTGCAATTTAAACTCATCAATTAAATCTGCACCCAGAATACCTGATTATTCTTTGCCAGATAGATATAGAGTGTAAAAGTGTTTGTGTGTGTGTGTGTTTGTGTGTGTGCACGTGCGTGTGTGTATGGTTAGGCCTCATGAGCAGTAGGAATTTCAGCAGTAACCTGCTGAGAAACACGAGTTTATTGATCCTTCATACCCTTTACAACAAGAGTTTTTTAGTGAGATCATTTATATTCTTTTGAAGCGATTTAATTTCCCGATCTGGATCTTGTCCTAATATTTTTTCATTTTGCAGTTCCGCTTTAACTTTATTCTCTTTTGCCTCAAATTTGTCTGATAGAGACTTGGTATATTTAACAATGATCCATTCAACTGATTCTAGAGGGTCATTATTAGCTTGGACTACGTCTTTATCCAGATCCTCAGATGTTATTGCCAATTCCTGCGATATATATTCCGTTGCATAGAGTACATTAAATGAAATAAAATAAACAATGGGTATTAACACGCAATGCACCAACACTATGCAGGGATCAACAATATATATCTCATGACCAACAATGAAAAGCAAATTTTGTGCAATATAGATAAGGTTCAATTTGTAACAATGCATAGAATTCCTGTAATATAGGCTTTTCTTAGTAAGGAGTGGTTCTTAGTACTTAAACTTTTCTTGAAACTAGTTAGAAATGTTCACTAACTGGAGATAATGGAGAGTTAGCAGACTATTGAAAAAGAGTGGAAAGACTCCTTTAGCTCCGTGCTGTATTGAGTAAATGGTAAGCAAGTATATAGAAGAATCTATGTCCGCTAGACTACAGAAAGTAATGAATTGCCAAGTTTTGCTTCAAGACATCGAGAGAAGGGTGAGAATTACAATAACATCAAGTGTACATCTAAAGTAATATTACGTGAGTAAGAAATTATTTAGACTGACAGTGGCATCCTTGGAGAGGTCCATCCATTGTGAGCCTTTTAAATATTTTTTTTTCGAATTTTCATTAAGAATTTTTACTATATTAATTCTAAGCATTTTCATGTGTGTTATTTTTAAGATTTTGCAAAATTTAATCAAAAAAAAGTCCGGGCCACGCTGGGGTTATCACCTTACTTATTTGGTAGCACATCAGATCCAGACATTTCATGAAAATACATTTTGGCTATATTCTGTGGGAATGTTTATATTATGGAAACTAAGATGCTGATTAAGTGATGATTGGACGTTCCAAGAATTATTACTAATGAGCATAAAATGATGATGCAGTGACAGAACATCAATAAGTCAGCATCTATTGATGAGGCAAAGGAGTCACACGTGTCTCCTTTGAGGTCCCTATCAAACGTCCAGACGACTGGCAAAATTAATTGTGCCTGTAAAGGAAAGAGAAAGAACGAGTGTTGGTCAGAGAAACTCTGCAACTAAAACATAAAAAGCTATACGGGCATTTGAAACATCTGAACAACAGGAGTTTTGAATAGAGCCAGAGGGTTTAAGAGCTTCTACGTCAAGGGCAAGAAAAACATGAGTGTAAAGTATCCGGTGATATTCCGCAGTGGTGAGGCAAGTCAAGAAGAGTTTAGATAAAGTCCCGGTAAATCACCTAGAATTCCTGTTTTTCGTATATTTCGAAGAATGGATAGTCCCTTTGCTCTGTGTTGTATTGATTCAGTTATTATTTAAACAATTGGGAGCTATAATTTAAATTTTTGAGATTCTTCTTATTACCTATAGGTATATTTATCCCGAGCAACGCCAGATACCTCTGCTAGTTTTCAATAATGAGACAAGGCATGCACAGTCTGTACAAAAAGATAGCTGGTGTATCTTTTTTTTTCTTTGAAATAGCAAAGAAGATATCAACAGAACCACATTTTCTTTTAGGAATGGTTTAGCAATCTTAAAATAAATAAATGTATTATGTTTGAAGAAGATTTCATTCTCTGGAAAGAGGAAATAAAAAGGAAACTAAAAACGGACTCTCCCAAAATGATATCTGGTTACACAAAAAGTGTCATTTTCTGTTACCATTTGCAACATGTATAGGGGCGTTATCTGAGTGGAAAACGAGTGTTTTTATTGGTATCTGCTTTAATACAGGAAGAAGAGCACTTTTCTAATATCTGTCTGTAAGTTTTAGCCTTCATTCGCTCACCTACAACTCTCAGCTCTGTTTTGCCCCGGCCGCCATATGCCCCCATATCATCACGTAACCACCACCTTGTTGCCTTTTTCATGGCGAAGGTCAGGCCAATAACTTAAATCCGTCATGACCGTCTACATTCCACTTTTCTCATCTGAAAAGATAACTTTGAACCATTCATAAGTTAAGTGAGCTACTGCAAATTGTTCTCTTGCTTGCAAATGATATTTCTTCCACGAAGGTTGCTTGAGCTGTTTAATACAAACTGTCATTCTTGAGGGTTGCAATGGCACAGGAACAGCTAGTTTTCTTACAGACGTTGGGTTTTTAATCATTTCACTCATCAGAAACGTTTTATCTTGTCAAATAAGGGATGGAGGTCTTTCAGTGTTGTTCTTTTGGCCATAGTCAATTGGATTTTCCAAGTAATTACAAATAATTTGGGTTAATATTATGCTTGTTAAAACATTCGTAAAATAAACGGCGATTCTGTTGATATTTTCTTTGTGTTTTTTTTCTAAAAGAGCTACACAAGCTAACTTTTTGGGACAGACTGTAATACAGGGTGTTTCACAATTGGTGTCCCGACTTTAGGTCCAAATAACGAATCAAGTTGTAGAGCATCATGTAAAATGTGGGTTTAGCAAAAAATCTCATGCCCTGCCATCTTTATCGAGTGGGTAAAGTGAAAGGTATGGCTAGCCGATGTGGACAAAAACCATACTTATTAGAAAACAATAAGGCCTGCAGTTGGAAAATTAATGAAAATGAATGAAAAAAATAGGGCCTATTAGCTTTTCAGGGTAACGACTCATTCATTCTCTTTCATTTTCAAATGTACTGTTTTCTAAGAAGTAATAAAGTTCTAGCAAGTTTCTAATGAATTTTTCTGTTTTTCTCTACATTGCCTAGCCATACCTTTCACTTTACCCACTCAATAAAGGGAGGGCATGAGATATTTTTACCGGGTTTTTTGCTAAACCCACATTTTACATGATGCTCTACAACTTTCTAAATAACACATGGGGTCTAACCCTTACCCCTACAAAATTAAAATTTTCATAATTTACCATTTCACCCCAAGGGAGGCTAAATGTTTTTATTCTGAACTAGAAGACATTAAAACCAAATAATCAATATTCATTTTCTCCCAATTTGTTCCCCTTGAGTCGTTATTTGGACCTAAAGACTGACACCAATTATGAAACACCTTGTATAAACAACAACGTGGAATAATGTGTCATGAATGAATATAACTATGATAATCCAAATTAATGATAATCCAAATTTTTTCAAAGGCATATGGTTTAATGGTATCGATATGGTCCATTAGAAATTTTCAATGTTATCATGGGGAAGTTGTAAAGGATTGGGAAATAATATAGTTCAGCGAATGGTTGTTTAGTTTAGTATTTCGATACTAAGTTATGTCATTTCTTAGTGGTTTATTTCATTTTATATGTTGGTTTTGCTCATTCATTGTTTAAAAGATAGTGTAATGGGGCAGCTATTTTGAAACTCTCGTGATTGCAACACAAACAAGCTGTCTGGTCTCATCACATGTCGTCTTCTGTGTGATTGGTCTCCCGCGGAAACTTTGATAAAAGTGTTGTTTTAGTCCTGATCCAAACTAGAATCCTTTGTGCGCTGGCTAAAAGTCATGTTAGATGTCCTTCCCCTGTTATTAAGTACCGAAAAGTTCTTTAGGCTATCCATGTGGGGAAACGTTTCTGTCTGTATGTCTGTCTGTCTCTCTGTCTGACCATAACTCTAATTCCTCCAAGGCTATGAAAGATTTTCCAAATATATTTTATTCAGCCGATGAATAAGGTTCATGGCACGAATAAATCACAAATTTTATCTAAATCTGTTTAGTAGCACGTACACAAATGCTACCTTCATGACCCCACCTAGCAATTTTCAATGGTAAGATAGAATAAGTAATATATCATACAAAGCCTAATGACGAGTTAGAAGCAGTTATTAACCTTCCATCAGACGCAATACTGTTTGTCACATCTTCAAGTGCAATGAGCCTGTTAGGCACATTCCATTAAAAGATCTGATTCTAACCATAAAACCTTTTTTTTATTTTTTTAAAATCATCTTTCCATTAAAGAAAAACGTTTTTTAAGAGTTTTCTGTTAATTTAAAATCTAAGAGTTATAAAAAAATGACAAATTCACAAAATTTACAAGAGCAGTATAATTGAGAGGGACTGTGTGCCTGATAGGCTCATTGCACCTGAAGATGTGAGAAACAGTATTGCGCCTGACGAAAGGTTAAGAAAAGATGTAAAATACAGTAGAACTTGGTTAAATGATTAAAATAATTCAATTAGTGAATCGATTTTGAAGAAATACATGCCTCAAAAACTTTGCAAAATTAGTTGCAATGCGCCTGATAGAAAACTTTTATCACTGTCCTCAATCAAAATTTTTGACATGAACTAACGAATACGTATGAAAAGGTCACTAAATAAGAGACAGCTATTCAAAGTTTCAAATGTTTCTGGCATCTAGGAGGGCGAAGGCGATCTATAATAAGAGAGCTCTGCCTATTAGATCAATTGCGCCCGACGGAGGGTAAATTACTATTTTCGCCAATATATGTATACAAGGTGGGCTGTAAGTCGCACATCAACACATTTAAAACAATTCTGATATTAATAAACGTTATTCTATTAAAACCAAGCTTAATTAATCAACTAAGAAACACGTTGCTGGTACAATCACAAATGCTCAAAATGTTCGCCATTTACTGATTCTACATTGTTTCTCATCAACTTCATGTAATTCTTTGGTGCGCAACTTACGCCCTACCCTGTATATGGTTCCGCGAATGAACCATTATAAAAAAAAGTTGTAATATATATAATTGCACGCGCTCTACTGGTACCCTTAAAAGTTTTCAATAAAAAGATAACATGTAATATATAAAACAACTTGGAATGATGTGTAATGAATGAATATAACGTAAAATTAATGATAATCCAAATTAGTTCAAAGGTACGTGGTTTAATACTATCATAATGGACCATACTGATTCATTTTCTTCTTCTTTCGGTCCGTTTGGACCATACTGGTCCCAGGGATTCCACTATTACTTTCACTGTACTAATTATTAAATAAATAAAAATAAATAAAAATGTTATCATAGGGCTGTCGAAAAATAGGGTTCATCGAATGGTTTCTTCACTTAGCTCTTTACCGACGAGAATGTAAAACATTTGTCCGCTAACTCCTCCGACACCACTTGACTAATTTTGACTAATTTTGCTCAAATAATCCTATTAGGACATAGATATTTTTGAAGTTTTTTCGGAAAAATCGATCAAGCCATCGAGGAATAATGACCAAAAATATATCGTGAGAAAATCACGCTCTAAGAAAAAAATCTTTTTTTCTTTAAAATCGATTTTACAATGAAAAATGAAATGTAAACAATAGAAAAGAAGAATAGAAAACAAATAGAATTTTTTAATTGAATATACAGTGGAGTCTTGTTCAATTTTTTGCAAAATGGAAAATCAAAATATATTTGAAAAGAGATAAAGTCATAACTCAAACTTAACAGTTAAAACATTTTTTGTTTGTTTTAGTATATTGCATCCCTCCTATAATTTCTCAATTTCAAACAGATTATGCTGCCATAACCACGTCAAAGAGGCAATGAGTAGCGCTTCACTATTATTGCCGCAGAGCGAGCAAATGGGTCATCGTTACCGTTCGACTAATCAACTCACTCAGCTCTTTTTTGCAAGTGCCCGTTGGCACCCTTTGCATACCTAGTAATGGTCCATAAATAACTTTCATTGTTATCATAGGGCTTTTGAAAAATATGGTTCAGCTATCCTTGCAGCTATCCTTGCAATAAGGATAACTAAAAATGGTTTAGTTATCCTGTCGGTTCTTGGTTATAATTTATAGTTTATAAGTTAACTCCATGTTTGATTTGAGAGATTTTGAAATATTGCCATTGGAATTATACATATTCATTTGTGCTATAACTTCTTCATTTACAAACTTCATCATGTTAGATAAATTGGAATAAAATTTTTATTATAAGAAAATATTTTTTATTATCATTAACTGAACAATGCTGCAGCAACTTACTGGAATTATAAGTAACAAAATTTAATGTGGTTTAAATTTTGAAAAACATTAATTACACTTTTGAAAAATTTTCATCAAGTTTAATAAAAAAATTTTTAGGAGAAGGTGGATTTTAAATGGGTCATTGTAATGGAGGGTAGGATAACCCCCTCCCTCAGTCTTTTAAAAATACAACACCCCCAAAGTTCAAGAAGGAAAAAAACCCAAGGAAGAAACTCCCAGAGTAAAGCACAGGAACAAAACCCCCAGAGATAAAAGCTATGGTAAAAACATAAAAGAGGACAACTCCTAATGAAGCCTTAATTTTTAAAAAGTTTTTTATAATTTTTAGATCAGTTTAATCGAGTTATCTGAAAATTTACTGACGTTCTTTCATTGTCTTTAAAAAATGTTTAATATACTGAATAAAAAATTTTCTAATCTAGTTAATTGTTCTTATTACGAATATTATTAGCACATTCGGAATAATTTGGCATTCCACCACATGCAAGCAATCTTGCAGGCCCTTCTAGAGGCTGTATATTTTTGCAGGCTATCTGCATCTTTTTTCTGCTTATACTGTTTATGACAGTCCCTTTTATTTTTCCAGAGATCAATGATCTCGATACATTCCCAATCAGGGAACTTAGTGTTTGATCGTCTCTTTTTCCTACTTTAGGGAATGAAACGATCAACGGCTGACAACAATACCCTTTTAAATAAGTCCATTTCTTATTAACTGAAATATAAATGTTAATTTTATTTCAATCGACGTCTGCCAAATGGCAAAATAGTCCTTCATTTAATGGTGATCTGACACTCACATTTTGACCAACACTCACAACACTCACAACACGCAATATTAAGAGTTGGATGAACGAATCTTTCGGCGTGTGGGCATGATGGCTCTTATCTACTCTTATGTCAATATTGGAAAATAATTTATCAAGAGCTTTGCCACTAATATTAGAACTAAATTAGGATTTTCAAGCCCCGTTTCCATAGTCCAAAGCTTAGTTAATCTTTGCCTTTGTTTTGCGTAGATAGCACTATTACAGTACAGTTTATTATACACAAAATTAAAGTCCCCAACTATTATATGTATAACTTTGTGTTTAATACTGATGATAGAATCTGTAAATCTTTCGTACTCCCTTGTGGAAACATTGGGAGGAATATATACATTCGAGAGATATAGGTCGCTTTAGCTCTCACATTTGGTTGATGAATAATTTCCCGAATTTTAATTCGAATGACGTCAATACTATCCATGGGGTTAAGAAAACCACTATATACTGACTTATAATTAGTTGGTAAAGCAATCACTACACAGTATCCCAATTTGTCATTAGCTCTTTCGTTCTATACACACAATAATGGCTATTTAACAACAAATAGTCCGTAATCGAGCTATCCAACCATGTTTCACTTGAACAGAACACATTGCTATGGGAGCTATTTAAAGACTGATTGACCTACCTGATTATAGTGCTCAGGCCTCTGACATTATGGTACACAATATTAATTACCATAATTACTAGTATCCTCCGTGTTGCTTGATACAATTTGATCATTCTGTAATTTACCATAAAAAATAGAAACTAAAGTTCCGAGCGACCAGTTATTAGAATTCAAAACTTCCTCCTCCTTTCCAAGAGATAATACGATAAAATGATGAGTACGAATTATATTTAGTCTTCAGTTTATGACAGGCAACAATGTCAGTAGTGTCAATTAATGTTACCACATGAGCTAGAAAATCTTTTTTCAAATCTGGCAGAAGTCTTGACACATATATATTTACCCTATTGAGCTCAGTTTAGAAGATGATTGCTCTGGACTCCCGTAAATCACTTTCTCTTTCGATGAATAACTTTTATTAATCAATTCTGGCGATTCCTTATTACTAGTGATTACTTGCCTCTGCAGCCGTTCTTTCTGAAGAACTTCCAGTTTCTCGAAAGCTCTGCTTCTCTTGAAAAACTCCTCAGACGATGTCGTTTTGGACTGATTATTTTCACTCACTTTAAAAACGAACACATCAAGTAATTTATCAAGTTTTTCAATAAATATTTATTTTCTTCTCGAATTCGTTGATTATTCTAAATAAACACCTTATTCATCCCTACTAACTCGGTAATAGCAGAACAAAGAATAGAAAGACTATCTCCTGGTTTTCCAATACAACCGCCAATAATAATCACCAATCTTTGTCAAGAATAACAGTAATGATAAAAATAATAATAATAATAATAATAATAATAATAATAATAATAATAATAAT
>JAHWFO010112859.1:297032-364183 GCA_023313115.1 Rhysida immarginata | reverse complement strand
TAAGTTTAAATAATTTTTGTTTATTAAAGAAAATTTTTTTCAAAATAGAACTAAAAAAGTACATTATAGTTTTAATTTAACATCAACAAATAGAAGTAACCATTAGAGTGATCCCAAAGCTCTATTTCGGCTTGTATGGGAGCATTCATAAAAAATTTGATTTATATTTATAATACCGAACAATTTTCTTTGTTAATACAGTATATCTTATAAAATAAAAAATTTTTTATAGCCAATATCACTGCCAATAGAGGAAAATATCTTCGCATTGAATGATGGGTACAGCTGCCATTATTTGAGGGCAAGAGGAAGGCAATCTTATACTGCTAGTCATCGAAGTGCGCAGTTTTTGCCCGACTTGTTATTGTATAAAGATGGTAACGAGTTGTTGCGTGTTTGGATGTATTGTATAACAATGGGATAAGTTCAGAGCCATGGCAGCCATGGGTCTCGAAACCCTCAAAAGATGACGAATAATCAATATTTATGTTTTGATATTTCTCCCTATTAATAATTCCGTAATTTAATATTAGAAACAAATTTAAAAACTGTTCCCTCCAAATAAGGAAAAAACTTTCAATATATTTAGATAAAAAAACACAGTTTTCAGATAACTCGATAAAAATAGTAAATAAATTATAAAACATAATAAAAATTAAGGCTTCATTTGTGGTTATGTCCTCTTTTTTGCTTTTACTCTGAGGGTTTTTCCATCCTTACAATAGGGCTTTTATATCTGCATTTTAACTGGTGGGGGTTTTGGCTGGATCTTCTTAAAGTCTGCAACGAGGATGTACCCGGGGGGACCCCCAAAATTGGGCACCATATTAACTAAATCGGTTACATGGGAGACCCCCTCTCCCACACCCCATTAGGCTAGGCCCCCCCCTCACACCCTCCCCCCACAAAAAAATTCTGGATTCGGCCCTGGTCCGCAACTTTTAATATGTCGATTTTGAGCAAATTATCAGATTCCCTTTCTTTATGTCTTGGATTGGTAATTATTCTGTTAAGTAAAAAGAAAGTTCGACAAATGGAAATTAAATATATGAAACGTGGTCATTACAGTCTGATTCTCAAATCGAGGAAAACCAATCATAAATTGTTTTCAAATAACGATTTTACAAATAGAGCACAGGTTTTGGAAAATTAAAATCAAATTTAATAACTATTTAGAAGTTAGCAGCGTTTTTGAAGACGTTTTTCATGTTTAGCATATCCAAACTTAAAAGAACCATTTGTTGTTGTTTAAAAAAATCCATGCATAATCGCTATTGTTGGATAGCAATTGTCCTAGGTAGCAATTGTCCTAGGTGGCAGTTATCCTAGGTGGCAATTGTCCTCGGTGGAGCTCGTTTGGGTGGCAGTTGTCAGGGTGGCAGTTGTGCAGGTGGCAGTTGTCCAGGTGGCAATTTTCCTTGAATCAATTTTTCTATAGCTATTTGACTGTAATAATCACAACGCAATATAAAAATTTTTATGTAATACTTTTGTTTTTACATTTATTCTATATTTTTTTTAAATTTTGATATTAGAACATTCTAATTCCATTTCTCAAATTTTAATTTTTAACTTTTCTAATTCATAAGATATATGAACCCATAATTTCTTATGATCGACACTCACTACCTGACTGACCGATCATCAGTAAGCTGAGGTTCTTCTCGCAGGCCTAGAGATTTAAAATTTTGTATAAATGTAGCATTTAGAATATAAAAAAGAGAAAATAATAAATACAGAAAATGATGTGTCAATATTTAATGATTAATACCAAATATCAACTAATCTGCAATGTAATGGTTGTTATGCAAGCAATTTATGACTATATTATTTGGTCAATTATTAATAGTGAGAAACAATGTTAACTCCTAGAGGTGAATTGTATTTTCAATGCTTGTTAATAAGGGATATGGCATATATATTAAGTTTTAATTTTGTTTGTTTGTTTGTTTGTTACTCCATAACATCTGAACCGGGCAACCCCCAAGACTGAAATTTTCCACAGATGACCTTAAAGATCTGGGGAGTGTCGTAGGCGAGGCCCCGTTCACATCCGACCTCCTGTTGGCCTCCTATGTTTTTCTAATCGATATTCAGATGGCAATAATATCGTAAAAATAGGATATCTCACCAACAATAAGCACGGATCAATAATCGGCAAGTTGTCTTTTTATCAACAATCAGCTGTTTGTGTTTTTATATTGCGTCAACAAAGGCTGATATTGAATGCTTCGTTTAAAGAGGCTTTAAGTTTTAAGGGGATTAATAATAATAAGGACAGCTCAATTTAGGCGGATGCCCCAATCGGTAAAAACTTTGGAGCTCTTAAACTTAGGTTAGGAGCCTCAATATTGGAGCCCTCAAAACTTACTGCTATTTGATTTTAAAATCAATTAATTAACTTTCAATTACTTAATTAAATACCCGTTAAACGATAATTTTGTCTATTTTCTATAACATTCGGGGCGCTATGGTATCCCGAGATCCCACGTGGCCACTTAGTCCACTTACGGTTAAACCTGCCACTGTCTGTATCCATAATAGTGGAAAGGCGGCAGAGAAAGCAGTCCTTTTGTTCGGCGCTGTATCAGTTTCGCCGACGTACTGTTTTGCTTTCAGTGATGAATGCCCAAGTTTGGTTTTAAGATTTCGAGAGAGCAAAGTGCGAATGCAACAATAGATTATCAATTAGTGAGTAACTCAGCTCAGATTGTTGGAACTGCAGAGCAAACAGACATAAACGATGGGAAAATGGAATGAGATATGTCTAATAAATAATATTATCAGGAAATGGAATATTTATCAAATATAATTAGAAACAGACGATCATGTACAACCATGAGGACAAAAACCAAGCCCTATAAAAGCTGGCTACCGAGCACCGGATGAAGGGTAGTCGGCCACTCTTCAGGGCAGTTTTCGAAATCGCGCGAATTTTCACCAACTGGCCAACAACCAGTAGATGCATTAAATCGAAACTCTCCTTGCATGAAAGATAGCCATTGTTATAAAAGATATCCTAGCGTCCTGGTAGAGCAAACTATAACGGGTTAATGTGGGTATCTTTGTATCATCTAAGTTCACCACATTAAGGCGAGTTCACATCTAAAATATGATTACGTTGCCGAGAAAATATTTAGGCGAGATATGTCATTCGCGTGGAATTTTGGAATTGTTGAATATTTAGATGAACATATGAAATTTTTTAAAGACAATCTTTATTATTTCTTATAATATATCGGTTATTAGAAAGTTTAGAATAACTCCAACTGCAGTAATGAACGATAGTGTTTTTTTTAATAATGGCATTTACCATATAAATTTCAAATTAATGTATCTTCTCTTTCCATGGAGTGGCCGTGGTAAAACAAAGCCTACATGTTGCCACAATCTCCTCCAAACTCAAGTATGTAGCGAGTGAAATAGAAGAACTACAGCCACAGCCAGGGCTGAAGAAATGTAAGATCAAAGTATTGTTTTATATTCATTCTATTCTTCCTCTTTCGAAACCACATGCATTATTCTACACATATAGAGTAGTCAGATGGAATCTCAGATTTAAGAAAACTAGAGAAAACATGTTTTCTTTAATCTGTGATAGAATTGCTAGAAGGCCATAGTTAGAGAGCTCCCTGTATTGGGAACATTTAAAAAAAATTCTTTTCGGTTTTTCAATACTATTTTTACTGTATTAATTCTAACCATTCTTCATGTGTTCATTTTCACTGTATATTCACATTCAGATATTGCAAAATTTCATCAAAAACGGAGCCCGAGCAACGCCGATTATATCAGCTAGGATATACATAAACGTTTATCCCTCATAGAATAATTAATTTTTATTATTATTTTTTAAATATTATGTATTTGTTATATTATTCTTTATTAAGAACGCGAATGTTAAAATGTGAGCAACAGCTGTCACATTCTCGTGCTGTGTAATTGCGAAGTCAGAATGTTTTTTACTTAAAGATTCATTGACTGGAGTGATTTATAAATATGTGTGTCACATTTAATCAGAAACAGGGCTAGTCTTGGTTGTATCTCATATCTCTCAACTTTTTCGGTTGAAGAGTCGCGCTTCTTTACAACAGTTTTTATATGAAATGTTTTCATTGGGATTCAGTTATCAGAATAATGGCTCATGCAGCCGAATAGATGGCCGTCCATTAACGCAAAGAGAATGATTAGATAATGGAAGAGGAGCGTATATCACTGAATGAGACACAATAATAGATTTGCATTTACTGCCATACTCGGCCATAAAGTATGGAGCTTTGCTCTTAATATGATATCAAAATGTAGTTAAGTAGCCCACTTGGCTAAGAATGGCTATGTGTGCTTGTGCCGAACCCATGAACATTTTTTGTTTTAAAAAACAATATTTATTTATTTTCCTGTTGTTATTTTGAATTACAGATTTACTTTCTTGTAAAAGTAGTTTATACCTGTAGTTTATATCTGTTTATAAAATTCTTTACGTTATATCATTTTCATCTATTATATATGTACGATTAAAATAAAAGAATAGATATTCTTAGTGATTTAAATTCTTTAATGATAAGATATTATATATTTTTATTAATTATTAGAAACTAAGCAGATATATAAACTGGGTTTTGGAGATTCCAGTGTGAAATTAATAACGCAAAAAATACGATGTTCTCTCTGCTGTGCTTTTCTCTTTGTGCAGTCTCGTTTCTTCTGAACGTCGATTATGTTTAACCTCCATTTTCTACCTGTGCTTTCTATCACTATGGTTGGTCATTCCTTCAACTGTGATTTTTATTAATTCCTTTAACAAACACTCCGTTCGTAATGAATGCCCTGGCCAAATTTTTTTCCATCTAGTACTCAACCAGATTAAACCATACCTAGAAGAATTTAAACATACACCTTCTTACATACATTGCATGATCAAAAGTTTCCAGACACTCCTCCAAATTAATGTAACGTATACTAATGACGTGTATATTAATTGCCATAAGGTGTAAGGTTATATGAATTGTATAATACGCTATTGCATTCTGATTTCAATAGCAATTCATATTTAGGCAGTAAGATCCAAAATGGTACCGTGATAGAATGTCGCATATGAAACAATTCAGTTTAAGTTCTCACCATTCTGAAAAGGATGTTACTGACATCATTATGAAATGAAAATCTCAAAGAGCAACGTCAGTGACAAAGAGCAAAGAAAATGAGAGACAAAGATTCTCGAGTGCTAGCGGTTCTGATATGATGCAATCGGATGTCTCCAGCTGTTCCGATTCAGTTCAAAAATGAATTTTAAGTATCGCTGGTACAATCTCTATTTGCGAGGAGAGGACCTCGATTTCATGGGCGTTTTGCGGCTTATTAGCCCATTGAAACTGAATCAATAAGAACGGTCCTATAACAATATTGTACAAACCACTGAACCCGGATCACGAAATAAGTAAAGAATGTCTTGTATAGTAACGAATCTTGATAGACACTCTGGCAATCAGTTGATCGTGTTTTAGTCGGGCGCATTCCCAGAGAACGCTTCATGCCTGATTACGTGATACTCATTGTGAATTCCTGTTGTAGGGCACGTATTCATTGTCTGGATTTAGCCACTTTGGCAGAAGACAATCTCTGCAACAAACTTTCACATTTTACATTATTCTGACACATAATAAGCACAAGAATAGAAAGGAGGCAATACTTATCCACAGAAGAACTTTATTCGGCATAGCATAAATATATCAGATTGTTGCAAAGGTTTTTTCCGGATTTTTATTCCAACACAAAAACCTCATTTTATTGAATGACAGATTCAGCTCATGCAGATGCCGAGCAATTGTTGAAAAGTGAACCTTGAACTGTTCTGTGAGTTCCCTCGTTCTTACAACCCTAGCATCATTGAACTTCAGACACTTACAGAATTTTGGATAAGTACAACGAAACTAATTGTAAACAAATGAAAATTACTTTATTGAGTGCACAGAGCTTTTAGTACAACTGTGATATAACATTTTAACATAAAAAAACGAGAAAATTAAATAAGCGACTTTTTGTAATGTTCCGTTTTCAACATGTTGCAATGAACCTCGCACACCGTACCGTTTAAAGCACATTACCACTGAGTGGCGTCACCTTTCCGACGAATGACGCTGCGAAGTCGTTGAGGCATGCTGGACAATAACTTCTGCGTTGTTTCTACTGGAATTTTGTCCCACTCTTCAGAAATACACGCCCGCAACTGCTGCAGTGTTCGAGGCTTCCGCTGTCTGACGTTTCGCTTTAAAATGCGCCATACATTTTCAATGTGTGACAGATCTGGGCTGCAGGCAGGCCAGTCAAGCATCCTGAAACGCTGCTCTTGTAGACAAGCCTTGGTGTTCCGAGCAGCATGAGGCTTCGCGTTGCCCTGCTGAAAGATGCTTGGTCTTCTATTGAACAACTTTTGGCGGGATGGACGCAGATGCTGTTGAAGAATGTTTATATAGGCAGCAGAGTTAATAGTGGCCTCGCAAAAGTGAAGCGATCCTGTCCCGGCTGCACTCATGCCGCCCCACACTATCAGCGATGCAGGCTTCTGAACTTTCCACTGGTAACAGTCAGGATGATTACTTTCGTGCTTGGTCCTTAGCACCTTGCGACCTTGCAAAGATGGACTCGTCGGACCACAGAACACTATTACACTGAGCAAGGGTTCACTTTAGATGGATTCTGTCCCATGCTACCCAGCGACGCTTAGCTACAGTGCTCATAAATGGCTTACTCTTTGTAGCGTGTAAGTAATAGTTGCATCTTCTGATGTCACGGCGGACTGTGCTTTCGGATATGGGTATATGAAAATATTCTCGAGCCCAAACAGTCATTTCACTTATGGGAGCATGCCTGTTTTTCACAATGTAACGTCGAAATACTCGTAGGTCCCTAACATTCAATAATCGCTGCTTGCCTGGTGCAGTCCCTGGTTCTTTTTTCCCGATTTCTCTGATACGCTTGATGATCCCATTAACAGTAGAGAGTGAAACTGATAATTCATGGGCAATAGCTCGCTGGGATTTGTTATTCTGGAACTGCTGTATAATTTTTTGCCGTATACACGTTTCTACTGGCTTACCACGTCCCGTGGTTCAAAGCAACACGAATACTGTGCTCTGTCGCGTCGACGGTGCTTTTAAAGCCTGATGCAAAGCATTCTGGGCGTCTCTACAGCCTTCAGGAAAGTTCTATATGCTGGTGACCCCTTGTGTACGAAATTCTTTGAAACCTGTAGACAACGCAATTTTACATAAATTTGAATAATTTATTTCACACCATTAAATCGATTCTAAATCGATGTTGCTATTGTTACATATACTTAGTATATCTATTTTCATTAGCCTACAATCCTCTGTATGCACTTTTCACTGTATTTTTAGCCAAATTACTTGGTATCCGAAGTTTATGGACGCTAAATTTGTACATTGTGGTCTTCATCAATTGCTTGGTGTAGATCACCATTTTAAATCATAACACTGCCCAGTATGAATCTACTATATCATTGTACAACATTTCGACCATAAAAATATCACCTATATCAGTGTCAATCAGTTGTCTGCAGTTTGACCAGTCTATCAGTAAGGGTTTGCATTCAGTTAAAGAGTTAATATTTATGAAACCGTGACCAGAGAGAACAAAAGCTCTCTTTGAATACTAAACATTCAAATAACGAAGTATTCACCTTCCACCAGCCGCAGCGTCTTGTAAAATCCGGAGCAATATCCAACGACCATCAAGACATCGAGAAAAGAGTGGGAATTGCAATAACATCAAGTGTACGTCTAAAGTGTTATTGGCCGACCAGATGAGGTTCATCTTGAAGAGTCCTATCTCCGCATCTGAACCGCCGATACCATTCTTCTATTGTACGTAAACTAACAGTGCCATCACCTAAACGTTGGCAAATGTTTCGGTGACATTGCGCAGCACTAATCTTTCCAGAATACTCGTAAAAGATTATAGTTCGAATATGCTCGCGTGAAACGTCCATTTCAGACCGTTGATGGCACTCACAGATGTATAGTCAGAAAGCTGATTCTTGCATGTAATATAGCAAAGATATTCAGGAATGGCATGCAATAATTTGTTCGAAAACATATGAATACCCCTCTCGGAAAATGAGCCCTGCTTGGGCACGGTTCTAGAACCGGAAGTAACTTTTGCAACAACCTGATATGTTTCGACCACTAAGTGATCATCTGTCTGAATGCGTTCTTATCTATCAACACAAAAGGATGGTCAGTAACCAGCACAGATAAATAACGTACAATCTTTATTGAAAAGCAGACGAACACAAATCTCATTAAATGAAATTATCTATCGTTCAAGTTCATGAGGATTAATATACTATACCATAAAGCTAAAAAATTGTGTCGCAAGTTTTGATTTGTTTTGAATGATGATTTGTTACAATATTTGCAGAAGGTAATATTGGTAGTATCAATAAGTTTGGAGAGTAGGCTGATATCACCAATCAGGCTTGGAGGGGAGGAGAACTATTTGTCACTGGTGTATAAGCACATATAACGTGAGACGTCATAGAGAGAAAGCACCTCTGGAGTGAAGGGTGTTCCTAAACAATACGGCTCAGTGAACTGTAGGTGTTCCTAAACAATAAGGCAGAAATGATGTTTGAAGAAAAATGTGTAAATATTAATTGGCGACAGAAACACTGCACGTGCGAAGGTTTTTTCTCCATCTTTCATTACTGGCCAAAATGGGAAAGCTAAACATTCCAACCCTCTCTACTCTAATGGTTGCGTCATGGTCTATATTGCTGTATAAATTATGAAAAGCAACGCAAGTTCTGGTAATAGCGATCTGGTAGCTGTTTAGTACTTGATCAACGCGTTTAGAGTAAACCTCATCTTCATGAACTATGAACACTACAAACTAGCATGACAATCAACACTCGAACAGCGCAGGGAAGAAGACAAAGCAAGCGATCCGGAAGCAATGCTTTCATTGCCATACTCGTCCAAGTAGTATCCAAAGGAAATGCGCTGAATTAGGAAATAAGCAAGAAAGACCTGGTTAAGTCTTGCAGAGGATAATGAGGAGTCCTTTCCTATCAGGACAGTGAAACAGATTGTTGATTGACGAGGGACACGAATGTGCTAGGAGATCCAGTATATGAGGAAACAAGGCCAAGAAGACAAAGTTAAGTCTAGTTGCTCTTCTGGGGCGTAACAGTGTTCTTAGAGAAGATAGCAATTTTTTTCTGTATAAAATGGTAATCCGAACTATTCTACTGTAGGGTATGGCTGCCTGGGGTACAATCTGCAAATCCAGATGGAAGGACCTCCAAAATTTACAAAACCTCACCTGAGCACCATTGCCCAACTCGACAGAAGAATAGCAACTAATACTTCTATTGCTGAAGATTTCGGTATACCTTCCTAATCCATTGGTTGCAAATATTCTGGATCACCGGCTCACCTTTAGAAGTACCCTCACGCCACGCAGGCCTCGTCACATCCTGGACATCAACTTCAACGACATCCAAAAAGCCATCTTTCCAACCTACTTGATCACCTAGCTCTTCTGTGTCCTATCATCAATTTACAAAGAAGTCTATCGTCTTCGTAAGAAAAGGACTTCTATTTGTCCTCTGGATGACTAAACCAAGTTCATCTGTCTTCTTTCCTAAATCAGCGTACTTCCCTTGGCTATTACTTGGAGGAGTATGGCAGTGGAAGCATAGAAACTGGTCTGCTCGTTTGTTTTGTCTTTTCCTGCGCTGTTCGATTGGCGATTCCTTCAGGGCGATATCAGTTTAGAATAAAAGTGATATGGGCATAGGCGACTATATGTAGAAGCAAATAAAGTGAACTCCAGTCGTTCCAAAATGTTACTCTGAGAACCATTGCGCAGCTTGGAAGAAGGACCATAAAAATCATTACATCCACTCCGATCTGAACATGACTCGTATCAGAAAGTGTGTCCAAGATCTCCTGATAAATATGGTGCAGACGATGAAGAGCCATAACAAATTAACTGGTGGCTGGAAAACTGAAAAACCGGATGAAAATGAAGTGGCATACAAAGTATAGAAAACCGAGGCATATTCTTGATGCCAACTTCGAAGACATTGGCAACGTTTCCTTCCCGGATTATTTAACTAAATAAAATTAAATAAATAATCAATAAATAAATAAATAAAAAAAATCAATAATGAAGCTGACGTTTCGGATAGAGTCTATCCTTTGTCAAAGCAATGATTGTTCTCTAACTCAAGGAGAATAATAGAGAACTACACTGAAGGACACTCAAACAGTGAAGTGTACATTTGCTCAGGTGGGACGTAAGCAGTGCTTACTCGTTTCTCACCCTTCCAGAATAAATTTCACATGCAATACACTGAAATAGGAAAGAAACCTTAATAACCAAAAGAGTTATTCCACATTATGAGAATAAATAAGATTGACGATTTTCAGGAGAGTGGGAGAGGGGAGACGAGAAGGGTCGTATTACATCTTCCAATAATCCGGAAAGGAAACGTTGCCAATGTCTTCGAATTTGACATGAAGATTATGCCTCGGTTTTCTATACTTTTTATGCCACTTCATTTCCATCCGGTTATTCAGTATTCCAGCCACCAGGTCATTATCATGACTCTTCATCGTCTACACCATGTTCATCAAAAAACCTTGGACACACCTTTTAATATCAGTCAGGTTCAGATCGGAGTAAATGTAAAGAATTTAATTGGTCCTTCTTCCAAGCTGCGCAATGGTCCTCAGGGTAACATTCTAGAACTACTGGAGTTCACTTCATCTGCTTCTACATATAGTCGCCCACGCAGGCATACCTTAGAGGAAGATGCTCCGAATCACTGTCTCGTGCAGTTGTAATTTATAGTCGATGCTGAGGGCGCTGCAAAGCTGTAAGACTGTACTTAGCCTTTGCTTTCTTCAGTGCGTGACAATTCTAGGAGAGTCTTGAGTCGATGGTAACGGCAAGGTACTTGTAGTTGTCAACCCACTATGCCATGATAGCAGTAAGATCAGCATAGAACTATAATTTGCACTTCTCAGGTTTTGAGAAATGGTGCAAAACGTAATTAAAGAATGGGCCCGAGGACAGAACTCTGTGGGACACCAGCCTTTACCTTGCGGGGTGTAGATAAGTTTTCGCCAAATTTGGCTTAATAAAACTTGTCGCTGAGAAAGGATCTCACCATTCTTATCAAATCAGAAGGAAATCCGTCTCTAATGATCTTGTAGATTAGCCCCTCTTGCCGCACCTGATCGAAAGCTTTACTGAAATAGAGAAAAAACCACGCCACAGTAAATAGAAAGGTTTATTTGTGAGCTCAGATCTTCAACAGGCCCTCCATATCTGCATCTGACACGAGTGGGCGGCTCAAAAGCCAAAGTATTTTCTCCACATAAATCATTGGTGAGACAGTGGTCCTTGAATCTGGTGAGAATCGTTTTCTCCAAGACTTTAGACATCGACAGGAGTAAGCTGATAGGTCGGTAGCTCGCTGAAAATGCAGGATTTTGCCCCTGCTTGGGGATACTTAACACAATCGACTGCTTCCAAACAGTCGGGAAATGGAAACATTTCCAACAGTCGCTTATGATATTCGAGATGTCATTAATGATGTTCTTTGGGAGATTCTTTATTTACCTTGTCTCTTCCTAGAGCTTTCCTCTTTTTCAGATTTCTTATGATTTATCCGGCCTTGTAGGCTGTGGGACGTCATAAAAGTTGGTAAGACAATTTTCCGCAGCCTGAGACATAAGCTGACTCTCGGGATTATTGTTATGTGGGGTAGCAAATTACATCTCTATGGAATCTGCAATTATTTGAGCTTTATCCTGATTAGTTTGAAGATAATTACCTTGAAGGGTGTGAATTAGAGGAAGCATGTTCCAAATGGAATTGTCGCGAGTCGACGAGCTATGGAGCTTGTCATTACATCTAGCGTCGCGAAGCTCTTTTAATTCTACTTGAACTCTTCGCACTTACCTGTTGCATTTGGTTTTTACCCAGAGTAAACAATAGCGCTGCCAAAGCCTACGGGTTCTGTAGTCAAGCGTTGGAATCCTGGAGTGAGCATAATTCGATAAACGGGCTTGTTTACCAATGGCTAAACACTAGCTTCAGTGGCACTGTTTATTCGCCTGTGTGATGTCTTCAATACATCGATCAAGGTCATGTAGATTTATATAATAAATTGAATACGTGTTGCTTATGATTATAGCAATGCTTTAAAGTGCAGTTAATAATTTCATTTATAAGTTAGAGCATTCCAATTTGGAATGACGTTGTACGAAAGAAAGAAGCTAAAAATCTAGAGACAATTATTGGCGGGACCAACTTGTACCTTTGAGTTTCACATGTTTGGGTCGAATTAGAAATCCAATTTCGTACAAAATGTATGGTGTGATCAGTAACAGTATAAGCATAGTATAATTCTTTCAATCGGATATTGTTTACCATATTATGAATTGTTGGAATATCATAAGTAGCATACGTTTCAGCTATCGAATCATATTTAGAGAGACCAAGGGCATTTCGTAAAACAAAAGTATAAGCCACTCTTACTCTAGAAGTTAACATGTTTGATGCCGAAGACCATATGACTATTCGATATTCAAGTTTGGGGATCACGACCGCCTTAAATGTTTTTATCATTTCATTTCTGGTTAAAGTACTTCTAAGACGTTTGAACAGAAACGTCAATCGGTTTATATCAATAATAAGCGTTTCAATTGTTTCCTTAAAAAATTTTATTATCTATTATAAGGCCTAACATCTTACAAATACAAACGAGACTTGTCTTTTGTTTGTCAATTAGTAATATGTTGGTTTTAGAATGATTGAAAGTTAATCCATGTGTAGTATACCAATTTGTAAAGTATGTATATCCTCATTTATATGCTGAAGGATTTTGGCTTCTTCAGTTCAATTAAACGCCTTGAACAGGAAGTTATTGTCAACATACGAAATGAGGTTACAGTTTAGCGGAAGATTAAGTATTTCTGCAGTGGCAGCAGCATAGAACACAGCAGCTGTAGGCGAGCCTTGAAGAAGACATGGAGTGGATGACATCTCAGCGTTTTGATTGGGCATCTGGATATAATTAGTCCTCTTAGTAAAGAAATATTATAACAGGTTCAAAGGTCTTAAGTCATCTCTCAACATCTGAAACCGATTATATAATTTATTCTTATTAATATTATTGAAAGCCTTAGAAATGTCAGTATTGACCAAGTAGCATAAAAAGCCTTTATCTAAGGCGTTAATAATATAATTAATCACCTGAAGTAGAGGGTACATTATCGGAGTTTTTGGTCGACCACCATACTGATTTGAAGGTATTGTAGACCATAAAAATTAGAGAGATCAGCAAAAATCAATTTATCAGCAATCTCTGCAAAGGTGGTTAAGATGCACATTGGTCTGTAATTAGTGATTTCATCAACCGAGCCTTTTTTGAAGAACGGGACAATAAAAGTTTTTCTGAAATCAAAAGAAAATTGTTGAGTATAAATAATATTTTGAAGTTGACATTGAAATAGTACGTCACCACTGTGTCCCCAATTTTTTTTAACGGAGATAGTCAACTAACCATCTCTGCTAGACACTTTGTTGTTAGTTTGTTTAATAAACCATATTATTAGATTCAAGGAAATATGAGGATAAAATGTTACTGTCTAACCGACGTGTTGAGTAATGTGACTGACATCATATACATAAGGATTGGTGGTTGGGATTATCAATCCATTTCAAATATTGTTTATCAATCCATCTTATCCATTGGGAACGTTTGTGATTTCTTCTTATATGAACGATAGATCAAGAAGGTTAGTATTTTTATCCATGACCATGGCTCGTTTCGCCTGGCGGATTCCTCTTTTAAAGGTCGCATCCGCGATTTTTAGACGGTGTTTTAGACGTTTTACGCGTCAACCACGGGCACTTATATTTATTAATTTTTATCTTTTTCTCAACTAACCCTGCTTCAAACAAGACTTGCCGTACATTGGGTTGAATGATATTTAATTGAAGGTTATCACAACTGAAAACTAAAAAAATACTTCAGTTCTGATTTGGCTAAAGCATCCTGAATTTAATCCAGTTAACCTTTGTAAAATCAAATATACTCCTGGGAAGGTCATCGAATTGTTTATTTCAAGTGATCGTCATATATAATTGACATATTAAAGCGTTATGGTCTCATTTTGGAAAGATTACATGTTTTACAGAGACATGCGTCCATTGAACTGGAACAAAAATTCGGTCTGAAATGCTATTAGTAGTACGAGTTATTCTCGTTGGTGTGGAGATGATTGGACGGAGATGGTAAGATTCACATGTTTTTTAGGATGGAGTTCCTATTAAAAGACCTGATTCCGAAATCAATGTTAACGTCGCCAATGATGACATTTGTAGCATACAACTGCGACTGCCTGTAAAATTGAAATCAATTCGGTAACCGGAATATAGTGGGGACTATAAAAAGCAAGCACATTGATGTTAATCTTATCCGCATTACACTGTACACGAATGTAATTCTAATCCAGCACAGGACTCTTTCTTTATAATTTGAAATTTCAAATAATTTGAGATCAAGACGGCTACTTATCCACTTCTAGTTTGCCTATCATGATGAATCGAATAATAACCATGTAACTGAAGAAAGTTGTAACTGATTCGAACCCGTGTAACCGAAACTCTGTTAACCAAGTTTCTGTTAACCATAATTACGGTTTATGGGAACTTATGATAAAAGATCGTGTTAGATGACGTTCAGATGTGGTATTACCAACATCAGGTTTCAAGTGATGTAGGTCTCGCCTTCTGAGTAGAAGTTGAGAAGGCATCTTGTAGTAATGTCGGGTTACATCCTAAATAAGTACGAACGCTGATACCTTAATGCCAGTCAAATGCGGTCAATACATTGTGTTCAGGGTTGTCAAGGCTCCATCAAAAAACATTTGAGGATACTCCTGCTTTTGTGACCCATTGGGTAACAATTATCCCATTCTCGCATAATGTTTTTGCTAACAATTGCGGAGTTACTGAATCATCAAAGTTTCCAATACATAATCTGACAGTATTATGTTTGCGAAGTGGCAAACCCTAATTTTTAGTATTATTGTTATCAGTGGGTAGTTTTTTCCGGTAAGTAGTTTGCTCTTCTTAGGTCTTCTTGGAAGTCATGGAGATCATACGTTACATCCACCTTACGAATCACGTATTTCAAGACCTTTTCTGTCTTCATTCGATGATGCTGAATTATTAGAATACTATGAGACTTAATTCCAGAGACTAACCTGCTGTGAGCTTCTTCGCCTTCACATTTAACTTTTGAAGGTTTCAGACTGCCCGTATGAGCAGTGATCTTTTCCACTGGAACATGCCTTTCGAGCTCAGTTAAAATCGTCTTAAACATCACGCTATGAGGCCGATCGATAATCGGCGAGGCATACTTCTTTGTGAACCTATGGTCTTCATTAGCCGAGCAACTCTGTCCTTTTTTCGGATTCCTCTTTCTAGACACGCTGACGACTTCTTCGTTTACTCTGGAGACAGTCTTTAGGTTATCGATCTTCGTGTCCTTTCTGAATTTTTTATTACTAACAACAATCTAGGGACTCTCACCCACTTCTTCATCGATTCCATCAGAGTGACTTATCTTACAGCCACCGTTTGTCTAACAATCACTATTTTCCATTATATTCATAGATTTCACACTTTTAGCACAGGAAATAGTTTTAAAAACATTAATTACCTTGCTCTTATCAACCGGTTTATCTTTTGTGGAGTTTCCTGCTTTGGAGTCCCGGAGCATTTCTCAAAGGTTTACTTAAGTTCACTTATCGTGTTATTAACATCCCCACGAGAGTCTTGAATTTTATTGTTGATACCTTTGAACTTCTCCCCAAAACTTGTATGTAGGGATTCGACTCTTTCCTCAAGTGCACAATACTTAGCGTTTATTTCATACCAGAGAGCCTCTAGTATTTCGTTGAACACTATGTCAAATGCAGCAAACCTAGCAACCAAGCAGGCATCTCGGTAGGCCTTTTTGCAGAACACAGTTTTACCATCCGCCACTTGCAAAGACTTCAACTTGGTTAATTTGGACGAAGTCATCATATTCCTAAAATATAATCGTACAGAACCGGGAGGGGGGGGGAGTAACCTCGCAGCTAGATGTGTGCTATTGATGCTGTCCTAAGAAGGACGCACCTAGCTTCAATAAAAAAGAACAAGTCAGGTTTGCGATAAATTAATTCTACGCCAGGGACCCACTTGTGAATGATTAGGGTGATAGTAAATGAGAAATATCCTTAGTTAGCTTTGCGAGGAAATTAATCCCAACGTCAGGAACCCAGAAGGATAGTGAGCATCTTGATGTACTGGTTTACGGGGATATTAATTTCAACGCCAGCACATAAGACCTAACAGAAGGTGAATATTGCCCTGAAAAGGGCGCACCGTGAAATAAGAGGAATGAGATGATACCTGAAAAGAGATTAGAGGGGGATACCTTGAAGAGCTAGTCCGTCCTGCATGTCTTGTGTCGATGCCTGTGGTCGTGATATCACTTCAGGGCCATTGCTTTGTTCAGAGCAAAAGTTACATGACGATTCCAGGAGAGTTTTGAGTCGCTGATAACGCCAAGATATTTTTAGTTGCCAACCCATTCGAGTTACTTATTGTATAGAAACAGGGCATCTGAGGAAAACTTTAAGTTTTTTGTTGAAGTACACGGCTTTGCATTTTTCGACGTCAAGATTCAGTTTCCAGCAATTAAACAAGTCCTCGAAGTTCATCAAACCGTTCTGCAATCGACTGATAACGTAAGATGGCTGATGCGCCTATACCATGATGGAAGTATCATCAGCACAGAAATATAAATTACACTTTTCGAGTTTTGGGAAATCGTGCACAAAATAATTAAAAAGAACGAGCCCGAAGACAGAACCCTGTGGGACACCGGAGTTTATCTTGCAGGGTGTGGAGAAGTCTTTTCCTACTTTGGATTTATAGAACCTGTCACTAAGAAATGATCTCACCATCATAATCAAATCAGAAGGAAATCCGTCTCTAATCATCTTGTAGAATAGCCCCTAGTGCCACACCTGATCTAAAGCTGTGCTGACATTAAGAAATATGACGCCATAATACCTGGAAAGGTTTAGTGGGGTGCCCAGATCTTCAGCAAGCCTCCATATCTGCATCTGACACGAATGGGCGTTCCGAAAGCTAAAATTTGCTTGAGGAACAGGTGTTATATAGCTCCTGTCCACCAATCAGTGGAGACCTGACACAACTAGTGACAAATTCACATCTGATTGGTAGGCTTACAATAGGCGTGGCCTCCAGTAAATAGTAGCATTGAAAAATGCTTTGAATAACCAACATGATGGAAATTAAGATATTTCAAAGACAATCGAAAACAACCGAAAACAATCGTTCGAATCATTCCTGCGACTTCCAGATTTGGAGACTGGTTGAATACTTGAGCAGTCCCTTCAATTATTCGATGTATGGCGGAATTGTTTTTGTCGATGTCCATAAAGCCTTCGACCAAGTATGGCATGGCAGTCTCATCTTTAAAATGATAAATTGTGGTATCCCTGATAAGCTGATTGCCTTGTCGCATAGATCCTATCGTGTCAGGGTTAGTAACTCCTTGTCTGACTGCTGTGACGTCAACGCAGGTGTTGCACAGGGTATGGTCCTGGGCCCGCCATTGTTCAATTTATTTCATTCACGACCAACCAGAATTCGCAAAGTGTAATCTGTACTTGTTCGCTGATGATGCGGCCATCGTGACTTGCGCGAGGAATCCCGCACACGTCATCAGTCACTTACAAAAGGTTTGCAACATTGCGAAAAATAGTTCGACAAATGGAGGTTGAAGCTCAAAGTTGTAGAAAGTAAAGCTATGTTCATTACACGTAAACGCAGGAATCCTCCAGGGACCCTCGTCTTATATGGCAGAAATCTGGATTGGGTAAAGAGCTACAAAATACCTGGGCATAAAGATTGACTCTAAGCTAAACTGGAATGACCATGTTCAATAAGCTCTCAACAAGGCTAAAAAGGCGAAGTTTAGCCTGATTGCACTCCTGAGGATTAACAGTCCCCTTGATTGGACAATAAACTCTTGCTCTACAAGGTGATGATCCTGCAAATCGAGATGGAGGGAACTACAGACCTTCCAAAATGTATATCTCAGGGCCATAGTTCAGCTCGATAGAAGAGTTCCTAACAACCACTCTATTAATGAAGACCTTGGTATGAGCGACATTGGTAGCTATGTCCAGATGCTCCTTAGGAAATTGCTTCTTAAAATCGAGACACATGATAATTCCTTGGTTTCCAGTATACTGGATCACCCTCTAGCCTTTTGGGGTTCCATAAAGATACGAAGACCCCTTCATCTACTGGAAGTCAATTTCGATGATATCAATAAGTTCGTCTTTCCCGACTTCTGGATATCTTAGCCGCAGATGCTCAGGGCTATCACTACGTCAATCAACAATTAACCAGATTAGGACTCTATTCTCAGGTTGGTTCTCGAGGGACATCTTGCTTCTCCTATAATGCAATGAACTACCCTTGGTTACTTTATGGGCGAGTGCGTTATGGAAGCTCGCCTCCCGGACCGCTCGTGTCTTTCACTACATTGTTCAATTGTCGATGGTCACTGAAATTCCAGATGATATTAATTCCAGACGTTAATCGCATTGGTGATATTTTTTATGGTTACATCCAGAAACAGCTAGACACTGTCGCTATTGGTCCAATCAAGCATACACATTATTGTGATCATTCATCCGCGAGTGATTTCCTGGATATTATTATTCTCAAGGGTCTATTCAAACTGTTCAACCTATACACGGTGGACTATTTAACATCTGACCAGCTTCTTGTTGCCTTTAACTTCAATGGCTTAAATATGAATATTCTAGATCAGCTTCTTATATAGCGGGATTAGAAACTCTTTTGTGACCTCCTTAACATTAGCAATGGCTACACAGCGAGTGCTTGCAGCACCAACGAAATCAGTGATAGAGTTAAATGAATTACATATAACATCAACAATGAGATGTATACTAGTGCTTCTTTATAAACCCTGAATATCGTGTTCATCTTAATCTTCCTCCATGTATTAGGCAAATCATTTCAGAGAGGAAAGCCTTCCCAAGACTTTGGCAGCGTACACGTGATCCCTTCTTTAAGAGAAAATATAACGTGCTTTCTAGGAGGGTACACGAAAAAATAAGAGAGCTGCGTGGGCAACTTGACTAGCAAGTTGAGGAATCTCTCAACTCATGCCAACTAGCTCTGAACTATGATTAACTCTTAAGTGTAAGAAAGCGAAATTCCCACCCATGTTTTCTCCAGACGGTACTACCCTTGCATCTACAGACCATTATAAAGCTCAAGTAATTGCTGAGTCAGTTAGCAATCAATTTATCACCCCACTTGCAGATACTGTTGATGGAGAGCATGCAATCAGCGAGGTTTGAGATGTGTGTTTCAATTTTTAAGAGGGTCGGCGCGATCTTGTAGAGCCTTTAATCTATCCATCGGAAATTCTTGAGATCAATAAACTCAAGAATAAGAAAGCTCCTGGAAGAGATGACATCACAAATCATGCACTTAAATATCTGCCTTTCAATTTGATTCACGACATCGTTATACTGATTAACGACTGCTGGAAACAAGGATATTTCCCTACTGGCTGGAAAGATTCATTTATCCTAAGCATTCCTAAACCAGGCCTTAACCCTTTATTGTCTGCAAGTTTTACCAATTATGTCAAAGTTTCTAGAGCGGACAATCCTAAAAACATTCAATGAATTTTGTTCTGGAAATGATCTCATTTGAGAGAAACAGTTTGGTTTCGTACAGACTACTCCTGCCTACTGCAAATGTGGCAGCTTGATGTCGATGCAAAAAACTCTCTTAACAAGTCCATGTATGGTCTCATTATATTCCTGGATATTTGAAAGGTCTTTGATCAGGTTTGGCATGATGGTGTTACTTATAAAATGATAAAATTTGGTTTTCCAGATGTCCTAATCATGTTGGTCCGCTCGTTCCTCTCAGACAGATCACTTCGAGCTAAAATTGGTGATTCCCTTTTCCAACCTTGTGTTGTTAAAGCTAGTGTCCCACAGGGGTTTGTTCCAAAACCAGCCTTGTTCAATTTTCATATCCAGGACTTTCCAAAACCCGACAGGTCTAAACTGTATTTATACTCTGACAATGCAGCCATCTTAAACTTTTCCCGTAACCCTGTTTATGTCATCTTTTATTTGCAAAAAGCGCTGCATCTCTTCAAAGATGGAGGCTGAAGCTAAACGGTAGCAGATGCAAGGCGATGTTATTCACTAACAAGGGCACAAACACTCCCGGTTTGTTTACCGTGTACGGAAAAAAGCTCGACTGGGTCACAAAATATAAATATCTTTGCATGGTTAACGATTCTTAGTTCATCTGGGAGGGGGGGGGGATTCTAAAAATTTTGGCTTCGACTACTAAGGTCATTTTGCGCCTTTACACAAGTTATATCTGTACACAGCCCGGAACAAACATAAACACCCATGCCCAAGGCGGGATTCAAACCCATAGCCAGGTGGACTCGAGAACTAGAAAGCCTATGCCCTAGCCCTATCGGCCACCTGGCCGGCAGGTTCACCTGGAATCAACATATTTCCTACGCGCTGAATAAGGCAAAGAGGGGCACATTCAATCTGGTCGTATTGCTTGGCCGTAACAGTGCGTTCGACATTGATAACAAGCTGCTGATATACAAAAAGATAATCCGCACAATCTTGCTTCATGATATGCCACTTGGCTCCCGTGTGTATAACTAGATGGAAGGAGCTGCAGACAATCCAAGATATTACTCTCAGAGCAATTGTGAACTTGATCATAGAATAGCCGACTATAACGTCGTTCATGAGGATCTAAGGATGAAACATATTAGAAGTTTCTACAGGATACTATAACGACCATGCTCCCGAAGATGCTTAACCACAGCAATCAGTTGGTGTCTGAAATTCTCAACTCTTCAGGTTGCAGGAAACGCTTAAAACATACTGGGTGGGCAAAAAATAACGTGAGGTGTTCAGAGCTCGCTAGCGGGAATTTTATTAGGCCAAATGCAGTACATTTTGGTGTATATACATAGTAGAACATGCAGCTTCGATTTATACAAAAAAGTACCAAAAGTCGCCATACGGGGCGCTTATTTCAAGAAAACAATAAATATCTAATTGTCAAATTAACAAATATCTTACAAACTAACTTAAGTAACAACAATAAACAATGTTTTATTTTTAATTACAAATGTGCTTCAATATGACCACCAGTGTGCTGTTCCAATAACTGCATGCGGTACACGACATTTTCTATGGCAGCTCGCAGCATATCTGCATTCATGACCGGTCCATGGGGACGGATTTCTTTAAAAAAGTACAGGCCGATGATGAAAGAAGCAGTAAAGCCGCACCACACTATTAGTTTCGGTGAATGCATAGGAGTTGGCAGACACACTTGTGGATTTGATGCAGTCCAAATACGGCCGTTGTGGGTATTGATATCACCATTCAAATAAAAATGTGGCTTATCACTCCATAAAATTTGCCATGGCCATGCATCATCCACTGCCATACGTGCTAAAAATCTCAACGAAAAGTCAGTTCGGGTACGTTCATCTCCAGGAAGCAATTGTTGAACAGGTGTGAGTATATGGGGATAAAATGTCAATATCATATGCAATATTTTCCTCACCGTCGAATATGGGATATCTGTTTGGCGTGCTTATGCGTGTGCACTGCTGATACCCTGCACAGTAGTCATCTCCTGTTCCACAAACAGCAGTTGCAACTTCTTCAACGTGTTGCTGCCTGTTTCGTTTGCGTCCCTGGCCTGGTTGCACTCTTAGAGTTCCGGTAGATTAAAATCGTTCAATCATTTTCTGTAAGTTAGTTATGCTCATCGGTCCTCTTCGTAACGTTTTCAATCGCCGGAGTTCACGAAGGGCAGCACTTGCATTGTCGCTCTATTGATAAAACGCGCGGTCAGGCAGAGTAAGCGTCATCATCAGCCTTACTTTCATTCGTGAATGATGGGAAATCCTCAGCCTTGCCTTTTATTGTCATGATTGCTCAACACGGATTGCTATTATGCAAATGTATTCATTGTTTTTTTGAAATAAGCGCCCCCTATGGCGAGTTTTGGTATTTTTTTTTTTGCAGAAATCGAAACTGCATGTTTCAATAAGTATACCAAAATATACTGCAATTGGCCTAATAGAATTCCCGCTAGCGAGCTCTGAACACCTCACGTTATTTCTTGCCCACCCGGTAGTTTGCCCAGGCATATCCTGGAAATTACCTTCGACGATGTCAGGGATGTTATCTTCCCTGATATTTGGATATCCTCGTTTGCCTCTGGTTCCCCCTCCCCCACCTTTTTTCTATGAAAATTTTCAATCAAAACTTTTATCCCCAGAGGGAAATAATCTTTTCTGCATTTGCATAACATGGAATATGCACTATGCACTTTGCCAACGCGAATATAGTTGCTAAAACATTCCTGGAACCTTTAGGAGGAGATGGTGTTCAGGGCGCCCGTCGCTGTTTGCTGAACCTCAGATGCATCTTAAAACGGCGTCCTTTGAGTTCGTGTTTTCAGAGAGGATAACAAGTAAAATACGTATGGGACGAGATCGGGTGAATAGGCAGGTGATGAAAATAAAAAAAGTCTGGTAATAGCGTTATGATATAGTTTTATTATTTATTCAACGCGTTTTGAGTAAACCTCATCTTCAGAAACTATGAACACTACAAACTAACATGACAATCGACAATTGAGCGGTGGAGTGGAAGAAACAATGCGAGTGGCACTGAAGCAGAGCTCCCAAACTCACTTGTCACATGTATAACCAGTGAGATAGGAGATAAGCCTAAAAAAAACCGAAGGTCATGTTAGTTTGTAGTGTTCATAGTTTCTGAAGATGAGGTTTACTCAAAACGCTTTGAATAAATAATAAAACTAAACCATAACGCTATTACCAAACTTTTTTTTCTTTTCATCACCTACCTATTCACCCGATTTCGCCCCATACGTATTTTATTTGTTATCTTGTCTGAAAAAACGAACTCAAAGGACGCTGTTTTAAGAGTGCATCTGAGGTTCAGCAAACAGCGACGGCCACCCTGAAGACCATCTCCTCTTAAAGGTTCCAGGAATGTTTTAGCAACTATATTCGCGTTGGCAAAGTGCATAGCGCATATTCCATGTTGATCATGATTGTATGTAACACGTGATAAGAATACATCATATCTTTCAGGAAGGCCAGTCTCTGAACTTCGTGATCGTACTAGTATTATTTCACTCATTATTTCACTTCTATTTCCAGATTGCCATATATGGACACACCTGAAACAACATCTTTCTGTACGAACTCAAAAAATGCCCAGAGAGCTCAAGAAGAATACATAAGAGCTTATGACCAGTGTTCTGCTTGCCTCTACAAGTGTAATTCCATTTTAGTGGTTCCATTGGTTGACTATACTTATACAGATGAGAATGTTAGTGTAATTGAGTGGAGAGAACCATTCGACGTTACATTTATAATTAAAGAATTTTATAGTTATAGCTTTGTAAAATACATCTGTGATATAGGAAACTTATTAGGAATAACACTGGGAATATGTATTTTAAATTTATCCCTTGTATTTGACTTATAAATTAACGTGAATATTTTTTCAACAATTCATTAAATCAGGCTAACTTCTTTACTGTTATTTAAACGGATCATATGCAATGTTTCTGAAATTTCTAAAAAAAAAAAACAATACGGTACCATGTTTTTTCTTATTATTCCCCCCCACCAAAAAAAAAAGATTGAGTTTTATATTGAAACATTCTGTGACAAGGAGATAATATGTACTCTACAGGATATTTACGAACTCTGTATAAATTTTTAAGGGTGACAGAGGAATTATTTTGAATATATTTTGGTAATAACCAAATCAGACTCCTTTTTTTCTATTAACCTCTGCTTTTTCTAAAAGAAATTTAAAGCCCCTTCTTACTACATTCAGCCACTCATCTTCCCAATAATCCCAACTTTAAATAACTTTATTTATTTTTTTTTTTCATTATTATTACCTTTTGCAATTTATTACAATTGAGAGTGTGCCAATTAACATATATAATTTCATAATACATTATAAGATTTATCGCAATTAATAACTAATTATAAATCTTATAATGTAATGTGAAATAGATAATTAATTACAGTATTTACTCCATTCTAAGGTGCACTTTTTCCCGTTAAAGGAGGTTAAAAGAACAAGGTACGCCTTAGAATCGAGTAAATATGGTATACTGAAATTTTTAAAAGCTTCCTTACATAGTAATTATCTATATATCTCATTGATGATTTGTGACTTTATGGTAACTTATTATATATTCATGAAAATATACACTTATTGAAAGAAAGTAATTGGACACTTTTGATTTCAGACGTTTTGTCGAATATCTAAAAAAAAACTTGACGAATTATCTAGAAATTTCTGGGGTATAAAAAGGATGTTACACCTCATATATTCAGGGAAGGTTTTCTCCTGAAGGCAAATAGGGGACCAGCAAAGAAGAGAACCAAAAAAATAGAGTTTGGAATCACCCTGTAAAAAATAATGCTTGAAATGCATTGTAGCTGTAGCATATGCTTAACAGGCTTGTTTTACTTTTATGTGTTCATTTGTATGAGAATAGCACGTATATTCATGGAGATATAAAGGTTTCTTTAAAAAGGTCGAAATGTTGTTATAAGTTTTTTTGTTTATAACACGCAAGATTTGCAACCCAATGCAATGCCATTTTCAGGAAATTTGACAAACCACAGTACAGACAACACCCTGCAATCAGAATAGAAAAATATTAAATATTTAATAAAATATGAGCATTTTTACTAAATATTGTTTAACTGCGCATGCGTTACCAAATTTTCTTTTGCATAATTTCTAAGCCAAATGTATAGAGCTATTCTTATGAAAAGCCCATGCAACTATTTTGAAAATTCAGAAAGATGTCGTAGATAGAAAGAGTTGAATTTCAGTTGGTCTCAACAATAAACAAAACGATAAGGGGCTTTCTCCAAATTTTTATTTTTGGATCGGACACCAGTATCAACTTCTTCTCTTTATGCTGACAAAAAAATATTCACTTCATATTGACTTCATATCAGCGTATGAAGAATAAGTTGATACTGGTGTCCGATTCAAAAATAAAAGTTTGGAGAAAGCCCCTTATCGTTTTGTTTGTTTTTGAGAGCAATTGAAATTCAACTCATTCTATCGGAATTTTCTCGATATTTACTTGGGCTTCAACAATTTTTAATGTAAACAAAAAAATTATAAAAAAGGATTATGAAACTGACTACAATCTGCTACTTGACTTGAGGAAAAGTTACACCTTGCAAGTGGCGAAGAATCCGTTTAATACGATAGAAAAATGTTCTAAGTCCAAGATATATTCCAACAAATATTCATCTTTGAAGTCAGTTGGATGGTTTTCATTTTAAATGTAAATATTGGATATAGGATTTTTATATTTCGGGGGATGGAAGGTTTTTTATAATTATTGAATATTTAAACAGTTTTGTACGTTAACAGATTGTAGTCAGTTTTATAATCCTTTTTTATAAGTTTTTTGTTTACATTAAAAATTGTTGAAGTTATAAAATAATTTTTAAGAATCTTTATATGTATCATATTTACTTGGGCTTTTTATAAGAGCAGCTCTATACATTTGGCTAATAAATTATGCAAAAGACAATTTGGTAACGCATGTGCATTTAAATATTATTGAGTAAAAATGCTCAAATTTCATCAAATATTTAATATTTTTCTATTCTGATTGCACGGTGTTGTCTGTACAGTGGTTTGTCAAGTTTTCTGTAAATGGCATTGCATTGGGTTGAAAATCTTGCGTGTTATAATCAAAAAACTTACGAAAACGATACGACCTTTCTAAAGAAACCTTTATATCTCCATGAATATACGTGCTGTTCTCATACAAATGAACACAGAAAAGTAAATCAAGCCCCCTAAGAATATGCTGCAGCTACAATGCATTTCAAGCATTATTTTTTACGGGGTGATTCCAAACATTATTTTTTTGGTTCACTTCATTGCTGGTCCGCTATTTGCTTTCGGGAGGAAACCTTCGCTGAAATTCATGAGGTGTTACATCTTTTTTTACACCCCTGAAATTTCAGGATAATTCGCCATGTAATATTTTAGACATTCAACAAAATGTCTAAAATCGAATGTGTCCAATTACTTTCTTCCAATCAGTGTACAATCTTACACTACTAACAACTGACAGTAATCCCTATTTGTTATGTATTATATAAATTTTTAAATTTCACTATGTGGTTATTGTGATACATCACTTTTGTAATTTGAATTATGCAGCCCCCTAAGATCTAACTTGTCGGTTTATTAAAATACTGGTCTTAGACGAGCTGCAATGTATTATACCTAACTAATAAATAAATAAATAAATAAATAAATAATGATAAAAATACAATAATTTATAAAAATATCACCCACTCACGTCCATCACAATGGAGATGCGTGTCTTTATAAGATATTTTTATAATGTAATAAACGAATATAAAACCCAGAGATAATACAAATATGTAAAAATTAATTGCACATGAATTTAAGAGCCATATACAAAAAATCACATATGTCCATTGTAATGGACACAGGGTCTGAAAGGGTTAAACAGAGGCTCACCAATGAATCCTTGAAACATTAGAAAATTGAATTTTCTGCTTATTACAAACCCTTTATATTTCTTCTTCTTGGGACATCTAAAGAATTTGGTGGACGAAACTCCTGTGAATTTGGAAGATGAGCTGGGAGCGTGAATTTTGGCTCCAAGTGACCAGCAAAGGACACTGCAAGGATTTTAACCATGTAGTATGTATTTGGTAATTAAAAACGTTGTGACTTTCAGTATCAAGTGTCGGAATTTTTCTGATATTTTGAAATACATTAACAAGAGAGACCATATTACGAGGATGTCTCAAACAGCTTTATGCAGCGGAGGTAAAAGAATAACATAAAAGTGATAGCTTTATAGAAATTGACTATATTAAATTGTATCAACTAACACATGCATAAAGGAAAATTGGTATATTAATTAATATCAATTTATAGTTAAAATTATAAAAGTAAAATTGGATTATTTTAAGAGGCCCGATTATTAGATACACAGTGATTAGTGTTTGAGTTAAATCGAATATGGATATTATTGAGTGGTTCTAATAGTGGTTCTAAAAAGATAAGACATAAATAACATTAATAGATTGTCAGTTTTTTAAAAGTAGCCCAGTGAACAACGTGTAAAAATCAGCATGGAAAGAGATAACCAAGTAAAAGATCAAATAGCAGTGCAAGTAACCTAGAGTAGGTGTTGGAAGTGTGCTCCATTGACCTGGAGGCACATGTAAAGTCTTGTCCACATATTCCTGAAAGCACGAGCAAGGTTTTTAGCTGAATGGCCTGAATGGCTGCCTGGACGTATTTTTGAAGTTCGGCGACTGTGCTAGGATTGTTCTGGTAGATAACACCAGGATTGTTCGGCGACTGTGCTAGGATTGTTCGGGTGGGAACACTTCCTGGATACGAGCAATTGTTCCATATGCAGAATAAGCAGTTCAATGAGAATGAGAATGGGTTGGTAGACATATAGAATTAAAATTTCGGACGAAAGTTGTAAAATTCGCATACCACCTGGAAAATTCTCGTACACTGCCACAGTGTGTTGTTTCACAGAACTACAAAGGAATATACAAAAATAGGATTTTTTATTTTTTTACAAAAATATTGTAGTAGGTCGTTGTAGAAGTGGATAAACTTTTTAAACTTGTCGCCTTCCCCTATCCTTTAACAGCACCATGAAGGCGCTGATGCCAAGTGGAGGCATGCAATCGCAATAAGCAGGATGATATCACATCATCCATGCTGGAAGATCAAAGAGCTATAATTCGTTTCCTTCATGCAAAAGGTCGTCCACCCAAAGAAATTCACACTGAAATGCAGAAAGTGTACAGCAATGATTGAGTGGCCTAAGCAAATGCGTGGGCAGCTTGCAATAAGTTTACCGAGGTGAAGTGTGCTACTGGCTGCACTTGCCAGAAACGGACTTCCATGCAATGAGCATTCAAAAACTAGTACCACAATTGGATAATATCCATAGCAACACGACTAGTTCGGGGTAACGAATTTCCCATGCCACCACCACTGAATACGCCACCATCATCATCAAAAAGAGTGGTGTTCTGGATCTGGTGGCGTCGCGTGAAGGAGGTATTATTACTTGTGTTCATGATATTACATACGTGCAATATTTTTACTTTTTTTAGAAGATATATGTAATTTGTTGTTGTGAATATTTGCTTTATTCATCTTGAGAATTATGTTCAAAATGTTATCAGACCATTGTTGATAGATCGCATTAGGATTTTTATTGTTAACTATACACGCGGTGGTGATGCCGCTGTTTTGTTGTTGCCTTTTTTTTTAGTCGTCCCATCTTCTTTTTGTCTCTGTAGTAAAAATGCATAAAAAAAACCTTTGTTGCTTACTGGTAATAACAGCTCGATTTATTAAAATTCTATTAACATGGTTATGGGCCCAGCACGCTTCCACTGCGTAAGCTAAGGTAGAGATGCTTATTTAAAACCCTAACAGGACTTGTTTTCGAACGTATTTAGTTTGGACCGCTACCAAGATGGCTTCTATGCAACCACATACGGAGTTCGAAAAGCTGGGAAAAAACAACTATAGAACTTAGAAGTTCAATATGTGGATGTTGCTGATCGACAAGGAACTTTGGTCATATGTTGATGGAATCGCTGTGTTATGTGCTGATGCAACAGCCAGTCAACAGGCAAGTTTCCAAACCAAAAGAGATAAAGCTTTTGCAACATTAGCATTGAGGATTATTCCAGATCAACAAATCCATATCGTTGATTGTACTTCCCCTAAAGAAGCGTGGGATACTCTAACTAATGTCTTTGAGCCCAAATCCAGGCCACGTATTTTGCAACTGAAGAAGCAATTCATCTCCATCCGACTTGAGGAAAATGAAAATATGTCTTCTTATCTCAGTCGTTTAAAAATATGTAGTGATTTGCTTAAAGATGCTGGAAAAGAAGTACCAGACGAGGAATTAGCCTATGCCACGCTGTCCGGATTGCCTGAACTTTATGAAGGTATCGTCATAACTCTAGCCAACGTTGACGATTCCAAGTTCACGTCCTTGGAAATTAAAAAGGTTCTTCTGACGGAATTTGAAAGACGCTCTATGAAACAGGACATTACCCAAAAAGAAGCTTTTCATGTGATAAAATTACGTGCAACTCGTGACAAGAAAAATGTTCGGTGTTTCAGATGTGGTGAGCGTGGACATTATGCTAATAAGTGTCCAAAAATTGATGTTTTGCCTAAATCAGCCAAAAACAAAGAGACGTCACAGGGAAAGGAATCTTCTAAAAGTAAAGACTCACTTCTTCTTTTTTTCACCTTGATAAATTGTGAAAACGATAAGTGGATTCTAGACAGTGGTGCTACATACCATGTATCAAATTGCTGCCAGTGGTTCCACACATTTCGAACAATTCCGAGTGAATCCATACAAACGGCTGATGGATCAGCAAATTTTAATGAGTGGTTGAGAGCAGAAGGTATTGGAGAAATTGAAATGGAATTTCAAGTTGGTCACGAAGTGAATCAGTTAACTGTAAAAGATGTGTACTACCTTTCTAACGTACGTCGTAATCTGTTATCAATTGCTAGAATTGTAGAAAAAGGAAAGATAGTCACCTTTCAAGATGGAGTTGCAAAGATCAAGGCTGATCATCGCAGTAAAACAATTGTCGAAGCTCACAGAGAGCTCTACGTTGTCCAAGGTAATGTAGTGGTTAACTCGGCTATGGAATGTGAAGTGCAAGAGACAACTGTTGTTGATAGTGATTTATGGCATAAACGTTTCTGCCACGTCAACTTTCAGATTCTTCAAGCAAAGAACTTGTACAAGGTTTAGAAGGCAAAACTCAAACAACTAGTGTATGTGAAGTTTGTGAAATTGGTAAATCTACTAAAGCTCTATGTAAAAGGCTCAGAAATAGACAATCTAGTGATAATTTTAGAGCTGACCCATTCCGACGTTTGTGGACCGATGCCAGTATTATCAGATGGAGGTTCTAGATATTTTATAACCTTCATAGGTGATTTTACCAGGAAGATTACTGTCTATTGTATTAGAAATAAAGCAGAAGCAGTTGATTGTGTAAAAAAATACATTGCCAAGTCTGAGCGAAGTAAAGAAAAAAAATGTAAACGATTTCGAACTGACAACGGGTTAAAGTATTGTAACAAAACTCTATCCTAACTCTTCGAGCAACTGGGGATTGTGCACGAACGCACAAACGTCAGTACTCCTCAGATGAATGGAATCGCGGAGCTAACCAATAAGACTTTGCTTGATCTAGCAACAGCATCTCTTCATTCAGCTAAACTACCACAAAAATTTTGGGCTCAAGCCGTTACTGCTGTGGTGTACATACGAAACAGAGTTTTACATTCTACTACAAATGAAATTCCAGAAATCATATGGGTCAAAAGAAAACTAAGTGTTCGTCATCTTCGGGCTTATGGTTGTTTGGCGTATGTACACATTTCGGCGGAACGGAGAAAGAAGCTTGATGATCGAGCTTATCCCGCCATTTTAGTCGGCTACTCCTCCCAGACTAAGGGGTATAGACTATGGTGTCCAAAGCTCCAAGACGTTGTACAGAGCAAACACGTGAAGTTTGATGAAACTAAACTTGGATCTGAATGGACTCAAGAAGTTGAGATGGAACCATTTAGATTCAATCGAATATGGATAGACTATTCCAAAAATAGTCGTCCGTCTGAGGGCCCTACCATTCCGGAGAAGACATCACCTCCAATCATATCAGAGAGTAATGACAGTTCATCAGTTGCTGATGTCCTAGATGATGGCCAGGTCGATACTGTTGTCACTTCCACGGAATCCATTGAACGACGCAAAAAAAGTCAACCACAAAAATCCAAAATAGTGCGAAACCCTACGGAAGGGCTGGTAAGCCCAAGGAATCAATTCAGCTCAACGTAGTGGAAGTCATCGAACCCGAGACTTATGAAGATGCACTAGCTCCCCACAAGCCCACAAATGGAAGGAAACAATAGATGAAGAATTGGACTGTCACCGCAAGCTTGGTACTTGGACAGACATAGACCTACCGCCAGGAAAAAGATGCATAGGTTGTCGTTGGGTATTTCGTGTTAAGAAAGACGCTGCAGGTAATGTTTATCGTTATCGAGCTCGACTGGTTGCGCAAGGTTTTTCACAGAAACCAAATGATTATGAAAAAACTTATGCACCTGTTGCCAATATATATGTTTTTCGCATACTATTAGCTTTAAGTGTTCTTTTAAATTGGCACACTCGTCATTTTGACATAAAATGCGCTTACTTGAACAGTAAACTTAAAGAGGAACTTTACATGAACATTCCGCCAGGCTGTGAAAAATGTCATGGGAAAGCTGTCCGTTTAAATAGATGGCAAAAATCTATTTATGGGTTAAAACAATCAGGTTATAATTTGCATTCAACCCTTAATGAATATTTTTTTCAAATTGGTTTTAAACGTTTGTTGTCATCAACTTGTGTTTATAGTTTGAATGCATCAACCATAGTAGTGATATATGTTGACGATTTTGCCATTTTTACTAATAAGGAATCAACGATTCAATGGTTCTATAAAATATTGAATAATAAATTTGAAGTTAAAGATCTTGGTCACATTACTTATTTGTTGGATATGAAAGTATTTAAAGAAACTGACGGTAATTTATTTCTCAACGCATCCACATATATTAAGTCTACTCTAAAACGTTTTGGTATGTGGGATTGTAAACCGTCTGCTACCCCATTGGAACCAGGATTAGTGTTGTCACGAAGAGATTGTCCTATAACATATGGTGACATAGAAGATATGAAAAAAAATTCCTTATCGGGAACTTATTGGCTCATTAATGTTTTTAGCTTTGTCTATCAGACCTGATATCCTATATACATTTAATAAACTGGCGCAATTTTCTTCCAATCCAGGGCAGAAACATTGGACAGCAGCAAAGCGTGTGCTTCGGTATTTACAGGGCACTTTTGAGTATTCCTTATATTATTCTAAGGGTCCTATTAATTTAAGATTTTTCTCAGATGCCGATTGGGCGGGTAACATCGATGACCGTCATTCTTTTTCTGGGCTATGTGTGATGATTGGTAATAACGCTATTATTTGGAAATCATCAAAACAGAAATGTGTAACAATATCCACTATGGAAGCGGAGTATGTTGCTTTGGCCAATGCAGCCAATGGTTTGCGATGTTTATTTCTGAATTGCAATTAAGTCAATTTTTCCCAAAACCTTTTATAGTGTTATGTGATAAGTCAACTATTATGTTTTCTAATAATGAAGTGGAAAATACAAAAACTAAGCATATTGATATTTCATACCATTTTGTACGTCAACTTATTGAAAACGATTTAATGTCATTATCTTACATTTCGTCTAAAGAAAATGTTGCCGATCTATTTACTAAAGGTTTGCAGAAGATAATGCATTCTAAATATATAAATTTCAGAGTCTCAAGATGAATTCAGAAAATGGGGGAAATTTGTGAATATTTGCTTTCTTCATCTTGAGAATTATGTTCAAAATGTTATCAGACCATTGTTGATAGATAGCATTAAGATTTTTATTGTTAATTATACACGTGGTGATGCTGCTGTTTCGTTGTTGCCTTTTCTTAGTAATCGTCCCATCTTCTTTTTTCTCTGTAGTAAAAATGCATAAAAAAAACCTTTGTTGCTTACAATTCTATTAACAGTTGTTAAGTGCTTCACACCTGCATGACAGTAGCCAGAAAATCACATGAAAGGATTTTAATCTCTTTCTCAGCCAGCCCTTTGATAAATCAATGGCGTGGCCTTATGTAACTTCCTTGTAGGCTAATCTCTAATGACATCTTAAAGAAATGATCTCCATCGCAATGGTTTTAATTTTTGTGAAAAAACTTAGGAATAAAACATAATTTACGAGAAAAAAATTTAAAACATAAGTACAAGGAATCATTATAATATAATTCATTCATTAAATGGTTCAATTGTGTCCTGGAATTTTTTAATAAATTCGTAATTTTAGATTTTGCCAAGTTTCTTCATTCCAGATACACAAGCTTTCTTAAATATAGAATATTATTGATTTTTAATAAATTTGGGGTATATAATTAATTTGCAATTCATTATGAAGCTTTCAAGAATTCAACAAATGCAGTATGAAGTTTTTGTCGATAATAGAAAATTTCTTATAAGCATTTTTTATAGTCATGGTTTCAGCCCCCCCCCCTCCTTTGACAATACCTGTGGAAAATCATTTTTTTATTATATTTTATCATTTAATTTTAAAATTTGAAGGGATATACTAGTAATAAAGTGCATCTGAAGAAAAATAAAAAAATGAGCAATTTATCTGTAATAGAATTTCAGTTACATGCATTTAAATTTTGTACTGTGTTATATGGACCTGACATAGCTACAGATGGCCTGATTAGGCCACCTCTGCTGGGAAAAGGGTAAAGAAGCAGTACCTTAATGATAAACGGAACGCTGGAGGAATTAAAGCTATTATGGATCTTTAGGTGTTGTTCCAGGAGTTGATAGCTAAAGATGAACTTTCCTAAAGGAAATGTTAATGAAGAAAGAAGTAAAGATTAAAAATTGAATTAACTTCATGTAAATGCAAATAATATAAAAGATGCAGAGTCACTTACCTGGGATATGGGAATTTAGCAATGATTCTAATGTTGTTTGTTCATACTTCTTTTAATAATAATAATGTTTAAAGCAAGTATTTTTTTAGTTTTTCTGAATGGCCAGTGGCGATATTAATTTGGCCAAAGTCTAGCTAAAGTAACAATAAGAATTGTACATAAACTATTAATGATGCGTGTTTATTTACGTACAGGTTTTTTTTTAGAAAGGATGACGAATTATTAGACTGATTGTAATAAAAAAATCTGAAATAAAACTCTGGTTATTTTTCCATCAGAGATCTGAATTTTGTCTATTGATTTATTGGGATATAAACATGTAGATGTAAGAACTCAAGGCAATTTTCAACTCTGTCAAAATTTTTATTAGTTTATTTACAGAAAAAAGAATGATTCACCCCTCTCTCATACTCCAGTAAAGGACTTTCTTAGACATGGGCACCCGGTCACCACCAACTCCATTCGACGATAAGAAGGTCGATATCTGAATCCACGCACTTTGGGACGTTACAATATATAGAGTTAAAAATGCATTACGCTGGCTAATCATGAATGGCTAATAGTCTCTACAAGGATGTCACAATGAACAACTTCGCTCGCATTGATGATCAAATTAAGAACAATTACACGCTATTATTTAACATGACTTGTACGTGTGTTATGCGCAAATTTTATAATCAATAATTCGTTTACTTCCAGTTGTTCAAACTATGCCAAATTTGGCACACTGATTCCTTACTGGTGACAATACAGTTCAATTATAAACATTTTCAAAATTCCAAGTCTTAAAAAGGATTAAAAAAGATTCTCATCTAATTTACTTTACATGTATTGGATAGGCTATCTCCAAGTTTTCTTCATATAATTAAAATCGTGGCAGAGGATGGGCCATTTCTTCAGATTTCCAAGGCCTCTGGGTTTTGTTCCTATCATATAAAACAATGTTTTTTTTTAAAGAAAATAAAGACTAAAAAGAATAAAATAAACCAGAAAAAGCTTTTTATGCACACTAAGAAGTGTATAAAAAAGTAAAAAATTTAATTTAAAATAAATCAAAATTTGTGGAATGGTATATTCGCACAGGCCTCGCACTTGACCATGAAAAGGGGAAAAAAAGAAAGTAATTTCTCGTTTTAATCATTTTTATTTTTTTCCTGGTGGGAGGGGGAGGGGATAGCTGTGCATCCTTAAAATCTTAACTCCAAAATAGCTAATCACAGCTAAACAATATGTGTGCAAAAAACATTCATCTCAATGAATGGAGTCCATACATGTCGTGTTTATTGACTTTAGTTCGCTGGAATAAACGTTATTTTCATTTCTTTATTTTTAGAAAAAGAAAGAATGCTCTTTGAAATGGCTTAATCCAACTCCATAAGAAATACGTTAAGTCAATTGTGACCTTGATGTCTGTATTAATAATATTGTTTATTTCTGTTAAGGGTACCTCTGAGGGAGGGAGTGCATACAATTCTGCAAAATGGCTTTTCAAAGGCAAATAATTTATTTACAAAATATTACTTTCAGTGAGAAGAACTAAAGATTAAACATACATCAACTACATAGATTATTTGCACTAGAATCTCAATATTTTATCAAGATGTGAATAACAAAAGTGTGTTCTTATTCAAATTAGGAAACCTCGTATTTCATAATTACGATTCATACATGTAACATCTGAATTGAGTATTTCTTGTCTGATTTTGATAAATAGATTTAAGTTAGTAAAGACTATTGTAGCGATTTGATTCACTATTTTGATTAGGAGCATTATTGGGGGTTCAGAAATTAATGATACAGACTGGAAAGTTAGTGATTAAGAATAATAAGCATTATGGCGAATAACAATATTAATATGCAAGTTTTAGGCTTGTATACTGAAGTGCCCATTTTTGATGGCAGTAGTAATGTGAATGAATATTTCCGGAGAATTGAAGAGATCCCTGATGCCAGAAATTGGACAGCAGATATGAAATTTATAATCAACAAAAACAAGACACCACCACTTTTCCACAACAAGGTTTATTCACAATGAATACTTATTTCGAGTGCTATGCACTCATTGTTCAACATGACTAAGGCGTACAATGCTAACAGGCTATTTATATACTTGGCTAACCAATCAGGTTCCAATTAAACAGACACATGGATGGTTTAAGGTCGAATCAGATAAATTATCCTGTACAGTGATTACTTATTTTTAAAAAACTAGTATAAGCCAATAGGTAAATTATAAAGAAAAAACATCAGATTAATGATAATATAAATTTAGTGACTCATATTGCAAAGCTGAGAAAGTAAATAATAAGAAAATGCATAAAATATTAGCAGAAAGCTAGAATAATGTATAATAATAAGAAAAAAATTATGAATAAATAAATATCTAACATAAACATTATATGCATTCCAGAAGCTTAATCCAATCTTGAAGGTTCAAAGGACCCTTATCACCATTTATGGATCTGTCATTCTGTATTTTCCTAATCTCCAAAGACTCCAAAAAATGAGCTTATGCCAATTGCCGGTCTTGTGGAGGATCTGATAATTGTTAGTGTTGTTCCATGTCTGGTGGAGATCACATAGTGTGCGTAGCTAGAGCCTGTGGGTTGTAGTTTCGGATATGTCTGAAGTGTTCTTCTATCCTTGTGGCAATCTTCCTCCTCGATTGACCCATGTACACAGATTCACATCCTCTGCACTTCAATTTGTAGACACCAGCACACTGATCACCTTGCCAGATCCCAGTAATTTCTTCAGTGTGTGTGAGCTTTTGTATGCAACCCGGTATCGAAACCTTCTTGCAATTTTGTCGAGTTATTTGGTGATGTACTTATTGTAGGAAATGACCCAAAATTTAGGTTTGTCCCTTTCTGGGGTCAGTGTTGTGGCCTGTAGCATTTCCATCTTCCTGATACGTTTCCTTACTAGGTTATCTATGAGGTCCTTCCTGTATCCATTGTTTGTAGCGAAATCTTTGATTTTCAAGAGTTCCTCTTCTCGTTGTTGTAGTGTCAGTGGCAGTTTTAACGCCTTCATGATCATATGCTGGAAGTTTAACGGCAAATAGTACAAAATGATGGATGGTACCCCAATGGGATGTTGTATTAGTCCCTTTCTAGCTAATCTATTCCTAAGGGACCTGGAAAATACTGCATCCAGTACCTTCTCATATTTCCCGCAAACATGGTTCAGATATATCGATGACATATTTGCCATCTTTGATACATCCAAATGTAATCTTAACTCGTTTATTGACAACCTTAATGCTATATCTAATAACATCAATTTTACAAAAGAATTGGATAAAGAGAAGAAAATTTCTTCTTTTGACTTTGTAATTGGTAAGCTAAACTTTGGGGTATATAGGAAACCCAAGTTTGTGCCTGCTTACATCAGCAATAGCTCGAATCATTGCTTCACCCACAAGGTTGCCACCTTCCAGCATATGATCATGAAGGCGTTAAAACTGCCACTGACACCACAACAACGAGAAGAGGAACTCTTGAAAATCAGAGATTTCGCTACAAACAATGGATACAGGAAGGACCTCAGAGATTACCTAAGATGGAAATCCTACAGGCCACAACATTGACCCCAGAAAAGGACAAACCTAAATTTTGGGTCATTCCCTACAATAAGGACATCACCAAAGAACTCGACAAAATTGCAAGAAGGTTTTGAAACTGGGTTGCATACAAAAGCTCACACACACAAAAGAAATTACTGGGATCTTGCAAGGATATAATACCCAATGATCAGTGTGCTGGTGTCTACAAATTGAAGTGCAGAGGATGTGAATCTGTGTACGTTGGACAATCGAGGAGTAAGATTGCCACAAGGATAGAAGAACACTTCAGACATATCCGAAACTACAACCCACAGGTCTCCAGCTTCGCACACCATGCGATTTCCACCAGACATGGAACAATACCTAACAATTATCAGATCCTCCACAAGACCGGCGATTGGCATAAGTTAAATTTTTTGGAGTCTTTGGAGATTGGGAAAATACAGGAGGACAGATCCATGAATGGTGATAAGGGTCCTTTGAACCTTCAAGATTGGATTAAGCTTCTGGAACACATATAATGTTTATGTTGGATATTTATTTATTGTTAATTTGATTCTTATAATTCCGCATTATTCTGGCTTCCTGCTAATATTTTATGCATTTTCTTATTATCTACTTTTTCGGCATTGCAATATGAGTAACTGAATGTATATTATCGTTAATATGATGTTTTTTCTTTATAATTTACTCTATTGGCCCTTACTACTTTTTTAAAAATAAGTAATCACTGTACAAGATAATTTATCTGATTGGACCTTAAACCTTCCATGTATCTGTTTAATGGAACCTGATTGGGTAGCCAAGTATATAAATAGCCTGTTGGCATTGTAGGCTTTAGTCATGTTGAAAAATGAGTGCGTAGCACTCGAAATACGTATACATGCTGAATAAAGCTTGTTGTGGAGAAGCGGTGGCATCTTGTTTTTGCTGATTTCATATCCACAGGTATTCTGGTTACATTTTTATTTCTCTAAATTTATAATGGCTAAAGCCAGGTTAGCAGGGGATGCGCTTTATTTTGCACGCGAAGATTGGGACATAGTCGCAGCGGAGATTTACAAAGTGTTTAAAGGGATAATGATAGCTCGATTTTTTAAAGATACCTTGGAAAAGAATGAGTGCAGATTTACAGAATGCCATCAGGAGTGCAGCGAACAACTTTGATGTGCGATAGCCTTAGTCTGAAAAAATTTGAAGGTAGTGTGAGAGATGAATGTTTCTGGCATCGAAACGGATTGCAGCAAGTATGGTAAACGCGGCGAGGCAACTTTTAAACGAGAAACTAATTGTGTTTTCTCGGTTCAAGTGAGCATCACAGGGAACTCAAGCAGCCAGAGCAATTAATTGAGAAACGTGATTCGAAGAAACGTTTGGATCAGCCTCTCACGGCTTTTGCAGAGTGACCAGAGCCCGCCAGACCTCATTATAATGGTAATGACTTTTTGTTACATGATTATTCCATGAATAATTACATCTCTTCGCGGAGTTTGAATCTATCATATATGCCATATCGCAGTTACACGGGACAGTAAAGAAGTTTTCTGCGAACTAAAATTCATATCTTATAATGGGCTAGTTTATGGAGTGTTCTCATATAGTTTAGCAGCTTATATTGATACGGGTGTCGGCAGTTTCGTGTCGGCGACCTGGGTAAAAAAAGTACGATATAGCTGGCTTCATAACTCTTGGTGCTCTAAGAGAGTTATATTGTTGTGTGTGTGTGTGCTTATGTTTGTGGTGATAATAAGTCAATGAGTGGGTTTTTGGGAAATAAAACTGTTGTGCTTCAGCAAATTCAAAAATAATATAAAAGGAGGAAACATTTATACAGCTATTGTGCTGTTGGAATTCAGGAAGCATTTGGTTAGCCTTTATTTAGCAATGAGCGAAATTGGAATATGCCATTATTAGAATTGGTTTGCAAAACGAGCCCATATTGCATATTGAAGGGAGTTTTAGTGCTAATAATTAATTGATAAGAAATAATACTGCCTAATTCTGCTTAATGACTATTTGGCTATTAATTTGTGTTGAATGACTCTTAAAGCCCACATTGCATATTGAAGGACATTAAATATCTCAAAGAATACATTTAGCGAGAGCAGATTTATTAGAATAATTTATGGTTTATTGCATATATCAACTCTTAAGGCGTAATAATTTGTCGCCTGTGTTTATAGTTTGCAGTTTGCATCATAAACTAATTGCTAATTCAATTTTTCCTTTGGATTTTCTTTCTTTGGAGCTTCCGTATCGGCTAGCAGAATAGCAGCCTTTAAGAGGATTTCAAAAGTTGCTTGTGGAAGAAGAGTATCCCACTGGAGGAGCGGTCTGATAGTTTCCTGCATGGTAGCAGCAGTAAGCAGATGTCTTACCTGTGAATCAAAGGAGTGAGAGTTACCTTCATCAAACTATCTATTTGGGTACTGTATTAATAAGCAAAGTTTATGTGCCTATTCAGTTAAAGAATTTTTCAAGTTTAATGATCGTAATTGTATTTAATTTTTAATATTGAGAACTTACCTGTTAATTTCACAAGTTGTATTGCGCAGCCAGGACAGCTGTGTTATATTGCTATAAAAAATTCATTGGCTTTATTTTGTGTAAATTCAGCTTCTTAATAAACTAAACTTTATTTCATCAAATTTCAACACACCTGATCTACTTAACTAATTATCTTTTCACTCTTCCACTTTACAATGGGACAAAAGATGTGGTGTGCCTTATGCAGGAATATTAGAAAGAGACACCCTTGGTGCTTATGGATTTGTAATAGATCTTAAAGAACAAGTGTTAAAAGAGGGAAATAATACAATATGCTGAGCAGTAGATGTAAAGGATAGGGAGAACACAAAAGGCACTAGAATAGGAAAGCGCAGAATTAATTATATGGATGCCCAGCTCATTAGATTAAGGAATAAAATTACTTTACCTCCACTGACAAAAGTAATGTGCATAGGACCATTTAGAGGAAAACAATGTAGAAGACAGAGCAGAATTATTGAAACATGTAATTTAAATAAATCAAGATTAAGAACAGCTAATGTTTTGGTCCCAGTGTCCACGTATAATACAGTACTAGTGAGAATTTTACACTGCTCACAGGAGGAATTAAAGTTAGGAAAGGGAACATTAGTGGGAGAAATCTATAGCATTGATCAAGAGGTTGTACAACCTGATCACACTTTAGAAGTGAGAATGGGAACTGAAAAGAAGGTTCTCAGTAGAGAAAAATATCTTAACTTATTTAATTTGGAGGGAGAGGATATGCAACACTTAGAGGGAGAGGATATGCAACAATTTTAGAATTTGCTTTATGATTACAGAGCATGTTTCTCATAGACCATGTATGATTTGATGTATTTATTGGTTACCTCTCACAGAATAGATACAGGTGATGCTAAGCTTATCGCTCAGGCACCATATAAAATCCCGTATGCCGATAGAGAAATTATGGAGATATTAATTAATGAATTTTGGCAAAATGACATTATTGAACCTTCAACATCACCATGGGCTGCACCAGCATTGTTGGTTAAGAAAAAAGATAATACCTTTAAATTCGTAGCGGATTATAGGATATTGAACAAGGTCATTAAACCAGATGGTTTCCCTTAGCATGCATTAGTGGAAACAGTGTTTAACAGACACGTGTTTCCTGTCCAATTGTTAACTGATAGAGAAGCTAATTTTACTTCAGCTTTAATGCAGGATTCTACAAATTGTTTGGTATGAAAAAGATATTCCTTACAGCGTTCCATCCTGGTAGTAACGGAGTAACAGAATAGCTAAACAAATCTCTTGTCCAGATATTGAAGCATTAAACTTACACTCATCAATGGAGTTGCGATGAATTATTGAGTTACATATTGCTAGCTTTTACTTAAAGTTATCACAGGACAGTCAAGAGAACTCCCTTTTCCTGTTCTACAACAGAGAACCATGGCTTCCTTTTGATATCTTGCTGGTTCTGAAGAAAGTTTCTTATGATGCTGATGAAAATTTGAATAGAGACATAGAAGTGCGCATACAGGACTCATACGAAGTCGCTAGTTGCTAGTCGCATGTTGCAAGAGCAGCAAGAGGAGAGAAAAACGTATCATGCCTCCCAAAACAAGCTTTATCGTTTTGATGTCGGAGGCAAGGTATAATTTCATATACCTCAAATAAAGAAGGGTTTGAACAAAAAGTTAGCCAACAATTATGAGGTTCCGTATGAAATAATAAAGCACCTCTCTGAAGTGAATTTTTTTGTTAAGGAAATTGGTGGAAACAAACAGACAATAATACATGCGAACCGCATAAAACCTGCGTATAGAAGTGGAGGACCAAAGGAGAAACCCGTAAGGGAAGGAATGAGAACAAACAAGGACGAGGTAACTCATTTAATGCCCCAAGATACCCCATCTATATTTGTGGACGAGATGTCCCTTCCCCAGCCAGAGTTCAGAGACGAAACGACTAAACGAGGATTCGAATCGGCTCAGCCTCAGAGGGGACATATACAGAGAGAGTGACCGCCCCATTTTTATAATTTACGTCGTCAATGACCAGTGGAGGATGTAAGTAAGGTAAGAGAATCCTCATGGGACTCGCAATGTGTCAATCGAAAAAGAGAAAATGCAAATTTGAACCTTGTATAATGCATAGACCTTCCTCAAGAATTTGCTTCCGAATTTACAGGAGTCACAGTACCTAAGGAATTTTTAAGAACTGATATAAACGCTTTTTTAGAATGCAAGTAATTTGGAACGAATAGAGATGGTGAAACCACCTCAATTTACAGGACTTTGGAAGATAATCAAACAAATGGCCATAATGGATTAAGTGTTATCTGGACTGAATTAAAGTTGTTTAGCAAGTGTGTATGGGGTTTCCTAATGATCTATCTTGTAATATGAAAAGTATTATAACTTGAATTTTATTATGAAATTTTATGATCATTTTATTTGAATTTATTGTCAATTTAAGATTTAGAAATTAATCATAAGAACAAGTAAGAACATGTTTCACATTAAGTAGACTCTTTGTTAAGAAAATAATAAATACTTAATCATAATTGTGAAGTTTAATTCTTGTTCATTATGAGAATGAATTTTGAATGTTATGTGAAAATGGAAATGACTACCAAAGTGAGTTTGTCGGATTTCTACTCAATTAGAAGTTTATGTCATTGTTATTGAATTTGATATCAAGTTTGAAAGTTGGTTGTTTGGATAAAGTGAGTTTCAGCAACTACTGTACTTATTTAATTATTGATGCCATTGAAGGTTTCCTTTTTTGAGTGTTTTCTCATGATGGGATTACTCATTAAATTGCAATCTGTAGATGTGTTATGTCTGAGTTATAATATACTGGTGCTCAAAATTAACAGGACAAACACATATTCGTGGATTTCTCTAAAACTACTAGACCGATTCCATTGAAATTTGGTAAGGTAATAGAATAAGATATCACAATTTGGTAGAGTAAAAAATATAAGCTATCACAAACAATTATTGAACATAACTTTCAAACCATGCTCATGAAACTATGGAAAGTCAAATACAAGATTGCATTAAGGGTCTTTTTAGGAAACTAATATGGTGTATGGTTACCTCTAACAGCAATACAGCTCTCACAGCAATTCCTCATGCTGTTTATGAGGATGTTAATGAGGTGTTGGGGCAAGGAACCCCACTCCTCCACCAGTGCAGTTCGAATCTCCTGGAGGGTTCTTGGAGAAACATGGCAAGCTGCAATTCTCCTGCCCAGTGCATCCCAAACATGCTCTATCGGATTCAGCTTTGGAGATCTTACTGGTCATTCCATCCTTTGAATATCCTCCTCTTCAAGGTATTCGTTGACCAGCCTTGCTTTATGTCATCCATAAAAATGTAATGGGGACCAAAGGCACCCCTGAAGATATCGTCCCTGTACCTCTGAGCAGTCAGAGAGTCTCTCTCAAAAACGTGGAGGTCTGCACGTCTGTCCAACATGATGTCCCCCAGACCATGACACCACCACCATCATAGTGGTCAACTTCCGTAATGTGAGAGGGATTGTAGCATGCTCCTGGTTCTCTCTAGATGAAAACTGTCCGGGAATCTGTGCTTAGACTGAATCTCGACTCATCACTGAATAAAACACAGGCCCAGTGGGTCCAAGGCTGGTGTTGCCTGCACTAAGTCAGCTGGGCTCTCCTGTATCCTGTCGTGAGTGGGATGCAGACCGCCAGTCTTCTAGCATACAGCCCTCTCTCATGAAGCCTCCGATAAACAGTATGCCTCGAAACAGAGGTTCCAGTAGCAGACAAGAGCTCCTTTGCAAGCTGAGTGGCTGTCATCTCCCTATGGCATCTGGCTGTTAGAGCAAGATGCCTGTCTTCTTGCCTTGAGGTACCCCTAGGGCTACCTTGCCCTAGTCGTCTGCATATCGTCCATGTCTCTTGGAAGTGTCTGCATAATTCCGAGATGACATTTCTCGAAACATGAAGAAATCATGAAACTTGTGCTTGGGTCTGTCCAGCCTCCAAATTGTCCCACTGCTCTCTATCTTTCTGAATCTTTTAACCTTCAGTGATGTTCCGTCTTTCCGTAAAATGGCTAGAACATCCAAAACTTACACGCAGCAGCCCTTGAACGCAATGTCACAAAGAAGGTTAGTTCGAAATAGCCTAATTTACATATGTAAAGAAGGACTTGAACTTTCTTAGTAATCCGCATTGTTAACTTGATTCAACCCCGAAATTTCAATGGAATCGGTTTAGTAGTTTTACAGAAATCCATGAAAATGTGTTTGTCCTGTCAAGTTTGGGGATCAGTTTAGGCAACTGGTACTACAGAACATTTTGTTGCTTTAACTAATTAGAAGTTTGAATATCGGATATATATAAAAAGTTGTAGTAAATGGGTAGCTATTAAATTTTGAGTTAGTTTCTTGGTTTAGAATTCTTTTTAAAGTTTTTATTTTTACAATTGAATGATGGTCAATTGTCACGAGATTATACCTTAGCCTTGTTATGAATTGATGAATTAAAGAAGTGGAGAAGGAGAGGTCTCCCTTGCCACCGATGTTGTTTTTATCATCTCAGGTTGCAGAGGAGCACCTTCGGCTACTAAGACAGCTACAAATACTACCAGCTCCATCACTTGCGTTTGAGTGACGACTTTTAACTTGGCAACAGTTTCAATTCTAACTGAAAATAAAAGACTGCCTTGAATACATCAGGTAACCAGGTATTTTAAAGAGACTTGACTGTGAACTGAATTCGGAATATTTACGAACTGATTGAACAGTATCACCTGGGCCATTGACTTTGATTATGAATCATTATCAGTGATGTGATTTTGAACAGTTTTCTGACTGAACAGTCTTAAATATAATCTCATTTATATTTTGAAAATTCTTATTGAACATTTCTTGATTAATGCAGACATTTGACGTTATTATTATGTGAACAATTTGAGTTTTCATTAATTGTTTATACCTAATTAGTGTACTGCCACATTAATAGTTGAGATGCATATGCGTTTATAATAAAAAGATGATTTTATCTCTTTCAATTCAAGAACTTTATAAGCAGTAACTTTTAAATAGTGAATGAAATTACCTCAATCAGTGACTTTGAACTTTAAAAGATTCTACCTGAATACTATTTAATTAGCTATTTGCTATTTCAATTATAATCATTTACTGTTATTGAAAATGAACATTTTTTTGAAAAATGAACTGCAGATACATGCTGAATAAATCTTTAGTATGGCTATATATATTGAGCATAATATATATAAACGAAGTTGTTTAACCTAATGAGAAAATTTTAACATTTCATCTATACTTTGAACAATTCTAATTACTTATTATTCATTTGCAATTTATGAACCATTATATTTTGTGACTATGTATTGTTTATTATGGATTTAATAAACTGAATAAGAAGGGGTGAGAGAGAGTGAGAGAGATAGTGACAGAGAGAGATAGGGAGAGACGACAGATTGCCCACTGGATGGAAGCAAAGATAAATCATCGTGGACGACAACCAAAGGTTAACAAACAACAGGTTTGGCTGAGCTTTTGATGAATTTATTTTGTAACACTTTAGTATAACCACAAAATTTAAGCTGATTCAAATTGTAATTTAAGAAGCTTTCATGTGCCTATTTGCCACCTATTTGGAAGAAGAAATTAGAATTATATTAATGAACAATTGCACCTTTATTATATTTTTATGCATTATTAGAAGTTATGCTAATTACGTTTAAATCAATTACATTCATGAACTATTAGTAATATAGCCACTGATTTTGGCTATCACTTAAAATGATTGACATCTGTGAGGGAATGTTTGTTCACGTCTCAGCCAATTGTCATATTAAAGTTATTCCAACAAACCTGTACATCATCAATACGTAATAAGGAATAGCAATCTGGGACGTTCTGATGTGAGAAACCTTTGATGAGCAGAGACTAGTAGTTGCCTGCCAGACGTTGAGAAGAGCAGTAGTCAATGCCCGCCAGATGTGGAGAGCCAAGTCGACTTTCCAACTAGATGTAGAAACAAACAGAAGAGTTGCCAGTTCGAGTAACCAGTACTAACATAGTACTAAACAGTTAGAAACGCTAAGACTAAATGCTTGCATGAGAGGTTCCTAAACAGTGTTCAGATGAGCATGAACAGAACGCCAGTTCCACTGAGTCCAAAAGCCTGATGACCCGCCTTTGTTGTTCCATGAGCGAGGAGAAGAACCGAGCACAATCCAAACCAGCCGCCGTCAATGAGAGCCATTCCCAGGGCCGTGCCTAGATTCATGCCGAGAGCCAGACGAGAGCTGCCGCTGATGCTTAGCTACTCTCCGCTGACGTCACCACGCTTTTGTGCACTCGATCAGCTGTAACGAGGGTCCCAAGAAGGTAGTAATCTTGTGACAATTCTCTCTATATCTCTTACTGCCATCTATAATTATTATTATAATATTTCAATGGATATTAATGTTTAATTTGTTGCCTATTGCACTAATAGAAGAGTTAAAGCAAAAAGAGTTAACAGCATATAAGTTATTATTTCTCAAAAGCGTAAAAAGAGGTCTAATTATCATTCACCTAACCCACTGACGTTTTCCAGCCGGACCTGTGAGCCAGAAAAATATTATATTTGTGTGGAGCACTGGGATGATTGGAGCTGCTAAACCCATGTCGATTAAACAAGTAGTTTTATTACTTAGTATTCAAGCCACGATTAATTATCATATTCTAATTGAGCCACGGGCCCCACAAATGTATGCCAAAGCGTAGTCTACATATGTAATAACTTTATTTGTTTTTGCAATTTGGTGTTTCGAAGGAGTTAGCTGCACAAAACTGGTGACATATGAGGTGATGGATTTTTTTTCTTTCAAAATTTCAACACGTATTCTCGAATAAAACCATTTGAAGTCGAAGTTTTTTAAAAAAAAATTGAGTAAGGGAAACAAACACAAGGCTTTCATGGAAGCAAATTGAACCAGAAACTGTGGAAACAACTTGACAAGAACAACAGGAAATCACTAAACCACATAAGAAAAATACATTATGTGGATAAGTTGTTTGCGGTTTGGAGATCGTGCATCCGTTTGGGTCGTGGGGGGCAGTAGCCCTATGAATGATCTCCAGTCCTTGTGACTTTTCACGATCAGGCACGTCTTAATGGTAACACCAACAGGAGACAGGCCAGGATACTCAAAAGTCACATAATCATCGGAGTTCGGCCAACAATTCATCTTTCATTGTCTCATTCAGGATTTAAATAATCAGTAATTTTTCGTTTGCTGGAAACAATGAAGGATGGATTGTTGCCCGGACCCCGATGATCATGTTACTTTTGAGTGCCCTGGCCAGTCTCTTGCTTGCCTAGTCGGCAGGTTATCGACAGAGAAGGCTTGGTTACAGGATTGTCATACATTGTTACATCACTTAACATCGTCAATTGTTAAGTGTGTTTCTGGGCGATGTAACAATGTATGGCATTTCAGTGATGACGTCTTTTCTCTCGTTGGTGTTGCATTAACAGACAGAAAGCAATCACGTGCTCTACGACCTGACCACATGGTTTTGTTTATTTACTTCGTTTCCGAACCTACTGCACAGTACCGCTACGTTCGCTTTTATTTCAACAAATAAACGGAGCTTTGCTTACCATTCTACCGCGTCCCTGATACTACTCTTTCATTTCATTGTTCTGTAGCTAAAATAATCAAGTTATAATAAATTGAATGCATTTTCTAAAATGTATAATCACCACAGATCATATTTTTTCAATAATGCTGCTTTTTACAGGGTGTTTCAAAAATACTTTTATTAACTTGGGGGACACGTTCCTTACACCAAAACAAAAAAAAAATTCATATACACATATCTCCAAAAATCCCTCGTTTTCGAGTTACTAATGAAAACTCCACACATAAACTAAACACACACACATAAACCACACATAAACCAAACTCATTATGAATGTTTGAACGGTGCACTTTCAGTTAGCTCACTTCCTGTGGTACATGTACACAATGGACACGTTGAAGACAGACGAAAGACGAATGTAAACAAGTCGCCCTTGCAACACTAGGCGATCTGGAATACAATTAGTCAAGCGAACATTAATAACTCGAAAACGAAGGATTTTCAGATATACATTTGTATAAACTTTTTTTCTTGTTTTGGTGTAGGGAACCTGTGTCCAAAGATTGCAAAAGTATTTTTGAAACATCCTGTATATATTTGCAGTGTAAGAGAAAATTTTAAATACTGCTTGTTGATTAAATGATTTTATTCCATTGTTATGTATGCAAACGAGTCATTAGCTTCTTATGAATGAAATGATATTATTTTTCATTTCTTTCTAAATGTATTATAAGCATCATCGCAATAGCCTATTTAAAAGTAGCTATCTATTGAAAGTTTATGGAATTTTCTATATACAGTATATGCATATAATATAATTACAGGTAATAGTAACATCGAGGAGAATATTTCATTTGACAGTATTCTTTTTCAAGCTGTTTGAGTTTGACCAATGACCAATAAAATTAGAATTATGTTTTACGAGGTTTGTACCAAAAGTAAGGTTCCCAATGAGCTACAGCCTCGAGGGAAGGTGCTAGGCTAAATCCGACAACAGTGCCGTGCGCAGTCGTTCCCGCACTCTCGAGCGATTCGCTACGGCGCTCAGTGTTCGCTTGGCAGCCGTCAGAGATGGAAGTGTTGATCGCCACTCCCGCCAAGTGCGAGTTCGAGCAGTAATCCGGTTTCTCCACGCAAGGAAGTTACCGCCCGTGGAGATTCATCGGCAACTGACTGAGGTTTATGGTAAAAAGTGCATGTCCGTTCAGCACGTCCGAAAATGGTGCAGGGCTTTTGCTGAGGGTCGCACGGAAGTTCACGATGAAGAACGGAGTGGAAGACCGCCGGTTTCGGATTCGATTGCCCAGAAGATCAACAGTGAGCTGCTGAAAGATCGGAGGGTCACTGTCCGTGAACTTGTTGAACTTCTTTGACTTAGGAATACAAAAGCTGGAGCACTGTCTTCAAAAGTGTGTCGAAAAAAATGGAGACTATGTTGAAATATAGACAACAGTGTAAGCTTTTCAACGAAGTATAAATTAATAACAATAAACAATGTTTTCTACTTGTAAAAAATATGGGAACCTTACTTTAGGTACAACCCTCGTACTAACTCACCTGGGCAATAATGTTTGTATTGTTAAGTAAAGATTTTTATAATCATCAGTTATCTGTAAATGATTATTAAAACATGTTTTTATATTGGCATATATACAACTAAACTGTCATGGTATTCAATTATCTTGTGTAGACATGTATGAAGTTACATCTATAGGCTACTATATTTATCATTTTTGCTAGTATCTTAAGGTGGAAAAGAAATCTTATAATTCTAGAGATTATATGAGATTCCTTGTGAATTGATCTTTTACAAATTTTAAAAGATAAATAATGACCAGTTTTATTTTGGTGAAATAATAAATAATAATGGAATAATAATAAAATAGACAAAGTTAATGCCAAGTTTTAAATTTCTACAGTACCTCATTTAGTTAATGAACGCTTCATAAATAAATTAATCATATTTAAGTCATAATCTATAAAATCTACTTTGTTTACTTGCCCCTCGTACCACTATGGCATTCTGCCCCTGCAATATTGAAATTCACAAAATTGTAAGCCTGCTCACCACTAGTTATTTTTAAAGAATGATAATCTAAGGATAATATTAAAGATAAATATTTTATTTTTTTGCTAATAAAGAAAAATTGACACTAAACCATTCTATTATTCTTTCTTAATTTTCTAAATTGACATATTTGGCAGCCTGGAGAGCTGGGCTGCCTTAATATGACTATGAGACTTTTCAAAAGAATATTAACTAGGACTGATATAAAAAATCTTTGGCTTTTATTAATATCTGGAATTTAAGTGTCTTATTTTAAATGAAAAACATAATAGATGAACATAAATTTTGATATTGATAACACCTATTTTTAGAAGAGAAATATATAATACTTTTTCTATACAACAATTAAAAATTTAACAAGTTATGATATATCTATTGATTAATTTCATTCAATTATTATGTCCTTCACTGGTCAGTTATTAATTTTTGGATGTGTGGTCTTTTCATTTGCCAAAAACTTATTGAAGGCTTGTAAACTTATGAATACCACATCCCAGAGAGTCTATCTATATCTTGCTGCAATAATGAGTTATTTAAAAAATACTGATAATGAACTATTTACAAATAATCAATAAACTCACGATTTCTAAAAGTAAAATTTTAAATCAGTGCTGTTAGAACTGCATGTAATGTAAGTTATAATGATCTGTTTTTTTTTATAGATTTTCCTTCTATCAATGTTACCTAAAATTTATATTCCTAAAGGCATGATATATTAAAAGAATGCTGTATATTCTATATAAAATTCAAATGTAAACCATTTTTGTTACATTTTAGAAATCACTAACACTAATTGATTTTTTTAGCATTCAGTGTAAATTAAAAATTTATAACTGTACGAATAAATTCGTAAAGAATGACATAACCAAGTACCAAAAGGTTAAACAAAACCATTCACGGAAATGTATTTTTAAACAGCCCTGTGTTAAAATTGTAAGTTTCTAATGGAGCATAAAGATACCATTATAACGTACGTTTGAACCAATTTCGTCTATTATTAATGTTACGTTATATTCATTCATGACACATCATTCCAAATTGTTTGATATATTACATGCCATATTTTAGCATTGAAATTCCGAGGAACCATAATGGTTTCACTAAACCAGGTTACTTGAAATCAATTTGGACTATCATTAATTTTATGTTATATTCATTCATGACACCTCATTCCAAGGCGTTTGATATATTGCATGCCATATTTTAGCATTGAAAGTTCCAATGAACCATAATGGTTGCACAGAACTAGGTTCCTGGAAACCAATTTGGACTATCATTAATTTTACTTTGTGTTCATTCATGAAACATCATTCCAAGTCATTTGATATACCACATGCCATATTTTAGCATGGAAAGTTCCATGGTTTGGGGATGATGTTACCAGAACTTCAGGTATGGACAATTTGCGATTTCTGATTAAATCCGCAGAGGTCGACCACAAGCCTTAGATGACCAGGCCCTGAAAACGGATATAGAGGAGGACAGCAGTTTAACATGTGGTGAACTTGCCAGATAGTATCAGGTTTCTGATGAAACAGTTAGATGTCTATGAAAGAGTTACTACCCTTATGTATATTAATTTTAATTTTACCAATCACGCATTCACAATCCTGCATATTGTTTCTTTTGTCAAAGGCAACGTCCTAATCGTTTTTACAATATATAATAATCCCTCCACCACTGTTTATTACTTCTTAAGCTTTAAAAATACCTTGTGATTCAGTCAATTTCTAACCATTTCACATGAATGACGTGCATTAGGGATAAACAACTGAAAGAATATGAGCACTATATCGAATTTCTAAATAGTTGGAGTTTGTATTGTTGCAACGTGCTGCATGAAAATCGTATTGTTCGAAAATCCGCTTGCTTTATATCAACAGAGGAGAAATACAAGGTTTTCGAATGGTATTTCGATAAAAAATTGCCTGTAACAGTGCAAAGAAAGTTCCAGAAGGATTATAAGTGTTGAGACGCACCAGCCAGGCGAGCAATCATGGATTTAGTCAACAAAAAGGCAAGAAAAAAGGCAGGAACGAAGCTCGTGTTAGAACGGCCGAAATCGTCGAAAATGTTCGCACAAGGTTGGTCGATTTCCCTACCAAAAAATCTGTTCGCCGCCTATGGATTGAAGAAGGGCTGTCATATACCTCGATGTGGCGAATTTTGAGAAAGGATTTACACCTGTTCCCATATAAGATCCATGTTTATCAGGAGTTAACAGACACTGGAAGACAGAAGCGACAACAATTCGCGATGGAGTTTGGAGCAGAAATGGTAGCTAATCAGGACATTGTGGACAACTTGTGGGTGTCAGATGAGGCCTTCTTCCATCTGTCAGGTGATGATAATAAACACAACGTTGGTTTTTGGGGTTCCCAGCACCCTCATGAGATCCATAAGTCACCTCTTCATCCACGAAAGGTTATGGCTAGGTGCGCGATTTACAAAAGAGGCATCATTTGTCTGTTCTTTTTTGAGGGCACCGTAACGTCACAGGCTTACCTTAACATGTTGGAAACTATCTTCATCTCTGAGCTGCGAAGGAGGCGTATACCGCTTGGACATCTCTGGTTTCAATGGGATGGGGCTGGGCCTTACACCACTAATGAAGTGCTAGACTTTATCTATCAGAAATTCGGAAATCTTATCATTTCAAACAGGTTTCCAGATATATTCAGGGGTGGCTTTCTTTGGCACACTATGAGTCCTGACCTAAACCTATGTCTCTGGGGGTTCATTAAAGACAGTGTGTTCCCTACAGCACCAAGAACCCTGGACCAGCTGTGACAAAGCATTGTCAACTGCACCCTTCTGAATGCAAAAATCCTGGATAGAGTTACAAACAACTTCACCATTCGGCTGCGAGAAGTTCAAAACGTTCATGGTGGCCACATGGAGCAAATCATCAAGACTTTTCCATTGGAATAAAAACTCTGAACTGCCTAAAATATCATACTGAAAGGCTAAGTATGAAAACATTAATGGGCCAATAAATCCTAGTACTGAAATGGTCAGAAATTGACTGAATCACCATGTAGTTAAACCCGTGTAACATAAATAGCTGCATTTCATCTTCATGCATGTTTCCTTCTATTAATACAATCACATTATAACTAGGATTTAGTGATGACAAAAATCCTTCAAAAATTTTCCAGTTATTTTTCACACGGCAAATATTTACAAAGCAACAATTGATATTCTCTATAAATGAAAGTGTGTGACATTATCACGGGTTATGATTATTTTTTTTCTTGTGAGAAACTTGATCAATCTAATAATAGCAGGTATTATTCAGTTTTTTGTTGGGAACATTAATGAATGGTGAATTCAGTGATTTATCTAAGATAGGTGAATAAGATTGATTATTTTAGTGGTAGACAAACCTACATGATTGTGAAAGTAGTAGAGGGGAGGTGCTCTGAAAGGAAAAGATTGCTCTTTTAGAATTTTGGAGATTTATGCAGAGATTGGTCTGTGAAATAATTGATAGGAAGAATCCTTGGGTTGAATTAAGGATCATTTGAATCATGGAATTTTTTGCCATTGTGCAAAAGCTGTGTATTTAGGGGATTTTTGTGAAATGAGAGAGGGGGGAAAGAAGGCATCTATAAATAAATCGCGGGAAAATGAAAATTTATGAGTCCTGTTGAGGAGTTGGTCAGAGGAAGGCTGGTGCTCTCTCCTCTCGAATGGAAATGTTTTTCCTTGGCCCAATGGAGATTGGAAGTTGGGCAATAGTGACGAAAAAGGCTTCTGTGTGAACTCACAGTTTGTTAAGTAGTTAGATTGGCTTCTCCTTTCAAATCTTGGTAATATGTTGGCTCATCAACATGGAAATTTTTTATAAGGGTTTGATGGAGATTGGAACAGAACAATATTAATGAAATGGGCTGCTGTGTGAATTCACAGTCTGTTAAGTAATTAGATTAGTTTCTTATTTTAATTTTTAGATAAACCCCCGATTAAGTATTTAAATATGGACAAACCCCCGACTAAGTAGATAAAAATGGAACTTATAAGAGAGAAACGAACCTTAAGTATTTTAAAGTGGAGCTTAGGTAAAACGATCCCTAAGTGTTTCTAAAATGGAACCTGGATGCAATTAATATTTTAAAGAGTCATCATTCGTAATTGGAATTAAGAAACTAGAAATTAGAACAACGACATTCTTCAGAGCGGATGGAAGCAAAGTAACAACATTTTCTTCAAGCGACTGGCATGATTATGAACCCGACATTGAGAGAGGAAGACAACTACATATTTGAAATCTTCTGTTGAACTTATTGGAGACACTTTGAGACCTCCAATGGACTCACTCGCTAATCGATCCGAATTATCTTCAGGTGTGTTTTCTGTGCTTCAATGTGATAAGTGAAATATTTTATGGCTTGTTTAAAACAAAAGGTGTTTTGTGCATAAGTTTGGATTAAAAGTGATCACAAGTCTGCAGGTGTCTGAAACTACTCAATTGTAAGTAGAAAAGAGCTTTGATACGTAAAATTTCTTTGGTTGTCATGACAAAAGATGTAATAAGGAATAATTTGATAGAACTTTCTTTGAATTGAGTTTTTTAAGTAGTACTAACTTTTTCCTCAGAGCAATTGAAGAGCTTGAGATTAGCTCATTGAATATTTATCTTTTTACTTACATTTATTGAATTTTTGCATATTTATCTTAGTCATAAGTAACTGGGGAATTTAACATTAACTTTCTTCTTTGTGATAAGATCTATCTACTTTCTTTTCCTTAGATTTAAGACTTTTATTTAATTTTTGTATCTCAATGGTGATTCTTTTAACCTTGGTGCTGATTTGAGATATAAGGGGGGGAGAGGGGTCCAATCAAACCGATTTTGGATGCATTGTCGCCCTTCATGTAGGGTGGTACAATCAGAGAGGAAGGTTACAAGTGATTGATTTTACATTTTCAGTACAACACCACCAAAAACGAGAATACAGATCTCCAAAGATTCAAACCATTACTGTACTAAGGAGTCGAATTATTGCAGATTTGTGATTTTTAGAAGTTTATCACCATCATTTTTCCGAAGAAAAATATTTTCATTTTTGACCCATACATATTTCCATAGTTTACACTTAGCCGCTTCTTTAAGCTGCCAAAATAATAATTTAATGGCGTATGTTAAATGTTCATTTACGAACAATTCATGTTCATTTATGTTTATAAATTTCATTACTAATAGCCAGTTTCTTCCAATGTTTCCTACCAGGTAGAAATTTATCAGCTGTTTCCATATTTTTCATTCTAACAACGACTGACCCCTTTTGAATTTACTTGATATTAACCAGGATTATTTGAGAATGATCAAAGTTAATATTTAATATTTAATATTTAAATTTTTTGCTAACTTTTTGATTTCCTTAATATTTTCTTCATATGTACTAACAAGGAGACCACCAATTAACCTAGAGTCTGATTTTGATGAAACATGGTATGTGGGTAGAAGACCATCTACAAAGGGCTCTGTGAAATTCCTAGAGGGAGGAAATTCACATAAGTCTAGAAAATCCAGTTTTGAAATTTACCATAAACGCACATAAAGAAAAAAAACAGATTCTGTCAACTAGCGGCGCCGTAACGTAGTGGTTATCGTGCTTGCTGAAGTGCTCCCACTTTTTTTGCTGTTCGAATCCCTCCTTGTTCTGACATTTTTTTATATTGTATTAAATTTACTATATTTAATTAACTCCCTGTCATAGCAAGAACAATGTTTTTTTCAAAAACTAATGTTAAACAAAGAGTTATTTGTTTTTATTTGGCCAAAAGTTCTGTTTGTTAAATCATATTCAATGCTTCTTCTTGACAATCGAATTTGTAAAATCATATTTGTATTTTTACAATCATATTTATGTTTGTCATTCGAAATTCAACAGCCATTATCATCATTAGTCTTTTTTGATATTCATATTCATAATATTTATAATCATTTAATATAAAACCACATTATTTTTGAAAGATATTTTAAATTACGTGCTTTCATTCGAAAATGAACACAATCTGATTATCGATTCATTAATATCTTATTGAAATATAATTGTTATCATTATCATCATACTAAAATTTGATCATCAATAATTATCAATTAAATTAGTTACTTAAATTACATCATTCCATCATTACCTGGAAAACTTAGAGCTAATAAAAAACTCTTTCACCACAACGATAATAGATTGAAAATAAAAGTACTTCCAGTATCAGGTTGTATATTTTCAATCTATTATCGTTGTGGTGAAAGAGTTTTTTATTAGTTCTAAGTTTACCATTACAATTATCCACACTTGTTTTTTTATTATTCATTTAATCCTGTTTAAATTCATTAAAAATCACCATATCAAATGTACGTGCATTGCGTATCATCAGCGGACTCTCTGTATTGTATAATCATAACCTGAATGATGATTATGGTCAGCTGAATTGTGAAGAACAGCAACTTGTGATTTTTATACAATCATTGCAAACAGACCTAAAAGATAGAACATTGGAACTTGAAGAAGTAGAAGCATTTGATGTCGAAGACGATAAGGAAACATGTCTTGAAGCAGACGTACTAGAGTTACTTACATACCTCATGAAAAAAAAAATTACTGCAACTTATTCTGTTAAAATATCATCAAATTTATAATTATTTTTGTGACTTGAAGAAGAAAGATGCTGGCAAAGATATATCGAAAACAGAAAAATATTTTCGTATAGAAACAAAAGCTAGAGTGTATGCAATGATAATGTTAAACGTGGTGGAAGGGAACATCACAAGTATAAGAAGATTCACAAACACGAAAAGGGGTAATTACTGGTTAGTCATTCAAAAGGTGTTATTGTTAAAAAAAAAAAATGGATCCAAGATGCTGTCATTCTTTACAAGCCGTCTAGGCAATGTACCAGTGAATCGTTTTTAGTTAGAATGAAGAAGCAGCTACCTATCACTATGCATAATATCACCAGATTTTTGACAAAATCACAAATTATTTACAATTCACAATTAATTCCAAATGCAGAAAAGTTTTTCAGAATTGTAAATTCAAGTACAATAGAAGAAGATATACCAGATAATATGGTGTTAACACTGATCCAACTGGATTCAATTATAAACTGGTATCATCTGCAAGTTATGGAATTACTAGCACAAAAACTGTGCAAGAATAGGTAGTATCCAAACATGCATTGCTCATTCCTATTCTATTCAGGTTCATCTATCTAAATCTGGTTATTAAGGACGTAAGTTTTACATTTGTTTCCTAGAAACAACCGGAAATAAGTTTAGACCGGAAGTTGCAAAAGATGTGAATAGAGTAGTTGAAACCTGTGGTAATGTGATGGTCAATTAAGTTCAAAATCTGGAAACTTAACCAAAAAATTATGTAGTATCATGGTTTCAAAGATGTTTTGATCCAGATTTTGAATCTAATTCTGTGTTGATCGTGGACAATTGGTGAGGACATTCGGATGCACAAACAGTAGCTGCTAAGATGACAATTTGGATGTTTTGGTAATACCTAAATCAACAACATCATTAATACAATTGCTTGACATATTCTTCTTTAGGCAATACAAAATTTTTGGTTGAAAGAATAAATGAAATTGTGCAAATTTTGTATTTAAATTCATCACACCCAAAACCACATGATCATCTATTCATAATCAAAATGCATTCACTGGTGTACAATCTGCTTCAAGCTCCAGGATAATATCCAATGCTTTTATATGCTTGGAGAGCTTGTGGTTATGATGATAACTGTGATAACATGCCTGCAGCATTCAAATCGGTTAACCGAATTAACTTTTACAAATTATCATCTGAAAATGCAACCTTTGTTTTGAATCACATTCATCTGCTGTGCTTTATGTAATGACATGTATTCTTTTGAACATTTTATGGGTGATAATTATTATCATTATCATGCAGTTATTCCAAATTAATTTTTATTTTGTATATTTTTTCATATTTAATTACAATTACATAACATTGTTATTGCTATTTAAATGTTTCGTTTTTTAAATCTTATGTTCATAAATAATCTTTAATAAGTTTAATACAATTTAAAAAACTCTGAACAAGGAGGGATTCGAACAGTAAAAAAAGTGAGGGCATTTCAGCAAGCAGGTTAACCACTACGCTAATGCACAGCTAGCTGACAGAATCTTTTTTTTTCCTCTTTATATGTTTACAGTAAATTTCAAACTTGATTTCCTAGGCCTATGGAAATTTTCTCACTCTAAAATTTTCACAGAGGCCTTTGTAGATGGTCCTCTAACTACGTACCATATTTCATCAAAATCGGGCTCTAGGTTGATTGGTGGTCTCCTTGCATGTGTTAAACCTGTTATTTCTATATTACGTGAATTATTATTCTGCTCTAAAACATTTGTGTTACTTTCTAATAGATCAATTTGCTTTTGTTAACTGATACACAAACCTGCTACGTTACTATTCTTCTTCAAATTTCTTTTGTACTAACTGTAGCGGTTTTTGTTTATCTGTAATTTCATCATACTTTTCGGAAAGAATTTCAAGGAGTCATCCATTTCTTTTATACTCTTCTTTAACTCAACAAATGTACAGTTTTCTATAATTAAACAATCCATTTGCTTATGTAGTTCCCGAATTATCGAGTATTGTCTCTCATTTTATTGTCACCTGAAAATGAGACAGGGCGTTGTAATTTTACTGCCATTCCACTATGAATTACTTTACCATCTGCATTTTTGCCAGGAACTGATATATTTCTACAGTTGACACAAATCCAAGATACCTTCATTGCCTTTGATTTACCTTTCCAAGTTGCCTCAGTAAAATGGAGCATCAGAGTAGACGTCCAGCTTTTCAACCAGAACATATGACGTAATTCCAATTTGAAGGCAACAAATCCAAACGTATTGCACATGGTTTAGACATTATGCACTGATTATACAGTTTTTTCCTATCCTGTCCATGTATTATTAATAATAATAATAATATTAATAATTTGAATAAAAAATAAAAGAAAGTTAAAAATAGTTTAAAACAGAAAGAAAGATGAGGTGGAGAGAAATCCTTTTTTTCTCCGATAGGAAGGAGGGAGCAGGCCTTAAAAAACATGAAGACAGGAAAGAGCAACAAGAGTTGAAAAGCGGGAACAAAAGATATAATACAAGCAAGGGGGGAGGAAAACGAGAGGAGGGATAATCAGGGGGAAGGGGGGTAAAGAACTGACATTGGAGTGTGAAGATAGAGCAGAAAAAGATGTAGCATATGTTAGGAGGAGAGAGCAGATCTCTGGCTAAATATAGAGAGGCAGTGAGCGGGCACAGAAGCTGGAAGTGTTAGTAGTAAAATTAGGGCAAGAAAAGACGAAACAACTGAAAGTTAAAAAGTCGGACTGTGAAAAAGGCTAAAGATAAAGTAATATGAAGTATTGAAAAATCCAAAAGAGGGAAAAATCTCTTGCAGTGAATAGTATGACAATGAAAAACAGCACACTTGAAACAAAGAGAAAGGGGGGGAGGTGAAGAAAAGAGAAAAAAGAAAGGCGAGAAGGTTAACAAGAGACAGGATTTTAATAAAATAATAATAATTTAATAAATTCATAATATGAAATTTGTAGTAGAAGAGATAATAACGACCAGTGCTTGGACTCGATCCACTTGTTGGATATGGATTTACTGCTTAGCTATGCAGGAATGGATGGGTTCCATCAGGAAAAAACTGTGATCACTGGGAAAAGCAAGAGCATTTGGAGACATGTCTGACTCCAATGAAAACTGAACTACTACTGCTAATAATAATAATAATAATAATAATAATAATAATAATAATAATAATAATAATATTAATTTTTATTAAAATTTTTCTTCATTTAATTCAAAATAGAAATAAAATAGTAGGCCTATATAATAGGTTTAACATTATATATTTAACAAAACAAAATTTGCATCCAATAAAAAATATAGGAGATAATAATGATTAAGGAATAATAATAGGATTGGTTTTTAAATGTTAAGCTTTTTTTACATTGAATATTATGGTCAACATCATTGCCAATGAATTAATTCGGTAAATTAATATTAGAAAAGAAATCAATAAAACATGAAGAAAACCCTCCTAATAAGAAAAAATTAAACTTCAGTAAATTAAGATAAAAAGAAGATAAATTGGTGTATAAATTTTAAAAATAAGATAAGAATTAAGGTTTTTTTGTGGGATATACTCTCCGGTTTGCTTTCACTCTAGGGGTTTTAAACTTGGGGGTTTTATACCTGGGGGTTCTAAATTTGCTGGATCCCATGTTTGCTATATGTTCATGGCAGAAGTCATCCATTTAAACTTGGATCATGTCACATATTATTGCTTTGGTTTCATCTGTTCCAGAAAAATCATTGGTTGGAGTTGTATATTTGAGATCATGTAGGCAACATTTTTTTTGTTTAACACGTTAAAGATATAGGTAGTGTGACGTTCCGTCAGTGGTTTGTCTTTTTTTATAACAATCTTTTTATACAGTCAGCTAATTTTGAATTATTTTATTTTTCTATTTATATTTTGAATTTAAGCTGTAATATTTCATTGCTATGTCATTGTTGTGTGCAAAATTTTATTGCTATCTCTGCTCTTCCATTAACAATGGCACGAGATGATTTGCTTGTTGAGAGAGAGTTGCTGCTGTGGCTGTCTAAGCAACAGGATGGAATTTTGAGAGCTAAGATACACAGAAGTTATTATGCTGTGTGCAAAGCACAGAATGTTTTTTTTGGTTAATATAATGCAAACATATTTTCTATGTATTATAGTTAGCTGTTTGTTTATGTGAACACTACAAAAGTATTGTGTATAAAAGATTGGCAGTGAGAGGTGTCTCTAATAAATAGATCGTTCAGTGTATATTAAATGTCATAGCTTAGCACTGAGTGTTCCAATCGACCATACTAGTTCACTAAACCATTTACCTTTCATCCATTTTCCACGAACATTGAATTTATGTTATATTTATGACACGCCATCCCCAGTTAATTGAAATTTACATGCACATACATAATATTGAAAATTTCCTATTGATTATAACAGTATCACTAATACACATACTTTCAATCATTTTGGCAATCATTTATTTTATGTTTTATTCGTTCATTATACATCATTCCAAGTAGTTCGAGATATTTTATGCCATAGCTTAGGATTGAAAATTACTAATGGACCATAAGAATTGACTAGCAAAACTACCATTGAACCATTTGACACAAGTTCTGCAGTGTCTTGGTGTATGCAATAGCATTAATACCGGTTTTGGGTTCCATAAACTCCAAAGCAGAGGACTGTTGGAATCAAAGAAATATGTAAGCATAACCTTTCCAGCCCATCTTTCGCCTTGAATTTTTTGTGCCGTGGTGACGATGGATGCTTCTACTGCATTATGGATACCTTCCCGGAGGGTCTCGTCTACCGCTATAATCTTCTTCAAAAGAAGTAACGTTTCAGATGACAGTAACGTTTCAGGTGATCCAAACTGCGGCCGAAACGCAACCATTTGTGCTTTTCCGTGAGCGTTCGGGGATCCCACAGACAGCAGACCTTGCTGTGTTCCAGGCTTTTCACTACAGTATATGCAGAACCAATCCTGACTTTGTGGTCCTTTGGAAGTGACCGTATGCTGATCACCAGGGTTGCTTTCAAGACACATGCTTCTCCATAAATATTCAACAACCGAGCATGAATGTCATAAACATTACCATTGCTCGTTGGTCAGTGTTGGACGGAAATTTAATAGGAGAGTCGATTGTAACACAAACGAGATACTAACAAAGCCTAAGGTAACTTCCCACAGCAGTGCTTGTCCGAACAAGCAGAGGATACAACAATCAGCCGTCTGCCTTGTGTCTGCGTACTCATCTGCTTGCTTGCTACAGCCCGAATCACTTTCATTGCAACATGACTTATACTTTCCATATCTTAGCATTGAAAGTTTCCGCTGGACCATAACAATATCACTGAATTACATACAACTGAACCATTTTTGACTAGCATAAATTTTATGTCACGTCATTCCAAGTAGTTTGCTATATTACATGTCATATTCTAGCATTGAAAGTTTCCAGTTGACCATAGGAGTATCACTAAATTAACTACTATTGTACAAATTCTTACTAGCACTAATTTTACGCTAAAATCATTTATGACACGTTATTTCAAGCTGTTTGATATATTACATGCTATAGATCATAATAGTTCCAATAAAACCTGTACCTTTCAACCAGTTTCAAATATCATTAATTTAACGTTATACTCATACATAACAAGTCATTCCGAGTGGTTTGACATATTACATGCCATATCTTAACTTGGAAAATATCCAATGTCTTATAATGGTCCAGTAAACTATGTATAAGCCGTTAAATTAATTTCAACTATCATTAATTTTACTTTATATTATTTCATGAGACTTCATTCCAAGCTGTTTGATATATTAAATGCCATATCTTAGCATTAAAAGTTTTCACTGGACCATAATGGTGTGAAAGTTTTCACTGGACCATAATGGCGTGAAAATTTTCAATGGACCATAATGGCGTGAAAGTTTTCACTGGGCCATAATGGCGTAAAAGTTTTCACTGGACAATAATGGCGTGAAATTTTACAAAAAATGGTGTCGTTGAGCACAGCTACAAACTTTTCAAGCTCTAGTGAAACTCTAAAACTGTTTGAAACAACCATAACGTTTGAGAATTTAATGAAAATATATCATACTATCATACTGATCAATAATTTCATGAAAAATGAAACTTTGATGTTGACGGTCGAGCAGAGGAAGAACGTTGACATTTTCCTACAAAAGTTAAAAATATGGATTAGACAGAACTGTTTATAGGAAGATTCCATTTCATCTCATGGAGTCTGCATGAAGGTAAGAGAATGACAACAGGGTTCTAATTCACTTATATTCAAAATCAACAGAATCAGTTAATCGACCTTGTTAAGTATACTGCCTTAATGAGTAAGCTTAATGATAAGTTTTATATAAAACTGCACATCGGCAACTGGCATCTGCTACATGAATTGATTATAAAATTCAGGTCTTAAATCAGCTGACTTGGAATGCGATGATTAAAGAGATAATAGGTTCATTAAATAATTTGTTAAAATAACTTTTTAATAACATTAAGTCACAGATTCAACTTTTAATTGATCAAACACTACAAATTATAAAAACCATGCCCTCTCCATTTAGCAATCAAGCAGAAAATTTAAAGAGTTCATTTACTTTGGTTAGCACCTATAATAATGTGCCCACCACTACAGATAATATTCAATCCACCTCTAAACCGACTTATGAAAAAGGTGATGACAATATACCAATATATACATCAATCCGAGAGGTAACTGAAAAAATTGTGATTAATTATAGCACTATATAAGCTTAACCTATTACAAAAAATGATCTTGCAAAAAAATGAATAACTGCCTGAAACTGTGGACCAGGAATACCAAGAATAAACAGAAACCACTTTTCCAAAAAGAATTTTTATTGGAACGGATGCGCATTTCGGCAGCCAGGCTGCCCTATTCAGCGTGGTAGAGAACGGTGATCAGAACAGAGAAGCTCTTAAGTTATGGAATTATCGACAATCGAACAGTGAAGTGTACATTTCCTCGGGTGGGACGAAAACAGTGCTTTAACAAAGCTCACCCTACCAGAATAAATTCCACATGAAATACACTGAAATAAGCAAGAAGCCTGACTAACCCAGAGTGGTCTTTCATTTTAAGAAAAAAAATAAGATTGAGGGTGTGGGTGGTATCAAATCTTTTAATAATCCGGGAAGGAAACATTGTCAATGTCTTCGAAGTTGACATCAAGAATATGCCTCGGTTTTCTATATATGCCACTTCATTGCGGTCGAGTTGTTTAGTATTCCAGCCACCAGGTCATTGTTATGGCTTTTCATTGACAGCACCATGTTCATCAGAAGATCTTGCATACGCTTACCAAGGTAAGTCATGTTCAGATCCGAGTGTATGGATTGGTTTTTCACAGTCCTTCTGCCAAGCTGGGCGATGGTCCTCAGGATAACATTCTGGAACGTCTGGAGTTCACTCAATCTAATTTTACATATGGTTGCCCGCGCGGGCATGCCATAAACGAGGATGGCCCGAATGATAGTCTTGTACCATAGCATCTTATTGTCGATGCTGAGGGCACTGTTTCGACCCAGCAGAGCTATGAGGCTGTATTAGCCTTCTTTCATTCAGCCTTCGACTGCAACTGTCGACCCATTCAAGTTCCTTATTGAATAACACAAGAGAATACGGGGACGCTTATGCTTGTTGTTGAAGTACACAGATTTGCATTTTAGGTTTCCGCTTCCAGCAATTAAACCATTCTTCAAATTTCTTCAAGGCGTTCTGCAGATGAGTGATAACGTGAGATGGCTTGTTCACCCAAGCCTAGGTGGCAGTATCAGCAGCATAGAAATATAAATTACATTTTTCTGGTTTTGGGAAATCATGTACAAAATAATTAAATAAAATGAGCCAAAAGACACAGCCTTGTAAGACACCAGCCTTTACCTTGCAGGGAGTGGAGAAGTTTTCGCCAACTTTAGCTTGTTAGAACCTGTCGCAAAGAGAGGATTTCACCATGAAAATCAATTCAAGAGTAAACTCGTCTCTAATCATGTAGAAGTACCCCTTCATGCCACACCTGATCGAAAGCCTTACTGAAATCAAGAAAGACCATGCCACAGTACTTTGAAAGGTTCAGTAGGAAAACTTCCAGCAGTCGCTTATGATATGTGGGATGTCATTAACAATCTTGTTTGGCAGATTCCTTAGGGCGTTATTACTTACCTTGTGTCTTCCTGGAGCCTTCCTCAGTTTGAGATTTCTGATGATGGCAAGTATCTCGCCAGTCTCGATGTTAATCTTCGATGTAAATTGTGGGACTTCATCAAGCTTGATAAAACCATCTTCCATATGCTGGGACATGAGTTAATTCTCGGGAATATTTTTATCAGGAGTAACAAACTGCATCTCTAGGAAATCTGCAATTAGTTATGCTTTATTCTGACTAGTTTGGACGTAATTACCTTCAGGAGTGCAAAATGGAAGAAGCGTATCATTCTTCTTCTTCTTCTGCAAAGGTCTAGCCATTCTCCAAATGGAATTGTCGCGAGCCGACAAGCTTTTCAGCCTGTCATTCCACCTAGCGTCGCGTAACTATCTTATTTCTTCAAGGACTTTTCGTACTGACCTGTTATATTTGGTTTTTAGCCAAGGTACATGATAACGTTGCCAAACTTACGGGTCCTGTTTTTTTTCTGCGATCAGTGCTGGATTTTTGGGGTAAGCACAATTTGATGAGGAGATTTATTATCTAGTGGATAGGCACTAGCTTCAGTGGCATTGTTTATTCACCTCGTGATGTCTCCAACACGTTGATCGATGTCTTTGTTCTATCGACTTGGCCATCATGCTCTTTGAGGTTTTCTTTGAAGAGCTTCCAATCTTTCTGATGCTTGACTTCTTCTCTGAAATTGATATTGACATTGTCAAAGTTTAACGCCACAGGCTTGTGGTCAGAAGAAAGGTCATCAATCGTGAAGATGTTGTATGGCCTGAAGAAACCCTTCATTGGTAAGATATCCAACACGTCACTTATAAGGGAATGGTCACAATAGTAAGTGTCCTCCACTGGCCCTGCAGCTATGCTGTCATCCTTACTTTATATATACCGCTATATAATCATGCCTTTGCAGTTCCCTGTTCTGGAGTTCCAGCTTGGATGTTTAGCATTAAGGTCACCAGCCAGTATAAGTAGAATGTCACCATCAAAGAGTTCATCGAGATCGCTAACGTCGAAAGTATGTTTAGGTGAATTGTACAGCGCCACGAACTTCACTTCATAAGGTGGGAAATCATTGATGATGATTGATGCCGATTTCATAACTGTGTAAGATTTGGAGACCAATTCTTGATGTTTAATTCCATTCTTGGTGATGATCGCAGCACCTCCAGAGGCATATCTTGTAGTGTTTGGATTCATACAATCATTACGGTACACACAATAACTGGGTAGCTTGAAATCTCGGCTTTGTTTGAGGTGTGTTTTGCAGAAAAAAGCAACGTCGATTTCCTGCTTCAACAGAAAGTGGTGTAACTCTATACGCTTTCGAAGAACCCCCTAGCTTTCTATATCACGCACTGAAGGTCACCGTTGTTGATCTCAGTATAATGTCGTGTAGCCATGATGAAATTACTTGGTCTTATGGAGCCCACTAAAGGGTGGGTAACGTTTGCCTAGATTTGTAAACAAATGAAATATTTGTCCAATTTGATTATCAATACCTTGTAGGTCGTTAATGTGAAGACCTTTTTCTTCTGGCTTAGACACTGCAACTGCAAGTGATTTGTCTGCAGTTACCTTGGAACTATGCATCCTTTTAACCTGGGGATATTTTGGACATTTTGTATAGCTTTTAGTGTGCTGCCCTCCGCATCTTATACATTTTGGGGGGGGGTCCTGTCTTTTAATCTTGGGGCAGTCTCTTGACTGGTGGGCCTCTGCGCATTTGTTGCAACGAGGGTCATCTGTGGAGCCCATTGATTCCTGTCTGAAGCGCAGGCAGTTGTAACACTGTAATGGCATCTTTTTCCCTGAGACGACTTCTACTAGAACTGCTAGTGGATCGATTTGAGTAGCACTATTCTATGACTGGTTATGTTCGCTATTGGGAAACTGAACCATAACCATAGGCATGTCAATTGATCCTTTGGCTTTCCTAAGTTGGATTACCTTATCCGGGAAATAGTTAGCTCTTCTTAGGTCTTCTTGAAGGTCATCTAGATCGTACGTAACATCATCATTACGAATAACCAACTTCAACACCTTCTAGGATTTCAGTTGATGGTGTGTAGCGCGCCCTTGGGCGAGCCAACTAATTAGGATGATAGGGTGAGGGTTCAGCAGTGTAGGTGGTAAAAATCAATTAACTATCGAGTAAACGAAAATTGAATACCCATTTATTTCTTCCATTTAACAATCAAAATTAACTATTACAGTGCCTTCAAAAATATCAATCATTACATATCCTATTGAATGTTTAAACGATTCCCTGGCACTCATTGAAATTCATTTTTAAATTGATCCATTATAATTGTTGTCACTTTCAAAAGGGTTCTCAATAGAGCTTAAAATTGGGCTATTCAATTAGGTCTAGAATGGAAGAGTGAAATCTCTCCCAATAACAAACTTAACAATAACCAAGTTCTATTTTTAAATTAATCATAAAAGAGTCACATATGCTCGAAGGTGTCTATCAACTTGATCTTGAATTGGCATAGAGTTCTCATGTTCCGCTTCAACATTCGGCATCCCACTGATTGATATCTATCGTATTCATTCGTGTTGGACTTCTCAGCAAGGGGGGGGGGGG
>JAHWFO010112859.1:285703-297022 GCA_023313115.1 Rhysida immarginata | reverse complement strand
AATCACGATCACTATACAGCGAAAGAAAATTAGGCCGGGGCGTTATAGGTGCTGAATTTTCAAAATATCATCAGCTTCGATACCAGCGACCAGCTTCTTATAGAAACTTCGTCTAGATATTTGACTTTTATTGTCTCTTCTCTGCCTATATGCATTACGATTTTTTCCAGAGGTACATGCTTCTTAATCTCGTCCAAAATTTTTTAAGAGGCTTACCATGATTGCATATGATATTTGGTGGGACATATGAACTTTTACTTACCTTTTGGCTGATATTTTTGGCCGTGTAAAAACTTCTTCATTGATGTTGGCGATCGTTTTCTAATTACCTAGCCTCGTCTCTTTCCTGGACTTCTTATTTTCACACCAAACCAAGGGTTGCCATCAGTAGTAGGGTCATCTTCTGTTTTCCTTTAACGACTGGGGTCGTCCTTGCTCCCACATAGTATCGGTGGTAAGGAGGCGTTCATGTCCTCTACTTCCTTCTCGAACTCAGGAGTTGGTTCTATATTGGGACTGGCAGCCAAGGACTTGGTTGCAAGAGCATTCTTAAGCAGTGAATCGAATTCTTTAAGTAAAACTAACCTCTGTTCTTAAAATTTCTTATCCATTTCTGTCATCAATTGTTGGCATAAATCATTCTTTAGTGCTGCCTGCTTTTCACTGATGATGGCATCAAATGCAACAAAACGCTTGTCTGTGTTGATGACGTCATTGTATACGAACTCGTGGGAGAACTCTTGTTCAGTCGGCCTGCTGAAGCCGCCTTTGGTAACCTGGTTAGATGTTTAAAAGAAATAGTCGTCCTTAAAAGGATGTACCTGGCTCTGAAGAATAGTCAGGTTTGCGAGAAAATTAATTCTATGCCAGGGACCCACTTGTGTATGATTAGGATGATAACACATGATGAGAGAAATGTCCTTAGTTACGTTTGCGAGGAAATTAATCCCAACGCCAGGACCAGCACAAAAGACGTAACAGAAGGTGGAAGTCGCCCTGAAAAGGAAGCATCATTAAATGAGAGCAATGAGATGATACCTGAAATGAGAGTAAAAGATCTAGTCCTTCCTGTACTTCTGCATACGGAATTATGATACAAAGACAATATATATAGTAAAAATTAACCGACAGACAGCCAATCAGGTACAAACAGTGATTATAAAAAACCCAATAGTTTGGGGCCACTCAGTGGTTGTTGTTTTGTTGTTGTCGCCAGTAGGGTTTAGGCATCTCTCGATCATAGTAGGGAGCTGTATATATTTAGCCACGTTTTTCCTTTCTGATACAATGAGTGCTCCAGCATCACTGTTGAGAAGATAGGAAGATTCTTCATTGGTGATCACGTAAGATTCTAGGAAATATAGTAACCATGCTGTATAGTATTTTGAATTTTTCTCGGTTGAAGGCACGTTTAAGATCGAGGATGTGGTCTGCAAACCTTGACACACCAAGTTTACCATACCTAATGCATGGAAGATGTTTCACCATACTTGTCCTAATTCCTCTCCGCGATTGTCCATAATAGACTGAGTGATACGAAGTGCACGGTACCATGTAGACATTGGGTCTGTCTTCTATTGGGATCATGTCTTTTGAACCTATAAGTCCTCTTTGGGAGGTATTCAAGCTTCTGTATGCTATATTGAGCCCCAAATTCACTTACATTTTTCTTAATACCTTTGTTAACTTGGGGGTTAAATGGTAATACTAGGATAATTCATGTAAATTATCAAAGAAGGCTATTGTAGCCACTGACAAGAAACACGACAAATTGGGGCTTGCCAGTTCGTAAGCATGATACAGTTACTTAGATTGTGCATTGCCAACCTAGATGAATCCATGACTCTCCAAATATTTGCTAAAACGTTGGGTGAGTATGGAATAAAGATTCTACAAAGTAGGAAATTGACTACAAAGACAGGAGTAAAAGGTTATTTGTGAGAGCCTTAACTAATTCTAATGAGGATATTTTAACTGCGATAGATTGGCCTAAAGGCGTTAGTGTGCACACATATTTAGGGCGCAATCCAGCATTATTACAGAATGCTTATCTAATTTCTTCTTTGAATGCAAGGATTATTTCACTCAATATCTAATATTTCAAACAAAACTCTGAACGTTTGCCATCACAATTGATAACTATAAGTTTCCTTAATGGCTGATCCTTACTTAACAAAATAGACTTTGTCATTTGCATGTATGCACATAAACCGGATACTTATGTTGTGACCAAAACCTGATTTACTGAAATTTAGTCATTTAACTTACCTCAACTTCCTGATTACCCTGTGGTTTGTCAGGATCCGTTCTTAGAGGTGGAGGCGTACATATGATGGCATTAGGCTGGTATATGACTTTATAAAGGGCGATTGGGTTAGATTTAGGATGATTTTACCCAATTAGTATTGGCGCAAATTCTTCAACTCCCGCTGTGTTAACAGAATATTAAACATATTTCAAATGAATATATGGCAAACGCTGCTTGAAGATGGGCTAGAGGAGAGAAAGATAAAAGCTCACAAAAGCTCCAGTGCCCTTGCTGGACTTGTAAAAGTTTGCAACAATGGAAAAATAAAGAAACACTAATATGAACTCTTCAAGTTGAATCCATCTTGTAAAATATCTTCTATATATATAAAGAAGGATGTTTGTGGGTCTGTCTGTGGGTGGGTCTGTACGTTTTTTATACAAATCTACAGTTTTATTCCGATCTTGATGAAATTTCGCATACATGACCTTCAAAGCATGAGGAAGGTCACTGTCTACATCAGATTTCGAAAAAATAATAATTATTGATAAAAAATCGATATTCATGGTTATAGCAGGGCATATTAATGAGAAATATCGCATGACCAACAATGCAAGATAAAGTTTTTGCAACAATGGTATCAACACGCAATTCACAAACACACTGCATGAACCAACAATATATATCTCATGACCAACAATGCAAGGCAAAGTTTGTGCAACAATAGGCCCATTGTGTTCGCATCAACAATGGTATCAACGCGCAATTCACCAATAACAATGAGCACAGAATGATGATGTAATGTTAAAGCAATCTTTCCAAGAATTATAACCATGAACATAAAATGATGATGCAATATGGATAAGTTTCAATTTGTAACAATGCATAGAATTCCTGTTATTCAGGTTTTTCTTTGAAAAGAGAGTTCTTAGTACTTAACAATTTCTTGAAAATCTTTAAAAATGATCAGTAGCTGGAGATAATGAAGAGTTAGCAGACTATTGAGAAAGAGTGGAAAGACGACAGAGAAAGCAAACCTTTAGCTCCGTGCTGTATTGAGCAAATGGGAAGCAAGTAAATAGAAGAATTGGCGACCGCTAGACTACCCAAAGTGATGAAAGGCCAAATTTTGCTTCAACACAGCGAGAGAAGAGTGGAAATGGCAACAACATCAAGTGTAGATCTGAAGTAAGATTATCTGAGTAAGAAATTATTGGAGCAGTCCATCCATTTTGAGCCTTTAAAAAGATTTTTTTCGAATTTTCATTAAGAATTTTTACTGTATTAATTCTAAGCATTTTCATGTGTTTATTTTTAAGATATTGCAAAATTTATTTTAATTTTTGAGATTGTTCTGTTTACATCCCAAGTGTAATAATCCCGGGCAACGCCGGGTACTTCTTCTAGTCACATATAAAAATCGAATGTCGAGTTCAAAAGAGGAGTTCATGAGGCTAAATGAACCATGGTTTTGCATAAGAGCACCAATATTATTGATCTTTGGAAATGTGTTCGATCGCATAAAAAAAAACTAATGTTTCAACTTGAATGATGCGTATATTTCTTAAAATGAATTTATAATCCTAATAATCAACCATTAACATACGACATTAGTTATAACGGTCGGTATACAGGAGGAAAAACATCTTGTTATTTCCTTAAATTTAATTAGAATGACGATCAAACAGACAAAAATCAAGTATCTAGTAGAGTTGGGCTGTTTTAAGTTGCTGTTATTAAAGAATTAGCAATATAGAGCTCTAATATCCCAATGGTTACTACAAATTATTAATTATAAACAACGATTTCTTTCCAATTGAAAAATTCTTGATAGTACCTATCTACAAAAAAGGTCGATTGATGGAATGTCCAACTTTGGCAAATTTGCACATTATCTACCTTGCAGAAAAATTGATGTTCGATGAACTTAATAAATTTCTTTGGTTCACAACACCTTAAATTAGTTATAGACGGCAAAAACTCCCGCAGTGTATCCAATTCTTCAGTTTATTAATTACATAACAAATGCCTTAGAAAAAGGCCTGATAATGTTGTTTGGTTAGGGGGATCCTGTATAACGGAGTTTTTGCATGAGGTCCAAGATGCAGCAGACATCGACGAATTCACAAGTAGTCCGGGATACACCTGTAGCAGTGAACCAATGTGTTGCTAATTGTTTCGAGAAGCTGTACGGTCCATCAGCGCCATGTGAAGCAGCTGTCGATCATCGCACGTTGGCGCCATTGATCGCACGTTGATCTTTTGGCGTCCACTCCATGATTTACGAGTTGTCTGGTTCTCGTAAGTCCACTGTCTACAAATTCACATCACTGTGCTTCTTTTACATTGTGCGATAAGAAAAATCTTTCTTCACAAAAAACGATGATATTCCCCCATTCAAACCGCATAAGTTGTTGAAATGTCTCAATCTTTCACCGAACAGGCATTATTACGTCTCACAACAGAATTTTATTCCGCCTCAATGAATAATCATATTCAAGGTTGACGTCCTTTCTAGAATACGTTAGGCAGACCGTTTTTTAGGCGTTCCGAATAAACCCATTGTTAGTAGCCCAACGAGAAAAAGTCGGGTGTCTGAGAGAGATTGTAACAATCATTCCAGTTGAAAACAACTAAAAACAGTTTCAGGTCGTCGGAACTGCAATAAAATCTATATTATATCTACAAAACGATTAAAAAGAACAGGGCAGAGGGGGACCCTTGAGGGACCCCACTTCCTATTCTACCTACTGGACTAACTCCATTCATAGTCTTAACCAGAATTCTGCTACCTACAAGTCAGGAAGTAAACTAACTGAGAAGATTCTCAGACAGGCCGACCTTGTTAATCTTATATAGAAGCAATTTGATGTTAACACTGTCACAGGCCTTGCTGAAGTCGAAATATAACACATCGACTTGGTTCCTGTAATCGATACTGCATTGAAAATTTTCAATGGACCAAAGTGGTACCCCACAACCGCATACCTTTGAATCAATTTTGATTTTCATTAATTTTACATAATATTCAATCATGACACGTCATTCCAAGCATTTTGATATATTACATGCCATAGCCTAGCATTGAAAGTTCTAATATACCATAATGGTTCCACTAAACCACGTATCTTTCAAAAAATTTAGACTCTCTATAAATTTACATTATATTCATTTGTGACACGTCATTCCAAGCTGTGTGATACTCTGCTGGCCAAAAAATGCAACACCCTGAAGGAATGTGTCGATTTATTTGAAATTTTTTCACCCATATAGGATTTGTGCCATACAAAAATGATTCAATTTTCTAGACAATACGTCCTGAAGAACAATGTACAATTTGGCTCGTATCCCCCAATGGACGACACTTGTAGGTCGTATAACTGCTGCGAGCTTGATTGCAGGCCTCGACTCTTGCAAGCATACGGCCATAAAGATGCGATGTCGACTTGGGGAAGGTAATTCTAAATCTCCTGAGCATGCCGGCACAAATGAGGAATTTTTGTAGCTCGTGTGCAGTGATGATGAACGTTACATCCCATCATCTACCACACGAGCTCCGTTATTGACAACTTTGGAGATTGTGCTGGCCAGGGAAGTATTATTACATTAAGTAAGGCCTACAAATTAACAAGGGCACTGTGTGGGCAGACGTTATCCTGCTGGGAAAACCTGTTAGGAAGAAGAGCAGAAGAACAGGTTCCACTATCTGCTGGACACACCGAATGCTGTTCATTGTGTCAATCACAAACATTAAAGGTGATAGCGGGTTGTAACTGATCGCACCCTACATCATTTTGGAGCACATGTTTACGCCCATCATTGGTATACCGGCAAAATCTGCTCTTATCACTAAAGACCACATGCCTCCAATCCGTTCTCCATTTGGTTCTTTAATCGATATGGTGTTCTTGCAGAAGTGGATGTCTATCTAGAGGGATGCGTACCTGCAGTCCTGTAGGGATGAGACCATCCAGCCTCCTGAAATAATACAACCTGACCTCTGTCAATAGCTGTAAGTTGTTGCACAGATTACGGCAGCTTGTGCGAGGCATTGCTGTTGTTATCGTCACACCTACAGTCAACTGTAACAGTACAGTGCAGATACTAAACTGACGAGTTAATGCATAACTAGTAAGAACTTTTCTTCTCATGGAGAGGCATGACGGCTACCCTGTAAAACGTTCTTCTTGCAATTTCAATCATTTCTTTTATCCCACGAATGTTACATGTGTGGAAAACTTAATATAAATCGACCCATTCCTTCCAGGAGTTGCATTTCTTTGCCAGCAGTGTACATTACATGTCTTAGCCTAGCATTGAAAGTTCCAATAAACCATTATGGTACCACTAAAACACTTACCATTGAACCAATTTTTATTAATTTTGCCCACCAAAGATGACCCCATCACGTGCTATTTGCTATCGAATGGCAAAGAGAGAAAAACATTGATCAATACATACGCTATTTATACATGGAATTGTATAATAGAAAACGTAGTTCCCACTGTTATTTGTGATCTTTTGAACCGGAAGCAGTTCACAGATTTTTTTTCACCAAAAAACTCAGTGTGTCGTGTTTTCAAACTTGTCAGCGTAAATGGAAGGCGAAAATTCAGAAGCATTCGAACACTAGAGCATAAACAGATAGAGAGACGGACAGAAGCATATTGTAAAAAGATAAGTACCTATCGATCCTAAAAACTTACTTCTAATTCACTTTATAGAACTGATTTTAGACTATAATAATATTATATATTGATGTGGTGATGATCAAAAGCTATTGTTTTTGTATGTGAAAGTTATATTGTTATAATTAACTTTGCTGAATATTTTTCAGTATTTGATATTATTTGGAAAATGGATGGAAAATTTCTGCGACCTGGATTCGAACCAGAAGCCTCAACTGTCATCGTTGATGCTCTACCAATTGGGCTATCGCAGACTCTTGCACAGCCATGATCTCATTGAGTGACTTAAAGACAACCAAGTTGTGAACGTGGAAAGCCCAATAGGAGAAAGGTACCTGGTTCTCAGATCGAGAATTTTTTCCTATCCAAACGTCAGAAAGTTTGATAAACACACAATAAGAAAAAAAGAAATGAAACTGGAGTTAACTCCAAACATTAGGTAATTGATGTTATTTGAAAAAATGGATAGCCAATTGATAGAGGCATCGACCATGACAGTCGAGGTTCTTGGTTCGAAACAAGGTTGTAGAATTCTTTCTATCCATTCTTTCAAACAATACCAATTACCTGATGTTTGGGGTTAGCTTCAGTTTCATTTCTCTATTTCTTATTTCTTTCTAATTTATTTATTTAAATAATAATACACGCGAAAAGGCAAATCGAACATGTAATTAGAAAGGCAACACATATTAATATTTGTGTCTATTGAATCGGTTTTATATTATTCTTTAGTTTATTAAATTATATAAATTATGAACTTTCATTGGGTCATTCCATAACAACAGATAGTACAATTACCATGGTCTTTCTATCCCCTGGTCTGTGCACACGTCCTATTCAGTTGGGCTATTGTCAAGGACACACAATAGATGCCGTTAAAAACGACTCTTACTGAGGAATAGCAGTTTTACCCTACAAGTACCATGGAAAAATTATTTTTTCTTCCTTAAACACATTAATAACTTTTAGAAACAATAGTATATTTCAGTATAAATAAATTAACATTAAATTGTTAAAAATTTTAAATTTTTTTAATAATTTTTTGTTTAATGGTAATAACATTATTAGAATTTTGTAGCATTGACTAAATTTATTATCAATTAATTATTCTTTACATTTTGTTTTTTGAGGTTTTATTGAGGTAAGACTCCTTAACATAATTTATAATGATGGAAAGTAAATAAAATAAACTTTAAAAAATGCATCTGTTTAAGAATTCCCCAAGTGGTTGAAATATGAAATGTAAACTGCTTAGGTGGCGAAGAGGCATGCTGACTTCTGAGTCACTTGGTCAAGTGTTCGAGTCCCGCCTAGGGTATTGACATTTGTATTTTTCCGTTAATAAAAAAAACTTACTTTCTTTATCCACTTATCAGTCACACGATTAAATTCTTTTAGGCTGAAAAGACGAAGAAATGTGAGATGTTGACAAGTTATTATATGAATTGAAGATCTACAAATGAAAATCAGCCTTTCTTATAATAACTGGACAATATTTCAAATTTCCATCATTATTTACATATTTACCAAAATTTGTGAACTCATCAAACGTATATTATTTTAAATTTATTTCGTTTAATTTCAATCATTACATGTTATGTAAAGGGGAATTACTTAAGAACCTACTGAAGCGTCACAGCTATTGCCATCTGGCGGACAATATTGTCTACGGACCAAACTTTAATCTAGAGAATAATAGTGGTGCACAGACCAGGAGATAGAAAGACCATGCTATTACTGACTACTTCATACAGTAGTAGCTTAAGCTGTTGAGGACAAACTGTTTATGAACTTTGTTTTCCTCTCATTTAGGTTTTCTTACAAGCACGTACAGTCGGGGGCAAAAAGATTTTCACCTGCTCCGTAGGGGCTGAGCTTAGCGGATGTTGATCGGTTGCATAATCATGTAGTTGTACTGAGAGTCATGGCAGATTAGAATGGACCTGTCCCTTCTTAATAAAAATAGGGTAGCAGGTATACGCCTGGGATGTGCTCGTCACGGGCTCTCTCCTGACAATAATAAGCGATAGCAGCTGCCTCGAATGGCAGAGTTCGAATCTGATATGGATAAACATTTTTATTTTTTTTGTTCAATATCGCGTTTTTGATTTCGTTTAAGTTTTAAACGGTATATGTAAAGAACACCATAAACAGATTAAATTTGATCTGTTTATTTGAGGGTTTAAAAAACTTTTCATGTTAATTGTCTTGGCATGCTTTTCCTCTATATTTTAGTTTTTAATTAGTAAAATATGCACTAATTCATACCACTGTTACTTTTACAAAAAAATCCTTTTTTGTTCAAATCATTTAATATTTGCTAATATTAAAAATTATAATCCTATATATTAACATGCAAAGCATTTTTTGTAAGAGCAAATTTGGCACTTCTGCGCATGACTAAGAAAGAAAGTTACGACAATCCTTCAGAAACCAGGAATTGTTGTAATGAGACAATATTCAATCATTGTTTTGAATTAAATAAACTGAATTTTTGCAGGAAGAAAATCCTGCCTTGATCATTTTATGCCTTGTGACTACTGAAAACCTCTGAAAATATTATGTTAAATGTTATATCATTAGAAAGAGCTTTAAAAACTGATCATTTATCCACTGACACATTATATCTCAGTTTAATCATTTCAGAGAAATTTAGTTAAAAGCTATTTTGATTTTATATATTAACTCATTTCTTATTATTTGTGCAAAATGAGATATTTCAGCTCTCACAATTTTTATATTATTATTTTTTAATTAAAAAGATGGGGATTAATAATAAGATTGGTTGTTCTCCGTCAAATTATTATGGGATCCATCTAGTTATATAATAAACTAACAAAGGTACCCGGCGTTGCCCGGGATAATTACACTTGGATGTAAAAAGAACAATCTCAAAAAATTAAATTAAATTTTGCAATATCTTAAAAATAAACACATGAAAATGCTTAGAATTAATACAGTAAAAATTCTTTATGAAAATTCGAAAAAAATCTTATTAAAGGCTCACAATGGCTGGACCTCTCCAAGGATGCCACTGCTAGTCTAAATAATTTGTTACTCACGTAATCTATCCTCAGTTGTATACTTAGTGTTGTTGCAATTTCCACTCTTCTCTCGATGTGTTGAAGCAAAACTTGGCCATTCCTCACTTCGTGCAGTCTAGCGGGCGCCGATTCTTCTATTTACTTGCTTCCCATTTGCTCAATACATCACTTGCTTAATAAAGGAGTGCTTCCTCTGTCGTCTTTCCACTCTTTCTCAATAGTCTGCTAACTCTCCATTATCTCCAGTTACTCATCATTTTTAAAGATTTTCAAGAAATTGTTAAGTACTAAGAACTCTCTTTTCTAAGAAAAGCCTGAATAACAGGAATTCTATGCATTGATACAAATTGAAACTTATCCATATTGCATCATCATTTTATGTTCATTGTTATAATTCTTGGAAAGGATTGCTTTATCTTTGCATCATCATTTTGAGCTCATTGTTATTGGTGAATTGCGTGTTGAAACCATTGTTGATACCTATTGTTGCACAAACTTTTATTTGCATTGTTGGTCATGAGATATATATTGTTGGTCCGTGCAGAGTGTTTGTGAATTGCGTGTTGATACCATTGTTGTAAAAACTTTGTCTTGCATTATTGGTCATGCGATATTTCTCATTAATATGCCTTGCCATAACCATAAAAATCGAATTTTTATCGATATTTATTATTTTTCCGAAAACTGAGGTAGACAGTGACCTTCCTCATGCTTTGAAGGTCATGTACGCGAAATTTCATCAAGATCGGAATAAAACTGTAGATTTGTATAAAAAACATACAGACAAACAGACCCACAGACAAACCCACAAACATCCTTCTTTATATATATAGATAGACTAGCAAAGGTACCCGGCGTTGTCCGGGATAAATACACATGGATGTAAACAGAACAATCTCAAAAAATTAAATTAAATTTTGCAATATCTTAAAAATAAACATATGAAAATGCTTAGAATTAATACAGTGAAAATTCTTAATGAAAATTCGAAAAAAATATTTTTAAAGGCTCAGAATGGATGGAACGCTCCAATAATTTCTTACTCAGGTAATCTTACTTCAGATGTACACTTGATGTTGTTGCAATTTCTAATCTTCTCTCGCTGTGTTGAAGCTAAATTTGGCTTTTCATCACTTTGGGTAGTCTAGCGGTCGCCAATTCTTCTATTTACTTGCTTCCCATTTGCTCAATACAGCACGGAGCTAAAGGTTTGCTTTCTCTGTCGTCTTTCCACTCTTTCTCAATAGTCTGCTAACTCTTCATTATCTCCAGCTACTGATCATTTTTAAAGATTTTCAAGAAATTGTTAAGTACTAAGAACTCTCTTTTCTAAGAAAAA
>JAHWFO010112859.1:207586-272796 GCA_023313115.1 Rhysida immarginata | reverse complement strand
ATGGCCTTACACCTTTCTACCATTCACTTCTCCCACTGGCAGCCGTGTTTAGGAATGTAGAGGCTGACAATAGTGTCATAAACATTTTATTAAATTCTGATTATACAATGAAATATTACAAATCAATGTTAATGTTGTTAGTTATTTTATTATCAACACACAATATCTTCATACAAAAAATAATCTTTTATGGTTCTATTGCTGTATATCTATATTTAATTCAATTTCAATTATAATTTAAAAATCGAATTAATTTTGAAATGTAAAAAAAAATTACAACAGCATTGTTGGATTATAAAAATAATTTTGTAGAATTTGATTGTAACAAAGACTATGTTTTCAAAGGCAATCACGTAAATAGTATATTGTATGCAAAAACACTTCTCCTTCAGCTCTTGCTAAAAGAGATTGCAAATATTGCTCCCTGTAATTATTATTTCTGTTCTGATTGATAATTACTTCAATGAATAAATGGTATTTGTTTTATATAGAAGTCTCTTCATTATCTTACTGTTCATTAATTATTTCACTGAGAGCTGCATAGCCGACAACGGTTATGTACATTCCAAAAAAAGGTTATATTCCTAATCATCTCATCGCAACGAACACGAGAATCGAAATATCTCAGCAGAACCAGCAGATTCAACAGAACTAGTCACTTGTCAATGCTGTGCACTCCAACAAAAGCCTTAGGCCTAATCATTTTCAAGTGAATCATATCCGAAACAAGCCTGAATCCATGTGAAATATTTTAGGGCTTTCAACAGACAAAATAAAATTTTATTCACGATGGAAGCGTGATGAGCGTTCAACCCTAGCAAACAACAGAAGTTTTTCGACTGGGGCTGATATCAAGATGGACGATACCAATTCTAAAATGTCAACGTTATGATTTCCACGATCAACACGATTATCAGTTATGGAAAACAGATATGAAAGTTCTCCTTATTGATCGTGACTGCTGGGAGTTTATTAGTGGAGAGACCAAACCATATTTGAACGATGCACCTGGGAGTAATAGGCGAAATTACCACTGGAGAAAAAAATCGAGATTACACAATGATTTACCTAGGCATCGAAAGACAGCTTCAAACGCTCGTTTCCGATATGTCAGACGGGAAAACCGCCTGGGAGATTTTGAAAAAGAACTTTGAGCCACAGTCAAGTGCACGTCTAACAGGCCTCATACACGACTTTTACGACACATATTTCAATGAAGATACAGAAACCATCGGGAAAATCTGCAGACACATCATAGAATCATAGGGTTTGAAAAGTAAGTAAGTAAGTAAGTAAGTAAGTAAGTAAGGGAAAGAAGGTTAACAGTTTGTGTATTTCAAAACCTGCATCTTTGATAGTGGTGGCTGATTCTATGATGTGTCTGCAGATTTTCCCGATGGTTTCTGTATCTTCATTGAAACATGTGTCGAAAAAGTCGTGTATTAGGCCTGTTAGATGTGCGTCAAGAACTTTGAGCCTTCCGCCCCATGGGTGAGAAATTTTAAGTAAATCAATGACGAGGTACCCGGGTACCCAAATTTTTCATCACTGATTTACATGTCAATTATGACAATACATTATTTTTTATAACTTATCTAACGTGGTGTTATTGATACTTACTTACTTTTCAAACCCGCTTATCTGTTAGGGTCGCGGGGGCAGCAGCCCTATGGAGGATCTCCAGCGATCGCGATCTTCCGCCATCAGGCGCATGTCCTCTCTGGTAATATCCAAGCGACTCGAACCCAGATTCTCCATGTAGTCTAGCCACCTGGTTCTAGGCCGACCCCTTGGTCTCTTACACACCGGCTTGGAAAATAACAACTGCCTAGGAAGACTAGTTTGCGGCATCCGTATCACGTGGCTATACCAGCGCAACTGAGATCTCTCAATTTGAAGAAGTAGCGGCTCAACTCCTAAAGATTCCCTTATTGTGCTGCTGTACACTCTATCTAGTAGGGTAACACCTGCCACACCTCTCAGGAATCTCATTTCGGCCGCTTGTACCCGCGATCGCACTCTTTCGGTCATTCCCCAAGCCTCATGACCATTGGTGAGAATGGGGACAAAGATAGGTTTGAAAACGGAGAGTTTGGCTTTGTTACCCAGCTCTCGTTTCGTTACCACGGATCGCCACAGTTCACGCCTGACACAGCTTGCTGCACGGATCCGAGGATCCAATTCTTTCTCCTGCCGTCCATCACTCGTGAATGCAATCCCGAGATACTTGAATTTCTCCACCTGTCTCAATGAGGCTCCCCTAACATGGAGAGCGCACTGAGCAGGCTGTCTTGAAAGAACCAGAACTTCGGTTTTAGCCACACTGATCTTCATCCCAGCTTCTTCACATTTGGCTGCAAACCGGTCTAGTGCATGCTGAAGGTTCGTGCGAGAAGACCCAAGCAGGACAAGGTCGTCTGCAAAGAGCAACCTCTCCACCAGGCAGTCGCCCACACAAACACGCTCATCGCCTCGGCTGCCCCTGTTCTTCAGTCCATAAAGATAATGAACAAGATGGGCGACAGTACGCACCCTTGGCGGAGTCCAACACCCACGGTGAATGGTCTTGACTTAATGCCATTTATCCGGACACACATCTCAGAGCTTTTGTACAGAGACATGATAGCAACCAGTAATTGCCTATCCACTCCATACTCTTGCAACACTTGCCAGAGCTTCTCCCGAGGAACTCTGTCATATGCTTTTCCGAGGTCCACAAAGCAAGCGTAGACCTCTTTTGCATACTCGCAGGATTTCTCAAAGATTTGCCTTAGAGCAAAGATGTGATCCATCGTGCTTCGGCCAGGTCGGAAACCACACTGCTCCCCCGACAGTTTGGAGTCGACTATTTCCCGACTTCTCTTCTCCAGACACTTAGCGTACACTTTCCCAGGAATGCTGAGCAAAGAGATGCCTCGATAGTTGTTGCAATCTCTCTGATCTCCCTTTTTGAAGATAGGGATCACAATTTCTGTCTGCCATTGCTTAGGGGCCTGTCCAGATATCCAAGCAACCTGACACACTCGAGTCAGCCACAGGATACCATCCTGATTTAAGGCCTTTAACTTCTCGGACCGAATTTCATCATCACCTGCAGCTTTGCCAGTCTTCAGGGACTTAATTGCCCATCTGACTTCTGTTTCATTGATACTACCGTGACTATTCTCCGCTCCAAGGTGCACCTCGTATGCCTCAGTTGTTGTTGTCACCGGATTAAGAAGAGATGCAAAGTATTCCTTCCACCTATGCAATACGCTCTCCTCCGTTTTCAGAAGCCTCCCATCTGAACTCTTAATAGTTTGTGATGAAAGAGACTTCTTTCCATGGAGGCGGCGCACGGTCTGCCAGAACACCTTGTTTGCCGAACCATAGTCTACCTCCAATTTCTCCCCGAACTTCTCCCAGGCCTTGGCTTTAGCTGTTGATACTGTCTTTGCTGCTGCTTTTCGCGCCTCAGTGTACCGCACTCGACTCGAAGTTGACTTATTTGCAAGCCATAGCAAATAGGCTTCCTTCTTTGCCTTGACAGCTTCTTGGACTTCACCGTTCCACCATGCAGTCCTTTTCTCACCGTCCTGTGCCACACTCAGCCGCTTACGACCACAGCACAATGCAGCCGAAGTAATCACAGCAGTTGTAAACAACTGCCACTCCTCTTCAACAGTACCACAATCACTGGGTAGTTCTTTGAAACTTGAAGATATGCTATCTGCAAAGGTCTTCCTCACAGCTCTATCCTCCAGTGCCTCCCATTTGATGCGCCAAGTTTGTCTGAACCTAGTATTTCGCTTGATTGGCAAGGATTCAGAGAACCGCAAAGTGCAGACAACAAGGTGGTGATCAGTTGATAGTTCTGCCCCTCTTCTCACACGAGTATCCAACACTGATCGGAATAAGTCAGCTGAAACAATTACAAAATCAATCAGTGACTTCTGGTCCATTGCATCCCTGTACCAGGTATACTTATGGACATCCCTGTGCTGGAAGAAGGTGTTTGTGATGGAAAGTCCATTGTTGCAACAGAGATCCAACAAGCACCTCCCATTCGCATTTAAATCGGGGTCACCATTCCTCCCAATCACGCCCCTCCACGTTTGGTCATCAGCCCCTACGTGTGCATTGAAGTCGCCCATCAGGATGACAGAATCTGCACTCCCTCTCCTGCTAAGAGCAGCATCACCTTCATCTAGAAAAAGTGGGTACTCTGTGACTGCATTCGGAGCATATGCAACGAATAGAGAGAGAGACCGTTTCCCTATCTGAAGCCTCAGGAGACACAGTCTTCCACCTAAGGGGGTTCAATCTGCAACATAATCTGCCAGCCGGGGACTTGTGAGTATCCCCACTCCCGCCTGGGCAGTCATGTTAGGGTCGACACCAGAGTAGAAAAGCTTCCACCCTCCTTCTAAGTCCACAGTTCCAGAACCCGGACGTTTCGTAGAGGTAATACCTATGATATCCAGTCGATACCGTTTGGCTTCCTCCACTAACTCTGATTCTTTCCTGTCATGGAGATTACGTTCCAAGTGCCGATTGACAGCACCCGATCCCGTTGTCGCTTTACCCGTTTCTCCTCCTGGGCAAAGGCATGCGCTGCCCCCGACCGTTTCCCCAAGCGCATAGCGAGTGCACTGGTGGGGCTTCTCGGAAGCATTGCTCCGAGATAACAGCCGGGAGACTGTCGAGTATTTTACGAACGAGAGCCTCTGCCTAACTCCCGAACGCGGGTGACTTTAACCTGCGCCACACCCGATGGCAAAAATCATAATTTTTTTATTTTAGTAAAAACTTTCGGTTCTGTTTTATTGAGAACTTTCAGCTTTATTTTTTCTGAAAACCTTCAGGTTTGTTTTTCTGACAACTTTCAGTATTAATTTTCGTGTTAGTTTTATTTTCTGGTATTCACTGGATGCTTTCTATACTTGAACTTGTTAGTTTTATACTAGCACAAGACCAACTTATAAATGGCAAAACGCGATCAAGCATTCTCATTGGAATAATTCAGTCGAATATTTATAAGAAGAAAGGACGAGACACACAAACCCTGGAATACAATAGATAATAGTTAATAAATAAAAATGAAAAATAAAATAATAATTAAAAAATAACAAAATAATAGTAAAAATAAGTAAAATCAAAATAAAACTATAAAATCAAATAAAAAGCTGACGTTTCGGATAGAGCCTATTCTTTATCAAAGCAAAAAAAGATAATTCTCTAAAAGCAAATAGAATATTAGAGAATTATCCTGAAGTTATGAAAGTTGTACTAACGGACGGGTTTATATATAGTTTGCATGGGGAATAGTAAGACGTTATTGGCTGACAAACAAGAAGGGAACAAATGAGGTTAATTAGACGAACTGTTGGGTTAGGACAGGACGGAGGACAAATAGGAAATAATAAGGGGGCGGCGAGAAAAATATAATAGGATGAAACATATGAAAGTGAAATTATAAGAACGTCTTTGATATTCTTAGCAATGCTGACACCCCTGTCGCTAAACACTTTAATTCCCCTGGTCACTTTTTACAGGCCATCAGCATTTATATTCTTCATAGTAACTTCCATAGCAAAAAAGAAAGAAAGCAACTCAAAACTCATTGAATTCAAAAGTGTAGACATATTAGTAAAAGCATCATCTTACCGACTGAATTATTGATAATAGTTAATAAATAAAAATAACAAAATAATAGTATAAATAAGTAAAATCAAAATAAAACTATAAAATCAAATAAACAGCTGACGTTTCGGATAGAGCCTATCCTTTATCAAAGCAAAAAAGGATAATTCCCTAAAAGCAAATAGAATATTAGAGAGTTATCCTGAAGTTATGAAAGTTGTACTAACGGACGGGTTTGTATATAGTTTATATATAGTTAAAATAATAATTAACAAATAACTAAATAATAGTAAAAATAAGTAAAATCAAAATAAAACTATTAAATCAAATGAGTAATATGCCTAATTCATCTTGTTGTAGAAACAATCATATCTGGATAATTTCATTGATGATTCAGAAAGTGATAATGAGATGCTGCAACATTTCTGGTGATCCCAGCGTTCCACCAAAAAACAATCAAGCTCTTCAAGATGAAGAATTTGAAATATAAGACGTCAATGCTGATCATAATGCCCAAATAGAAATAGATGACTGTTCTGAAAGTTCCAGTGAAGTCGAAAATGAAGAAAGTGTTTCCAATCAGCAGATGCTGTATGGTAAGGATGGAACTGCACGGATTCTGACAAGTTCTGAGAGTAATCAAACACCATAGCAAAACATTTCACGTCAAAAATCAGGACCTGTAGAAATAACTCAATCCCTTTCAGTTCTTGAAACTTTCAAGTAGATTTTTGATAACATTATGTGCAATATCATAATCAGGGAAAGAAACAGGAAAGTCAAATCCGTATATTCTCAGTGGAATGCAGAAAATCCAAACAGCCCTCCCAAAGTTATGAAAGAGTTGAAAGACGAACAATTCGATAGTTATCTTGGGATTCTCATTACAGCAGGGGTTCACCATTCTTGCTCAGAAGACATCAAAGAACTGTGGAAGAGTGATGCTAATCCATTATATCGCGCATCCATGTCAGTGAATAGATTTTGGGAAATAACTAGCTTTCTTCGTTTTGATAATGTTACAACAAGGCAAGATAGGTTGAAAAATGACAAAGCAGCAGCCATTTCAGAGATATGGCTCTTGATGAATATGAATTTCAGAGCTCATTATGTGCCTTTTGAATCGTTTCTGTCAATGAACAGCTATTTCCATTTAGTGGTAGAACAAGATTTACCCATTACATGCAGTCAAAACCAGCAAAATACGGTATCAAATTATGGTGGGTGTGTGATGCTGCAAATTTTTATCCACTCACTGGGCAAATATACACTGGGAAATCAGCTGAAGGTCGTGAAAAACATCGGGGAGAAAGAGTAGTAAAAGACCTGTGCTGCCAATTCAAGAAAAGTGGTCGGAATATTGTGATGGATAACTTTTAAACAACGCTTCCTCTGGCACGATTACTACTTTCATGGGGTTTGTCAATGGTTGGGACATTGAAAAAAAATAAGCCTTTTATACCACCACAAATGCTCAACAACAAATCGAGAGAACCACTGTCTTCTCTTTTTGGATTTAGCAATGACAAAGTTACATTGGTGTCATATGTGCCAAAAACTAACAAGTCAGTCTTATTGTTGTCAACCATGCATTACACAAAAGACGTAAGTGGACCAAAGAAAAAGCACGAAATCATTCTGTATTACAACTGGGGTAAAGATAGTGTTGACAATATGGATAAAATGGAATCTCATTACACTTCCAAGAGGAAGACTAGAAGGTGGCCATGTTGCAATGTTTTACAATATGATTGATTTAGCTTGCCTAGTGGCTTATATCATTTACATGGAAAACAATCCGTTAGAATCAAAGAAAAATAATAGCTGACGTGCGTTTTTGAAAGCTTTAAGTAAACAACTGGCAATGCCAGCGATTGAAATTCGGTCCAGAAATCCACGAGCTTGTCAGGACTTCAACACAAAATCAGGAATAGAATGCATGCTGGGAGGGCCTATTGCAAGTTGTATTTCTGCAGGTGATGAAGAACAACGCAGAGATTCCTCAGGTCGCCTTACAATAACTGGAAGATGTTATGTTTGCAAATCCACCAAAAAACGTATAAAAACAAGAAAATCTTGTTCTAATTGTCATCGCCCAGTTTGTGATGAGCATACCAAAACAATCACAAAATGTTATGCTTGTTCTGCAAATGTGTAAGCTTTTGAACTGATGTTTTTACTGATTGTTATTGTAATTATCTTAGAATTGTTTTTGTAATTAAAATTCATTTAAAGTGTGTTGGTTCTTTTTTTATATCGTTTTCTTGGGTAATAGTTGTATGGGTACCCGGGTACCCTTATCATTGCCCATGGATGTAAAGTGAAAAAGACTTTCAAATTTTTTTTTTTAAATTACATAAACTTTTTTTAAAATTATTTTTTTCATAAAACTGCATAGGACTACCAACTTAAAGATGTCAAAAATTACCACGGGGAAAATACGAATGTATGATAGAGAATTTTTATGTTAAATACGAAAATAACACCCGGGTAACCCGTCATGGGGAAGAAGGTTAATCTGTTTCCAGCTAATTAGAAGATGGCCCAAAGAATACGACAACTTACTTTAAACATTGTATCAACTTCCAGATGGTGAATTCACGATGACAACCATAAAACACAACTCATCAACGAATCGGGAAGAATCGCCCAGAAAGTGAGAGACGAGAACTGAGAACCAAATATAGATGCCTTTGTCACCAGGGAGTCATGGAAACACCAGGAAGTAAATCTACAAGTTGATTATCTGCAACGTAAAAGAATCGACTCAAGGAACAAGTTTTCAAATAAAAAAATGTGATTACTGCAAAAAAGATGGTCATTTGAAGAATCAAGAGAAAAGGAAGTAAGCAGAATGCACCAGTGTCAATATATGGATAGAAGTAAGGTTCTCTACACAGTAACAGAAAACGAGGTAATGTGCTGTGATGTACAAACTGACAGCAAGGTAAGAACATTTCTAATACCTGGCTGATTGATAGTGCTGCCACTTTTTATTTTTGCAACAACCGAGACTGTTTTATAAATTTTAGAACTATCGTTCCTATGAAAGCCTTAATAGGTGAGAAGAACACAACCAGTGATATTACTAGAATTGGGGATGTAGTATTGTAAATTAAAGATGTACACCAACATGATGATACATTAACCTTAAAAAATGTTCTTTATGATGCGAATATGCGGAGGAATTTAATTAGTGGGGCCAAATTTGATATTGTAGGCTACAAAATAATTTGGGAGAAAAATAAAATGGAAATTGATACTCCAAACAAGAATTACATTTAACTTGTAAGTAAACTTTATGTATTGAAAGCAAATGTTACAAAAGGCAGATTGTAAAAATAATGATAGTTCTGTACAATGTGGTGCTTTTATCTCGTATTTTACTATGGAATTAGTCCATAGACGTTTTTGTCATGTTAATGTAGCAATGTTAAAATGATGAGTAACAGTATAGAAAAATTACTGGCGACATTAAAAAATGCCAAGTATGTAGGCAGAGTAAGTCAACTCGAGCCATTTTAACTAATGATTATATTAGATTTATGGAGACTAGCCCCAACTAAGTCAGTTGGCAGTAATGAATAATTTCTAATTGATGTTTATTACCGAATGGTGCATGTTTACACAATTAAAAGAAAAACTGAGGTGTTTAAATGTTTTAAATGATATGTTTTCTTTGGCCCAAAATTCCGCCTGCTAATGGAATGCTGTATTCAGACCATCCTATACGCACGGTTTTTTTCTTAACGTAAGCTCTGCTTCTCCATATAATTGATTTTGCATTTGCTTTTGGAACGGGCGATTTCAAAGATGGTCCAGATACTTTTAGGCTAAAAGCCTAAAACGCTACACGCTGTCCAACGAAAGAAAAACTGGGCGTGTTTTAAATGATATTTTGCAAAAGTAGAAAGAGAATTAAGTTAAGATCGTAAGAACTGACAATGGAATGGAACTTTGTAGTAAAGAATTTGAGTCATTTCTAACTGATTTAGGTATTAAACATGAAAAAACCAAAATGGAATAGTTGAAAGATTTAATATTTCAGAACTTGATGGGATAAGATCAGTGCTGTTACACAGTGATTTACAACCAGGATTTTGGGCTGAAGCTCTATATGCTTAAGTTCATATCAAAAACAGATGTTCTCAAAAAATAACAAATAATGTTACCCCATATGAAATTTGGATGGAAAAGAAACCCAGTATTAATTATTTTGAAGTATTAGGTTCATTACCATATGTTCATATTCGTAAAGTGTATAGAAACAAATTACAAATGAGAGCAAATCAAGGTATTCTAGTGGGTTATGCTCTTGACACAAAATGTTATAAAATTTGGTTACCAAAAGAATAAAAGGTTATAAAAAGTTCGCTGAAAGCAAAAGACGTGTAGACATTTTAATTAGAAATAAAACAGGATATAATTACTTAAATTTTGTTAGATGGTCAAGAGTAGGAAAGACAACGTTTGGATCGTGATGGAATGTGGAGGGGGTGATTTTTAAAATATCAGAGGATGCCAACACTTTTTCTTTTGTTCTCAGCCTGCTGTGGAATGCGCTCGAGTTCCCTAGGACCCTCTCCCTAGATTTGTTCCCCAGGGCTATTTGGATGGGCATGTCACTGCTTTTATTTGGCATTTTTTTTAATTTACGAATTGGGATCCACTACATCCATCCAGGGGCTGTATGGCAAGATGTCGACGAGTTGGGTTATTGGATGGACCTGGATTGACGACTGCTGTATGATGGTCGCAGCAGCCAGAGGGGGGATGAAGATTGTCTATCACTAATGGTCACCCATCCAGTGACTAGCCGTGCCTGATGTTGACTTAACTTTTAGTTCTACTCTGGCCCCAGGGTGTGGTTTTTTGGGGGTGGTCTTTTTGGGTGTGGTCATTGTTTTGAGTGGTGGTCCTGGTTTTAGGTGTGGTCCTTGTTTTGGGTGGTGGTTCTGGTTTTGGGTGTGGTTCTTTTTCGTGTGGATCGTTTGGGTGTAGTTTTTTTAATTTTGATTTTGGCGCTGCCAAAGAGGTGGGGTTCTTGATTGATTACTTTTGATCAGGTTTCCAATCTCAAGTGTGGTTACTCATAAGGCTGATGACATTTTCTTGATTAATCACGTGTTTGTGTCCATGTTCTGATCTCCCGAGGCTGAATATAAAATTTATTTCATAATTCTTAGTTATGCCCAGGTCCGCATTCTCAGAGAAAAACGGGCTTACATGATTTTGTCCCACAATATACACTACTCTTGCTCGCGTATTTATAGTGTGGATTACAGGGGTTGCTAAAACGACTGACCACTCAAGTTGATCGCCAAATTAGTAATTAACTATTGTTTCTAGTACAACCAAATTTTTCCAAACCCTTTTACACTTTCTTCTAAATAAAACTACTTCTGTTTCAAGGTGTATTGTTTTTTATTTTTCTGTTAATTGTTATATTGTTTTAATTGACAAGTGTTACTGAGTAGTGGTTAATGATAGTTAAAAGGTGACTGAACTCGCATGTGCAGACTTATATATACAGATGTGTTCTATACATAGTAATGTATAATTTAAATTTAATGTTAATTTAAATTTTGGCATGGATTTTGGCATTTTCTAACCCAGCTAATCCAGCAGGATATAGTGGTGTGAATGTTTTAGCTAACTAAACAAATCATTCTGAAAGAGAGACACGATAATGGTTAAGGGACATGAGAGCTTATACACTGCATAAACCGGTTCGACATTATCACTCTCATAATCATATTCGCGTATGTGCTCCATTCGAATAATTTCAGTGGAATAGGTCGATTCAAACTAGCCTGTCAGAACAGAATGATGGATATAAATTTCTATGTATCTGCTATCATGTTTTCTCGCGCTATTTATGGGTTGTTCCCCTGAAAACGAAGTCGGGACTCGAACTTCAGAAATCCTTTTAAAAAACGTTCACAGTTGGTAGCGTTCCTGTAGAAGTGAATCGCAATAAAGGTAAGGAGTTTTTGAACAAGCACATTCAAGATTATTTTAATATGCTCAACATCGATTTCTTTGCCACAGAAGCTGATTTGAAAGCTGTTACAATTGAATGATTCAACAATACGTTAAAAACGCGGACGTTTAAGATTTTTACATTTGCCAACAAACACAGGTACATTGACAGCTTACTGACCTCGTGCTAAGCTACAACAACCATGTCCACAGGGTACTGGGTATGGCACAGGCGGATGTTATCAAGCGAAATGATACAACTCTATGGATGAAACAGCAGAGTTATTAAACAGCAGCACCACAAACAAACCCGAGGTTGCCAATTGGAGATTACGTACGTATTTCGAAAGTGAAATACATATTCCATAAAGGCTATCTTCCGAACTGGACTGAGGAAGTGTTTGAGGTTTCAAAAATAATTTATAACAAAGCTGTTGTTTATAATATTAAAGATTACGACGGCAGCGAGATCTCGGGTGTATTCTACCATCAAGAATTACAAAACATGAAAAAGCCTGAAGTTTTTAACATTGAAAGGGTTATCCACTGGTGCATGAGACGAAGTGTTCACGAAGCTTTTGTGAAATGACAAGGTTACCCAGACAGCATGAACAACTGGGTTATAGAGGTAGAACTTTTGAACGCTTGAAAAGTCATGTTTGACAGCAGTTTGGTTGGCAGAGACTTGGAACTCGTTATTGGTGACGTTCAAATCCAATCGATCTTACACTAGGTATATATAGTTATTATCAGTATGCAGACATTATAAAACCGCATGTTGTAGGTAACACATTTGCACCGGTCCTACGAATTATTCCAGTATCACATATCAGGCGAGAAGTGATTTATCAGGCTTTTCATTCAACCACTATTTTTCCTTAAGTAAAAACGTCATAGACACAATTGAAATCGCTGTTCAATCAGTCCACGGGGATTTGCTTTCTTTTGTAACAGGCAAAACCATACTGAAAATACATTTTCGCAAGAAACAACTGTACTGCAAGGTTGATTTCTTTTCTTTCTTCATCAAGTACTTCAAAATGCATATCCCCTTTCATCCAAACCAAGAAATAATTTCACTTTACTATTTAAACCAGAGAGGGAATGGCTTACCAGTGTTTAGAGGGTCGGTGTTCCAGGGGGGCAATGGCGTTGTTTCGGTATTTTCAAACACCTGTACTCAAATCCATGGTCATGGAGTTCTTGGTCACCATGCCGGTGGTATTTCCGTTTTTAATTATGTGATACATGGCCAAAATCTCAAAAAGTCACTGTCATCACGAATGAAGGAGGTTGGCAGCAGTGCCCTATAGGAATGGCTGCTAGAGTTCAGAGCGGTAGAGGGAGAGTTAAAAGACGATATTCAACATTTCCTACTTAATCGCATGTAAAAAGACCCAGAGGCAACAGCTTGCAGTTCTTTCTGATGAGTGGACACAAACGAAGAGGGCGACTGCAGCGTTCAAAAAATTTGAAAAACACGCAGAAGAAACAGAAGATTTATGATACCCGATTATTACTAGAGAAAGAAGAATGGCATAATACAATGTTGCAGGAAATTAAAATGATGAAAGAAAATGATTTTTGGGAATTAGTAGATCCTCTACCTAATACTAAAATTATTGGAAAGAGATGGTATATGTCATTAAAAAGGATGTAAAGGGTAATATAAAGAAATATAAAGCAAGTTTAGTTGCACAAGGAATTAAGCAAAAATATGGAATTGATTATTGTGAAATTTTTGCACCAGTAGTTAATTTTTTAATTATCCAATTTTTGTTCATTCTATTAGTAACAATTTTATGTTGTAAACACCTTCAGATTGATGTTAAATCAGCTTACTTGTATGGCAACTTAAAAGAGAATAATTATATGCGACAACCTCATGGATTTGAAATTAAAGGCCAAGAAAATAAAGTTTGTCAATTAAAAATATCGATTTATGGATTGCATCAAAGCAGACGTGAATGGAACTTGGAATTGAATAATATTTTAATTGATTTAGAATTTAAAAACATCAGTTGGTGCAACTGTGTGTATAAGTAGAAAAATAAAGCAATACTGATTGTATTTCTAGATGATATTGTAATTTGCCAAAAAAGAAAGTATTTTGTCAGGGTTAATTTTAATCATTAGACAAAAGATTGAAATTCACGAATTGGGAGAAACTACATTTTATTGGGTGTTAACTTTGAAAAAATAAATATTAAATTCTATCTACATAAAAAAACATTTATCGAAAAGTTACAATAGAGATTAAATGGTGTACAAAAGTTAGAAGTTAATTTGGCGTTGAAAATTGGTCATAATATTCCAATGAAAATAGATGAAAATGATATGGTAGAAACAGAATTAATGTAGAATACCAATATTAATTGATTATTTGTCCTTTATATCTAATCGAAGCAGACCCGATATATCACTTGTGTAAATGTACAGGGTCTTTATAATTAAAGTTCCATTTCGACATGGCCATAAAAAAACTTCTGGACCATATGCTATAATACTTGGTAATATTATACAAGAGGGCATAGGAAGTTCTTACCCACCAAAAAAATTAATTCAAAAGGTCACCACCAGCATGGAATGGCGCTCTATGCAATATTAGTATACGAAATTAGGAACAGTAATCTGGTGTAACCTGCTTACAGTAAAAGGTGGGGGCCACATTCAACATGTAACTAACTTTAGTACCGATTGAAGACTTGTTAACCTGTGTCTTTGTGTCTAATTTCATATAAGAATATTGCACAGAGCGCCATTCCATGCTGGTGGTGACCTTTTGAACTAATTTTTGGTGGGTATGACCTTCAATGCCCTCTTGTATAATATTACCAAGTATTACAGCTTTTGGTCCAGTAGTTTTTGTATATGGCCATATAAAAATGGAACTTTAATTATAAAGACCCTGTATTATCATAATTCAATAATGGTTATACACGTGAACATTCATGTATGGTAATAGACTTAATAAATTATGTTTTTAATACTAAAGACTAAAATTAACGTTAAATGTAAGCAGTGAAGATTTAATTGGCTTTTATGATGCACTCGTTAAGTGGCTACCTAATATTTTTAGGTAATATTCCATTTATGTGAAAAACTACAATCCAAAAAAGCATTGCACTAAGCTGAATGGAATCGGAATTTATGTCTTCAACTGAAAGTGTAAAATAAATTCTTTTATACAAAAATGTGAATATTTGCTTTATTCATCTTGAGAAATATGTTCAAAATGTTATCAGACCATTGTTGATAGATAGCATTAAGATTATTATTGTTAACTATACACGCGGTGGTGATGCTGCTGTTTTGTTGTTGCCTTTTTTAGTAATCGTCCCATCTTCTTTTTGTCTCTGTAGTAAAAATGCATAAAAAAACCTTTGTTGCTTACTGGTAATAACAGCTCGATTTATTACAATTCTATTAACATGGTTATGGGCCCAGCACGCTTCCACTGTGCAAGCTAAGGTAGAGTTGTATATTTAAAACCCTAACAGGACTTGTTTTCGAACGTATTCAGCTTGGGCCGCTACCAAGATGGCTTCTATGCAACCACGTATGGAGTTCGAAAAGCTGGGAGAAAACAACTATAGAACTTGGAAGTTCAATATGCAGATGTTGCTGATCGACAAGGAACTTTGGTCATATGTCGATGGAAGTGCTGTGTTATGTGCTGATGCAACAGCCAGTCAACAGGCAAGTTTCCAAACCAAGAGAGATAAAGCTTTTGCAACATTAGCATTGGGGATTAATCCAGATCAAGAAATCCATATCATTGATTGTACTTACCCTTAAGAAGCGTGGGATACTCTAACTAATGTCTTTGAGTCTAAATCCAAACCACGTATATTGCAACTGAAGAAGCAATTCGTCTCCATCCGACTTGAGGAAAATGAAAGTATGTCTTCTTATCTCAGTCGTTTAAAAATATGTAGTGATTTGCTTAAAGATGCTGGAAAAGAAGTACCAGACGAGGAAGTAGCCTATGCCATGCTGTCCGGATTGCCTGAACTTTATGAAGGTATCGTCATGATTCTAGCCAACGTTGACAGTTCCAAGTTCACGTCCTTGGAAATTAAAAAGGTTCTTCAGATGGAATTTGAAAGACGCTCTATGAAACAGGACATTTCCCAAAAAGAAGCTTTTCATGTGATAAAACCACGTGCAACTCGTGACAAGAAAAATGTTCGGTGTTTCAGATGTGGTGAGCGTGGACATTATGCTAATAAGTGTCCAAAGATTGATGTTTTGCCTAAATCAGCCAAAAACAAAGAGACGTCAAAAGGAAAGGTATCATCTAAAGGTAAAGACTCACTTCTTCTTTCTTTCAACTTGATAAATTGTGAAAACGATTAGTGGATTCTAGACAGTGGTGCTACACACCATGTACCAAATTGCCGTCAGTGGTTCCACACATTTCGAACAATTCCGAGTGAATCCATTCAAACGGCTGATGGGTCAGCAAATTTTAATGAGCGGTTGAGAGCAGAAGGTATTGAAGAAATTGAAATGGAGTTTCAAGTTGGTCACGAAGTGAATCAGTTAACTGTAAAAGATGTGTACTACCTTTCTAACGTACGTCGTAATCTATTATCAGTTGCTAGAATTGTAGAAAAAGGAAAGATAGTCACCTTTCAAGATGGAGTTGCAAAGATCAAGGCTGATCATCGCAGTAAGACAATTATCGAAGCTCACAGAGAAAACAACCTCTACGTTGTTCAAGGTAATGTAGTGGTTAACTCGGCTATGGACTGTTTTTCATGGCATAAACGTTTCGGCCACGTCAACTATCAGATTCTTCAAGCAATGGCTAAAAAAGAACTTGTATAAGTTTTATGAGGCAAAATTCAAACAACTAGCGTATGTGAAGATTGTGAAATTGGTAAATCTACTAAAGCTCCATGTAAAAGGCTCAGAAATAGACAATCCAGTGATATTTTAGTGCTGACCCATTCCGACGTTTGTGGACCGATGCCAGTATTATCAGATGGAGGTTCTAGATATTTTATAACCTTCATAGATGATTTTTCCAGGAAGATTACTGTCTATTGTATTAGAAATAAAGCAGAAGCAGTTGCTTGTGTAAAAAAATACATCGCCAAGTCTGAGCGAAGTAAAGAAAAAAAAATGTAAACGATTTCGAACTGACAACGGTTTGGAGTATTGTAACAAAACTCTATCCCAACTCTTTGAGCAACTGGCTGTGAAAAATGTCATGGGAAAGCTGTCCGTTTGCAAAAATCTATTTATGGGTTAAAACAATCAGGTTATAATTGGCATTCAACCCTCAATGAATATTTAATTTAAATTGGTTTTAAAGGATTGTTGTCATCAACTTGTGTTTATAGTTTGAATGCATCAACCATAGTAGTGATATATGTTGATGATATTGCAATTTTTACTGATAAGGAGTCAACGATTCAATGGTTCTATAAAATGTTCAATGATAAATTTGATTTTAAATATCTTGGTCACATTACTTATTTGTTGGGTATGAGAGTATTTAAAGATACTGATGGTAATTTATTTCTCAACTAATCCACATACAATAAGTCTACTCTAAAACGTTTTTGTATGTGGGATTGTAAACCGTATGCTACCCCATTGGATGCAGGATTTTCTAGGCTATGTGTGATGATTGGTAATAACGCTATTATTTGGAAATCATCAAAACAGAAATGTGTAACAACATCCACTATGGAAGCGGAGTATGTTGCTTTGGCCAATGCAGCTAAAGAAGTTAAAAGGTTTGTGATGTTTATTTCTGAATTGCAATTAAGTCAATTTTTCCCAAAACCTTTTATAGTGTTATGTGATAACAAGTCAACTATTATGTTTTCTAATAATGAAGTGGAAAATACAAAAACTAAGCATATTGATATTTCATACTATTTTGTACGTCAAATTATTGAAAACGATTTAATCTCATTATCTTACATTTCCTTTAAAAGAAAACGTTGCCGATCTATCTACTAAAGGTTTGCAGAAGATAATGCATTCTAAATATGTAAAATTTCTAAGTCTCAAGATGAATTCAGAAAATGACGGAAATTTGTGAATATTTGCTTTATTCATAATGAGAATTATGTTCAAAATATTATCAGACCATTGTTGATAGATAGCATTAAGATTATTATTGTTAACTATACACGCGGTGGTGATGCCGCTGTTTTGTTGTTGCCTTTTTTAGTAATAGTCCCATCTTCTTTTTGTCTCTGTAGTAAAAATGCATAAAAAAACCTTTGTTGCTTAATAACAGCTCGATTTATTAAAATTCTATTAACAAAAAATATTATATCCAAATTGAATGTTATAAAATTCGATAAACCAATCATGTAGAATGACAAACAAGCAGCAATGTACTTTGCAAAAATTAATCCGGAAAATTGCAAAACAAAGCATATAGATTTAAGATATAAGTTTTTAAGGCAATATATAAAGGATGAAGAAATAGAATTAAAATATGTAAAAAACTCAAATAATTTAGCAGACTATATAACTAAGCCTATTCCAAGGCAGAAACTAAATCAGATATATGATTAAATATTTATAGAATGTTGATATTACTATGTATGAAATTTCCTCTCATGAGGTTGGCGTCAGGAAGGGCATCCGGCCGTAAAAATCATTGCCAAATCAAAAATAATTAACTTAAACATTTTTATTACTCTGTATCTTTTTTATTTTTTATTTTTTAGCATGATGGGGCCGATTGTTAGTTATTTTTTATATACAGATAAACTTTTCGTGCTAAAAACAATCTTTTATGGTTTTATTGCTGTATATCAATATATAATTCATTTTTAATTTAGATTAATAATTTTGAATAATTTTAAAATGTAAAAAAATTTATTACAGCATTGTTGGATTATAGAAATAATATTATAGAATTCGATTGTAACTTTGAGTATATGTTCACGTGAAAATGCAATCACGTAATTAGTATATTGTAAGCAAAAACACAGCTCCTTCAGCTCTTGCTAACAACAGAGGTAGCAAAGATTGCGCTCTGTAATTATTATTATTTCTGTTCTGCTTGATAATAACTTCAGTAAATAAATAGAATTTATTTTATATATAAGTTTCTTCATTATGTGTTTGTTCATTTAATATTCCATTGCAAGATGCGTATCTGACATCGGTTATGTACACTTCGACAAATGAGTGCCTCGTGTGAACCTTTTTATCATTCAATTACATGTATATCCTTTGTCATAAAAGTTCCTGGACAAAGGTCGTAAAAAATAAAAAGTTCCAATTACCAACTAATAATGCTAGCTCCTATCAAATAGTCTTCTTGGATATCTGTTCTATATAAGGTTTAGTGTAGAAGAGCTAACATTTTAAGTAACACCATAAATATGCAAGAATTCAGATTTCTGGACTTCCGGTTGAAACGTTATAGTTTGATTTGTGAATGGGGGCTCAGGGCCTCTGTTGAGATCCAAGAGCTATAAATACCAGTTTTAGTGTATAGTAGCAAAATTTTTAAGTAATTTTCTATAAGTAAGCAAAATTTCAGGTTTCTAAACCTTTCTATTCATATTTTATAGCTTCAATTGTATTTGGTGCCTCGAGGCCCCTGGCAGGTTTCTAGAGGCTATTATCATCTACCTTCTGTAATTGCTTTATTATTACTACCAAATTAAAAATATACAAAACTTCTGGTTTCTAGACCTTTCCTTTCAAAAGTTAGAACTTGATTTGTATTTGAGGCCTCGGGGACTTCTGGCGAGCCTCATAGGCCTACATCACATTTCTTGTACTACCACACTTTAAAGATAGAAAATTTCAGGTTTCCTGAGTCGTTCTGTTCAAATGTTGAAGCTTCAATTGTATTTGTATTTGTTGAAGCTCTGAAACTCCTGCAGAGCCGTAGACGCTTATATCACTTTCCTTGTATATTAGTTTTATTTTTTAAGAACCACACTACAAATTAGGAAATTTCAGGAATTTTGCCCTCTTTGTTCATAAGATTAAAAAGGAAGCATGAAATTCATACAAGTGGCCCCTGATGACCCCAGGGCCACACTGGATTATTCGCTATATTTTTCGCACCGTCCTCTGTATAGGGCCTTCGTGTGTAGAAAATTTCAAGCCTCTACTCTATGTCAAACCTTTCAAAAGTTATGGCATCAAAATGTTACTAGCAGTAGTGGGAGGATTCGCTATACTTCAAATAGAGTTCTTTAAATTCTGACGTCAAACAGCCAAACTCTAACGTCAGAAATTGCTCAAACGCAATCAAAACTCTATAGATTTGAAAGGAAGTCAGTTGGAGAAACCATAAAAACACATGGTCTGGTCCACCCTAGAGGGCTCTCTATATTTTTTCTCCGTCCTCTGTATAGGGCCTAAGTGTGTAGAAAATTTCCAGCTTCTAGGTCAATCCTTTCAAAAATTATGGCCTGTGACGTACATGTTACATACATTAGTACCGTCGTTAATATGGTTTTAGATGATGCTAAAAACCTAAAAAACTACAATACGTAACCCAGACAATAACATTTCTCTGCTCTCAACAACCCAGCAACCAACAATACCTCTTCACTTTATAATAACACTCATTACGTTCAATTTTAATTATTATATTTTTAACTGAAATTATATTTCAAATATATATTGATAAACTGAAGATGAGATAAACGATCTCGAAAACGTTTTTTTTTTATTCGATTTTGTAAGTTCGTCAACTTTTAGTAACGTTCTTAAACTGTGCTTCTCATCTTCGGACCTTCAATACCAGATTTTCTCTTACTTTATGTGCGTTGTCTGTTCTTGTGTGTCTTCCTGTGTTTCTACTGTGACTGTTACTCTAGAAGACCTTCTCTTCACCTGTGTCTTTTGTCCACATTAGTGTCCATAAGACTTCCACATCTTTTGTTTTTCTCCACATTTGGTGACTTTTATTAAGATTTTATTATTTCATTTTATTTTATTCTATTTTCCTTTAAAATGAGTATTTTCCTTTATTTTTAAACAATTGTATATTGCTACAACTCCTACTCTTATATAATTACTACTATGAACACGTTTGATTATTTATTAGACATTTAGTCAAATATATGAAATAATACATGACGAATCATCAGGGAAGTTCTTGTGCTGTAGGCAATTAGGGGACCAGCAACAAATTGAACAAAAAATAATGTATTTTTGTACACGATATTAAAAATTAATGTTTAAAATGCGTTATAGTTGTAGCATATGCTTATGAGGATTTTTATTTATAACATGCAGGGTTTTCAACCCAATGCAATGCCATTTTCAGGAACCTTGTTATAGAGACACAACCCTGCAATCAGCATATAAAATGATTAAATATTTGATAAAATATGAGCATTTTTACTAAATTATGTTGAACTGCGCATGCGCAAGCGTTATTAAAATGTCTTTTGCATAATTAATTAGCCAAATGTATATAGTTACTATTATAAAAAGCCCAAGCAAACATCAGAAAGATATCCTCGATAGATTGAATTGAATTTCAGTTGCTCTCAAAATCGATACGGATTTTCTCCAAAATTTTATATTTGTACCAGACACCAGTAACAACTTATTCACTTCTTCTCCTTACGCGGATATAAAGGCATAATAACCTCAGACAGACATACTGACTTCATATCAGTGAAAGGAGAAGAAGTTGATACTGGTGTCCGATCCAAAAAAAAAGATTTGGCGAAACCCTCTTATCGTTTTGTTTGCTTTTGAGAGCAACTGAAATTCATCTCATTCTATCGGCGATACTGGCTATCTTGCTGGACATAGGATGGGACACGGATAACCCACTCATCCGTCACCAAATATTCTTTCACCATAAGCCTGGTATTCTCATAAGTTCCACATCCTGGAACCTAGTACAATTGCTATGTCTTCCATCAAAGGGGCATGCTGTTTTCCAAAAGTTACCTGTAATATGCTTCCGTTAATCGATTTATCATGATATTTGAACTGAGAACCGTGTCTGTAATGATGCCACACCTATTATTAAATCTATATAGCACCTGATAAGATCGAACTGCAATAGCAGATGGGTTTACCTAATCCTAAATGTGCCGGTTATATGTGTTAAAATACAATCCTTTGTGAAGGTTGATTCATTATTGAATGGGTTATCACTTGCGAATAGAGATATCTCTACATGTTGATGCGAAAACCACTTGCAAACGTGGATAATCGTTCTGGTTAAGACACTCAACAGGTTGCGGATGAAAAGGGTACAACAGTTGCTCATGAAGAATCCGCTACACCGAGCTCTCACTTAAATCGAAAGAAGGTGATGGAAGGTGCATCATTGACTGTATTGAGAATCTTTTCCTCAGTCTCATGCGTCAGAGAACGAGGACGGCTTCTTTAGAACATGTTTGGACGCAATGAGACCGTCTCACGAAGTCGTTGGAACTGGTGCGAGTCTGCATTGAGGAAATCGCTCTACGTACATTCTTGCAGATATTCTTCCCTGTTGATTCGCAACACCATACAGCAAATGCATGTCTGTTAGCTCACTCAGCTATAACGATTCATTTTTCAATGCTGACTCAAATAACTCGGATTCCAATGAATTTAAAGACAATAATGGGAAATAGCCAAAACACAGAAACACAATGTTTCAATATCATCTATCCGAAACGTCAGCTATTTTTCCAATGTATGTCTAATTTTATCTATATTTTTGCGGCTTTCGTCTGGCAGGAAAGTCATAATACTATTTTTATTGGTCAATAAGAAAAGGAATTTTTTTCTTGGAAAAAATTAACCTGTCGTGGCCACACATCGCTCTCCTGGTGGCAAAGCGCCCGCCCCGATTAATTAGTTGCAAATGCCCATTGGGTTACACTATTTCCTGTTCGAACCTTGCAAACCCATGTGCGTACACTCCAGTTTCGTTATTCAGGAAATGAGGAAACTCGTGGAAACGCAACTATCAAGAAGCGCCCCTTTCTTCAGACTCCCCCTGAGAGAGGGTGGGAGAGGTGTGAATGCAGGTTCTCCCCGTAGTGTAGTCTAGGGATGCAACATCGAATCAAAACAGCGTTGTTTTATATCATATGATATTTAAAATTAAAACATGGATGTTTTATATCATATGATATTGGAAATTAAAACATCGATGTTTCGATATTATCAAGGAAAACACATTAAAGTACTGGAAACCGACGTTTTTCTGTAATAGGATATTCAGTAGTATATCCAATTGCAAAAACACGATAAATGATATTTACAAATAAACGTTGGGAAAAAATCTACTTCATTTCAATGAGTACTCCATAATCGAATCTTACTTAATTCGGATCCCAATTTGTGAATCACAATTGCCATCCTCCTAAAGATAAGTAAAAAATGCACTCGAAAACGTCAGAGGAACAAGTGAACTGGGCTAATTTTATATATCAGGATTTCTTGCTCATGGACTTTCAATGGACTTTCTTACCAAATTATCAGTGATTGCTGACGTATGCTGCTGTCTTTTTGGAGCACTAATGTTCATGGTTGATTCTCTGTGAACATGTTGTTCAAATGTAAAATCCTGGAATTTTTAAGAATATTATGTCTTGGCCCATATTATTGAACATAATGTAGATCAAGGATTAAATTTTTTGGGTGGGTTGTTTTACATTACAGGGACGTTTTAATTGCATTATTATTCATTTTTTCATTTGCTGTTGGGACCCGAATTATGTAAGATTCGATTATGGAGTACTCATTAAAATGGACGATAAATGAATATTTCTGCAAGAATTTTTCTTGATAACTGAAGAGGGTTAGTACCTAAATGCCAAAATTATTTTTTGTGGGAAAAGCCGACTGAACTGTATGTGAGGAAGAAGATGGTACATTTGGAAAAATAAACACATAATTGATAATTCCCAAATGTACCATTCACTTCCTCACATAAAGTTTAATCGTATTTTCCACAAAAAATAATTTTGACACTTAGGTACCTTATTGTTCTAACTCCTTCAAAAGGTTGATTTAAATACCAAATCTCTCTACGTTTTATGAATTTTCTTCTAGTTTATTTACAAAAATTTTAGCGAAGATGAGAGTTAATAACTTGAAAGAAAAGCTTCAGTTAATAGAAGCGAAAACTGATGGAAATAAACAAGTATTGACTAACAGTGAGCAAATTTTTATAATGAATTGCGATTTACGAATGTGACGATGCGATACTGGACTAGGCCACGAATCTAATTTAACCACTCAGAATTTTTCGATCTATAGGAAATCATAAAACTCTAGATTTTTGTTTTTAACAATTTTGTTCGAACACTGTGGAACTGAACAATTCATATGCATGTTCTTAGACAGTATTTTTAACTTTACCATAGTCTTTCTATCACCTGGTCTGTGCACAGGTCCTATTCAGTTGGGCTATTGTCAAGGACACACAATAAGTGGCGATAAAAACGACTATTACCAAGGAATAGCAGAGTTTTCCTCTACAGGTACCATGGAAAAAATTATTATTTTTTCCTTAAGCACATTAATAATTTTTAGAAACAATAGTATAATTCAGTAACTATAAATATATTAACTATAAATTGTTGGAAATTTTAAATTTCTTAAATAATTATTTATTTAATGGTAATAACATTATTACAGTTTTGTAGCATTGATTAAAGTTATAATCAAATAATTTTTATTTACATTTTATTTTTTGAGGTTTTATTGAGGTAATACTCCTTTACATGGATTATGATGATGGAAAGGAAATACAATAAACTTTAAAAAATGCATCTGTTTAAAAATTCACCAAGTGCTTGAAAAATTCACTAAGTGGACTGCTTAGGTGGCTGGGTCGCGTGTTCGAGTCCGGCATGGGGGATCGACAATTCTATTTTTCCGTTATTAATAAAAGCTTATTTTCTTTATCCACTTATCAGTCACACGATTAAATTCGTTCAGGCTGAAAAGAAGAAGCTGTTGACAAGTTATTATATGAATTGAAGATCTGCAAATGAAGATCATACTTTCTTCTAATAACTGGACAATATTTCAAATTTCAACCATTATTTATATATGTACTAAAATTTGTGAACTCATGAAATGTATATTAATTTAAATTTATTTCGTTAAATTTCAATCATTACATGATATGTAAAGGAGAATTACTTAAGAGGCTACTGAAGAGTCGCAGCTATCGCCATCTGGCGAACAATATTGTCTATATAGCAAACTTTAACCTAGGGAACAATAGCCGTGCACAGACCAGGGGTTAGAAAAACGATGACATAACTGCTATTTTCTCCTCATTTCGACCATAGCGTCACAATCTCAGATACATAAAGCATCGGCGCTGCCACCTATATTAAAATCAACATATTGCAAGAAAGATAATTTCAATTGCTACTGGTGAAGATATTTGATGGGGACGCTACTGGCGGAAACAGTGAAAACTTATTTCGATAACATTGAAACAAAATCATCGAAGTCTCGATAACATCGAACAGAAAACATCGATGCAGGAAATTCGATACATCACAATAACTTCGATGTTTAAAAAACATTGAGTAATTTCGTGCATTTGTATCCTACAGGATGATATACGGAGTGCCTGAAAAGTCTAGCACTATAATGTATATCATATTCCAGAGGCGATCCATTAGATACAACAAAAACGTCTTATAGCAAGAGGATCGTGAGCTTTCCACTTCCGACCTCAAAAGTGATCTGCAAGGTTATCCTCAAGGTCATTCATACCGTAACTTTTTCCCTATCAGAGATAGAATATAATTTCCAATTACGTACTTGTAGAACTCCAGAATTAGTCTAAATCCATGTTTACTTTAACTGATTGATATGAAAATTCTGTGAAATTAGTGAAGATGAAGATTGGTATGCTATTTGACGTCCTCGAATATTCACACAAGGGTGCCACCATTTCTCATGCAAGAAATGTCAGCTGTTTAAAGTTAATTTGCATGTAATTTCTTCACGGTCTCCATAAATTGTGCAGTCAGACATCTTTCGTTGCTCTTCATATGACCTGAGTGTTGCCGCCACTTACAGTTCTGTATTAGTTTCAATACAGTTTCGTCATTGTCATTGAACTCCAATTTTAGTGTTTAATTTTTTACGTGCCTGACCCGTGAACTGTAACAGAACAGACTCTTTACGTTTTACTTTATTGTTTTTCATCGAAATCCGACTAAGAACGTTACATATGTTTTGCTATTTTCTGTTCAAGCTGTGCTTCAGCATTCGTCATCGAGGGTGGCAACATTTGCTGTATGATTCTTATTTTATTTTACATAAGAACTGACTTACAGTTCCCTGTAAGACGATGATGCAATATCCACTGCTTGAGATGGTCGGCATGGTCTTCTGCTATGGTGCAAATACTGAGAGTATTGCTGATGCACAAAGACTGTATGCAAAGCGATTTCTGACTTGATGTCACTCTCACTACAGAGCACTCTGGTACATCATCAACAGATTCCAAACTACAGGATCTGTTTAGCAGCTACCTCGAGAATGTCGTCAGCGGACTGCAACAAATGATACTGGGCTTACGGTCCTAGCAGCAGTCGCAGCTAATCCTCATACGAGTATCCGAGCAGATGCACATGGTCTGGATATTAGCAAATCTTTCGTGTGGGACATTCTCTCAACACAAAACTTCCACCCATACCATATTCACTGTGCTCAAGCTCTGGAATTACGAGACTATGGTTCTCATGCAGAGTTTTGCGACTGGTTGCTTTGTCAAATTGATGACGACCCACAGTTTACAGCCAAGATTCTGTTGTGTGGTGAGGCCTAGTTTTCACGAAACGGTACTGTTAATAGGCATAATTTATACTACTGGGCAGAGGAAAATCGTAAGTGGCTGAGACCAACATCACACCAAGAGAACTGGAAAATGAATGTTTGGTGTGGTATTTATGGAACACAAGTTGTAGGTCCTGTTTTTTATGTAGGTATCCTAACTGGTCAGCGCTACCACGATGAAAAACTGACTGTTTTGGCAGAAGAGTTTGTAGATAATTTGCCATTGGCAGAACGTCCAGGATGGTGCACCGTCACACCTTGCAAAAACAGCAATGGGATGTTGGGATGGAAAGTTTCCGAAAAGATGGATTGAAAGACACGGATCAGTTTCATGGCCACCTAGTTCACCGTATCTTACACCTTTACATTTTTTCCTTTGGGGGTATTTAAAAGAAAAGGTTTATGACACGGAAACCAAGACATATAGTGAACTTGATGGACGAAGTGAAGTGGCCATTACGCAAATTCCTGCCTTAACAATGACAGCTCCAGAAGGCAATCACCTATCGTGCACAATTATGCCTTGTAGCCAAAGGCCAACACTTTGAACATACTTTAAAACAGCTTATGTTCGATTTTTGGAACTCAGGACTAAATTAAATGAGTTATTCAACCCTTTTGAGTTAAGAAAAAAAAAAGCTCACTAATTGATTTGTCTGTGACTTCTGAACACGATGATGGGAGGGTAGCATACCAATCTTCATCTCATCTATCTCCCACAATTTTCCTATGAATCAGTTAAAGTAAACATGGATTTAGACCAACTTTAGGGTGCTCTATAAGTTCTTAATTGGAAATTTTCTTCTCATCTCTAGTAGGGAAAAAGTTACGGTTTGAATGACCTTGAAGGTGGCCTTGAAGTTTTATTTTGAGGTCCGAAATGGAAAGCCCATGATCCACTTGCTATAAGACGTTTTTGTTCTATCTAATACAACGCCTCTAGAATGTGATATACATCATAGTGCTAGTCTTTCCGGTCACACAGTATATCGATGAGTCGTAAGGACTGCCCATTACTGAATTCAATTTTCAGGTTTAAATAATAATTATATAAATAAAAATCTAAGTGAAAAGAAAAAAGTTGTATATGAGAAAAAGAGCGTGGCCAAATTCTACTTACAAGGGAAACGCAGATAGCCTTTTTTTTTTACGTGCAAGCACACCATGGAAGCGATAGCGTTGCGCGGCAGTGAAAGTTCAAACAACATGGCGGAAAGAGGGGAAGCAAACTTCTTAGCGGCGATTGCCAAAGAATTGCAGTTAGAGCACTGTTATTCAGCATAAAATCTTAATTTTGCTGTACAATTATTCGTCTCAAAATAATTTATAAGATGAGGTAGGCGTCCATGATTACTTGTTACGATCTTTAAATCAAAATACCAAAGTATACTGGAACAGAAAATGGAGAAAATCGTCAAGAGATGGCGCCAAAAGATTATGGAAAAATACGCGCGAGATTCGTGACGGGAACGAGAGTGAGAGGAGAGATAGAAAAAAACTAAAGAGGAAGAAAGGAGAAGAGTTTAGGGAACGGAGAGAGCAACAAGTAATAAGGTGTTCCCAGCTTAGCAATGAAAACTCGTCTTGCGAACTCGAGAGAGAATATTTCAACAGAGTAAAGTTGAAGTCAGCAAATGGGAACATTTCAAGAAAAAGGAATGGCGAGTATGCGGAGTCAATGCTAAAGGTTAGTAACCATCCTTACGTGGATAAATTTCCTCAAGCTTCTCCATATGATATAATTGAACATTGCTCTGATAGCCAAATAGCGTCAAATGTTAACAAAGTTACTGCGTACGTAACTATTAACAGTACAACTCTACATAAATTTACTTTTGTCCCGTTCCTGACTTATTGTATGACAGTTTGGCAAATTGATGCCATAATAGAATCTAGAATTAATTTGGATTTAGAGCTCAACGAAATAGTTCTAAGAAGAATTCGAACGGTTGGGCATTTTCCGGCTTCTGTAAAGGCTTATTTCAAAGATGGCATTGGATATATAAAGTGTTATCCATAAATGAAATTGTTATTGGATGGAAGCATTTTTCTTAATGTAATTGAGCTAATGGGTCAACTAAGTTAAACTATATTACCGTTATTTTGGGATAGTTAGATATGAGCTATTGCTTATTGTAAGCTCTCGTTAGATAATTATTGAAACATAATTATTTTTATAATTGACTATATTTCTGTTAGAAATATATTTTTATTTTATGAGAAGAGATTATATCCAGGAATTTGTATTATGTAAATTGTAATTGAATTGGATTGCATATTGGATTGTCTTTGCTTTATTTTTCTACTTTTGTTGGAAACCTTAAAATTGCATAATTGAAATAGTAATATCAAGATATGTCTATATGGATATTGTTTTCTAATGAAAAATTATTTTATTATTTATTTCCGGATACGACGCAAGTCTCGTCAATCTAGAAAGCAAGAAACACTTCAGGCTGGATTTTACATATTAAGTTAATTCAAGTCCCAAGGAGAGTCTACATGTTTATTACGTCGCCATTGGAGTTTACTGGCCGTATTAGGAATACCCAAGAATTTCACATACGATATTTATTTATTTGAAGAGTCTTCCACTGCGCAAGGATATATTATGTTAAATCGTTTGCTAATTTAAAGCTTATATAGCACAAGTCACTTTGTCTAGATATTATTGTGAAAAGAAAAAAAGTATTAAGAATAAGCACTTCTTATTTAACATTGTTTTATTTTGAAATATCAAGAATAAAATTTATCATTACAAGTTATATACTAGCTTTCCTATTCTACCTCCAACTTCTGGTAACTTTATAATTTTTAGTTCGCATTTAATCGTAACATTACTATTTTGGTTAAGCAACTGCAGGGAAGTTAAGCAACACCAGGCACGGCTAGTCACTGGATGGGTGACCACCAGTGAGATACGTTTAACCCCCCACCCCCTGGATGGACATATTGGATTACAGTCAATAAAAAAAATAAAAAAAAGCATCGCGATACATACCCTCTGACCAATGCAACGTATTTTCGACATTGCACATGAAGCCAGCCCCGTGTTTGATTACCGAATTATTTATTAAAATGAAATAATAAATTAAGGAAATAGTCATGCACAAAATTATGGTTATGCATGCACTTCTGGGGAATCTGAGGTGAACACCGAAGCAGCGGAATTGAGGTGGAGCGGTACCCTCACGCCCAGTCGACGCACCGTGATTTGTGAAACATGAGTGGCGTAGTAATACTGACGCACGCTTGGAGCTCGCCAGTGACGTTAGCGCGTTTGGTTGTTCAATCATTCTAGGAAGGGTTCCAGTACCTCTCCCTTGACTGAATGATCAAAAGAGGTACACTGCACGAACTGAAGCGCAGTGGAAGGAATACTTGATTCAGAGGATTGACAACATGGGAAACGAGCGTGACGTCGCTGGGTGGAGCATGAGTCCGCCCCCCCGTTGACGGGTATTCAGTAGCTAGTAGGCATTCACTCTCAGAGTCCACATCGGGTATCGAAGTGGACAGGAACCCGTATTTGTGATAAGTAGCCCTTGTAATAAGGCAGATAAAAATTAACGTAATAGTGTTTAAGGGGGCCCCTATTTTAATTAGTAAGATCAGTATAAGTTATGATATACGTTATTGTAGGTCTCAAAAGAAATTTTGAATAAAAATATGTGAGAATCAACACGCAAAACTAAGCCCTCAGAGTTCGTTCACTGGTCCCGAACCTTTGATTGCCTCATCCTCCAGTGTTGTTCTTAATAGATGCACTCAAATGTATTACTTGGAGGGTGGGACCATCACACAAAAATCGATAAAATAACGAAAATAAAATTTTATTTCAAGATTTGAAGAATTAATTGTATTTGTTGAAAGTTAATACAGTGGAAGCATTTGCTGGTAATAAATGAAAATTAACTACGGATGATTGCCCTCTTGATCTGATTGTAAATAAATGAAGCAGATATGATGAATATGCCGTACTCAGTTCAAAATGCGACGATCAATGTAAATGATGTAGATTTGAATGTTCTTGAAATTCAAAGAGTAAGAGTAGATGACTTATCTTTCGACGCTCGCTGAATAGTTATGCGGAATTCACACAACACTTTACGTAGATGTGACGCTGAATTTTCCTGCGATGCACGGACCAAAATAGTAACACTAGCACTCGCAGGCGTAGAAAAGTTTTATGAAGGTAAACGGCACTTTCCTTTACTCAAAGCACTGAGTGCCGATCAAGACCACAGATATTTTGTTGAACACTGATATTGGAACTATTGATCGAGTTAGATTCATAAATAAAACCCAGAGGAGCATCCACGTGAATTATCGTTGAACAGAGTGCTCAAATGACTATGAAAAACGTCAAGGGTCATGCTAGTGTGAGTCTGCACAGAGAATTTAAAGGCGTATAGGTCGAAGGCAAACCAGCTACCATATAATCAATTAGGGTCTTGTCATTAATGGGTAATGATATGGCACCCGCCTCCATGCGGATTTGCAATGCACATGCTAGGTATAAAAATGCTGAAAGACGTTGCATAACTTCCATCTGAGAGAGATAATCGGATCGGGCATAATGCCGACAGATGGCTTTTCAGATATAAAATGGGATGTCATCCTGTAACATGACTACAATGTCATCATCTGCCATGCTTAATAAATAGTGTCCTAGATGTGTCCGATCTGTTTTAACAGCGTATCTCTCTAGAAAAGTCAGTAAGGAAGTTTTAGCAAGTACATATTTGTCGAATCCCGTTGATTCCATGAGCGCTAACATACGATACTTACATTGGTGAAAGTTAGCATTGGTGGGCTTAGAAATTAAATGATTGTTATCAATGAAAGACTCAGCCATAGTTGGACACACAGTTCCAATTCCACAAACCATCTCCTGCCAGTGATGATGCAGATGTAAAAGTGGATATTTGGCTAGTAATGAATCAACAAAGACTTTGCATAGTACGTTTTAAAAAATTAATTGATTACAGTAAAGAGACACTAGAACAAAAGGCATGTCCCATGATTAAAAATGGCAGAATAAGTAAAGATTATACATAATAAAAATGTAAATTCAATTACGCACGAGTGTCTTGCATGAGCATAGTCAATAGAGATGATGACAAGAAGTATTGTTTTAATAAAGAATATATATGTATAAAAGAATAAATTTAAAATTAATTAAACACTGATGAGAACAGAAGAAATATAAATTAAGCCATAATGGCGATTTCCCAAACAACGATTGATCAGAGAGGCGTTCTTTATTAAACAAACTGACAATACACTGGCCAAAGCATCACATGATTTGGATGGAAACTGGATGATAATGTGACCATTTTTTCCGTGTCTTGGATATATCTCAATTTTTTATATCTTTTATTTGTTCACTTTTTATTCTTAATATCATTTCTCTCTTATGGTTTCTGAAGATCAGTACGTACTCAAAAACGTTAATGTTATGTGTTTTATCTCATTATGTTATAATGAAAAATAATTTGGATTTCATTTTCGACTCACCCCTTCACATCATCGAAGTTTATTTAGAATATTTTGGAATTCTTACTACAAATTCAAAATTCATCATTCTTTTTCATCATTTTATGTGTGTCAACTAATAAAATAATAGTCGAATCAACAATAAATTTCGAATTCATGAGAGGTGTAAGTATTGAACAGGACTGTGAACTTTTAAACTACTCTGGAACGTTTAAAGTCGTGCTATTTAGTAATTTTTTAATATCATTATTTTTAAGTCCTCATTTAGTTTTATGTCCTTTTGAGTTTGTCAAAAAAATTTATCTTCACGTTGGCTCTGTCACATTTTTAAGGTTTTAGCATCATCTAAAACCCTATTGACGATGGTACAGATTATGTAACATGTAAGTCACACGCAATACCTTTTGAAAGGATAGACCTAGAGGCTTAAAATTTTCTACACACGTAGACCCTATACACAGGATGGAACGAAAAATATAGCGAATCCACTAGGATGGATCCATGTGTTTTTATGGTTTCCTCAATTCACTTTCTTTCATCTCTATGGAGTTTTGATTGCTTTTGAGCAATTTGTTACTTCAGGGTTTGACTGTTTGACGTCATATTTGAAGCGAATCCCGTAATATTTTGATGCCCTAACTTTTAAAAGGGTTAATCTAGAGGCTTGAAATTTTCTAAGAAGTAGGCAAAAAGAGGATGGTGCGAAAAATACGGGGTGATTAAAAAGTCACTATATATTTTGGTGACAACCCCGTTTTATTGCACCAATTGCAGTATGCATCAACCAGATATCATACCAGGATACAGTCTTAGAAAATTTGAATGTTTCCCCTTGCACATCCCAGCACAGCTCTCAGCATTCCACCGTGGCCCGGAAAACATTGCGTAACATTGCGGGGTAATGTCCTCCACCACGGCAGTAATCCGTTGTTTCAGCTGTGCAATGGTGCGTAATCCTGACCTGGTACACCTTGGACTTGATAAAACCCCATGCAAAGAAATCAATGATGGTCAAATCTGGGGACTGTGGAACCCACAGTCTTGGCAAGCCCTGGCCAATCCATCTGCCTGGGAATGCGCGATTCAGGTAGTCCCAATGAATGTTGGCCAAATGGGGTAGTACCCCATCCTGTTGGAACACAATGGTATCCTAAATGCTTCATCTCGCAACGGTGGCTCCAGGAATTGCTCTAACATGTTGAGGTACACGGTACAATTGACAGTCCCCTGGGCAAACATGAAGGGACCATAGACCATTGACTCTGTAACTCACATCTACACTTTCACTTTGGGTGTGTCTGAGTGTGAAAATAAATGAAATTCGTTAATAATTTCACCAAAATGTATAGTGACTTTATAATCACCCTGTATAACAAAATCCTCTAGGGTGGCCTGGGGACACTCTAGGGCCATTTGTATGAATTTTATGGTTCTTTTTTTCATCTTTTGAACAGAGAGGGCAAAAATCCTGAAATTTCGTAAATTTGTAGTGGGGTTCTAAAAAAAAGTAAAACCAATATACAAGAAAAGTGATACAAGCCTCTTGGGCCCCGCCGGAGGTCCCAAGGCCCCATACAATTGAAATTATAACATTTGTATGGAACGACCTAGAACCTGAAATTTTGTATAGTTATAGTGCAGTACTAAAAAATATAGCAAATATACAAGATATATGATGTAGGCCTATGCGACCTGCCAGAATTTAAATACAACTCAAGTTAAAACCTTTGAACGGAAAGGTCTAGAAACCTGAAATTTTGTATATTTTTAGTTTGGTACTAAAAAATTTAGCCAATCTAGAAGGAAGCTGATATAAGCCTCTAGAACCCCACCAGAGGCCTAGAGGCACTAAATACAATTGAAGCTATAACATTTGAACAGAAAGGTGCCTAGGAACCTGAAATTTTGTATATTCATAGCCTGGTACTAATAAAATATTGCAAATATTTAAAAAAATTAATATAAGCCCCATCAGAGCCCCACAGGCCCCCAACATAAGCAAAGCTACAATTTTAAAAGAAAAAGTTTTGGAAATCTGAAATTTTGTTTACTTATAGAAAATTACGTAAAAATTTAGCTAATATATACTAAAAACTGGAAAAAGACTTTTGGGTCTCGACAGGGCCTCCTGAGCCCACAGTCACAAATCAAGCTATAACTTTTGAACCAGAAGTCCAGAAATCTGAATTCTTGTATATTTATGGTGTGTTACTTAAAATTTTAACTCTTTACACTACAACTTATATAGTCCCCTTAGGCCCTGGCAGGGACCCTAAACACCAACATAGCCATAATGTTTGCACAAAAAGGCTTAGAAATCTGATAATTTGTATATTTATAGAAGTTTACTAAAAAATTTAGCTAATATGCCCGAAAAACTTGTATAAGGCTCTTAGGTCTCTACAGGGGCCCTGAAGCCCAAATAACAAATAAGCTCTAACATTTGAATAATAAAAAGGCCTAAGAACGGAGAATGGAAAAGCCACAGTCCTGCAATTTTGTTTAATCATAGTGTGGTATTTAAAAACTTTAGCTAATCTATATTAGAAATTCTACAAGTCTCTTGGCAGGGGCCTTGTAGCTTCAATCTCAAATCAAGCGATAAATTTAAAACCAGAAGCCCAGAAACCTGAAATGCTATATATTTATAACGTGTTATTTAAAATTTTAGCTATTACGCACTAAAATTGATATAGTCCTCTGAGGCCTCTGCAGAGGCCACGAGGCTCCAAATACTAATCAAGCTATAACTTTTGTACGAAAAAGCCTAAGAACCTGAAATTTTGTATTTGTGACCCTCCACTTATTATAGTCACGAGCCACTATTTCTTGTAACATTTTGATGCTAACTCCCTTTTATCATTGGATAATGATGTCTTAACTAATTTTTGTAACTTAGGGCAGGCTTGGATATAAGGGAATTGTTTTTAATGTTTTTAGAATTGTTGACATTAAGTTATTCTATGGTTAAGTAGTTTTTTATTTTTTTATTTTCAAATTTTTATTTTTAAGTGGGGTTTAAATTAATTTAATTTAAGTTGCGAGAAGCAATTTTCTAGTTTATAAAATTATGTTCCACCTTTATATTGTAATTAAAGATTTGTATTGCTTAGAAAAACCGGTACCTTAAAGGATGCCCTCCTTTTCTCTGAAGAAGAGGATCAAAATGAAGATCGAATCCATAAAAAGTATTTTATTGTAAATAAAGTAACAGGAAAAAGTGAGGAGACAAGGAAAAGCAGTGGGGCTGAGGCATCAACCATAAAAATGTTAAGAGACGAAATATCACTGCTGAAGTTAGAAATAAGAGAAACTAAGAATGGCATGTTAGATAAGAAATGTAGTGATGAGGAGACGATGTTATTGCAGAAGAGGATGCCTGAGCTAGCTTGTAAGGACGAAAGGAACAAGCGCCAAAGAACAGGTAAGGCGGTAAAGTTATGTGAACAAAGAAAAGCAAAAATATGCCTTCATTGTGGAAAATTAAGATATGTCTAAAGGGAATGTCGAATGGGAAGGTTGATACAAGGTAACGTTTTTGGTGTAGTTAGGTTGGCCACACTATTAGAATCTCTGGAAATTATGCTTCGCAGAACAATAAAATAGCTCAAATGAATTGATGAAGAGAGCAGACTGACAGAGGGGAGGTTTTAGACAAAGAGCAAAAAAAAATGGTGTAAGCCAACCAGCTCGATAAGACTAGGCAGAGAGGGGCAGAGTGTATCTCAGAATATTTCAGTTTCCCCTTTGAAAACAAACGCGCTTGTTTACAATCGGAACTTTTCAATCCAGCTGGCAGACTAAAGGGATAAATCAATTTCAGCAATGTAATGAAGGGGTTCCTTCTAATGAGAATCTAACAGGTGGAAGGAGTTAGTTAGTGAGGGGATATGCAAGTGATATAGGACTTAATTTCTTGGTTGACACAGGTTCCTGTGCGAGTTTAATTGGGAAAGTGGTAATAGAAAAATTAAAAGAAAGACAATTCCAATTACATAGATACATAAACCAGATCCGAATTTACTGGGCGTTACAGACCATGCCCTATCAACATCAGGAACATTTAGACTGCAATTCAATTTTCGGAAGCATGATCATGAAATAGAATGCTGTGCATGGAATAAGCGACCAGGTTTAACCTACGATGCCATGTTGTGAAGGGGTGTGTTGAGACGGTATGGATTCGTAATAAACTTCTGAGGTAAATCTTTATATATAAAAATGGAAATATGTATGTATTGTTGAGTGCCACCTTTGTGACATGCACAGCTACACAAAAAAAAAAACAGGTTCAGTGACCCCCAATCCCCAAAGTGGACCACAACTCTTAGCGTTATGTTAACAAACATCTCCCCTAGCTATATCCGTTATTAAAAACCCCACTAAGATTCTAATTCAGCAAAAATTTAAGCAAAGATTAGACACCAAAAAGGAACACAAATCCTATTTGATTTTTTTTGTGTTTGTTTTTTTTTTTTACAATAATAAAAGTAAAGGCGATTACGCCACTAAAAAAACCCACAGAGGGAGTACAATGTCTGGCGTGAGGCCTACGTAATTGAGGTAATACGCAAACAAACGTTCACTGCGATGCAGTAGAGAAACTGCTCAAAAAAAAATAATCAAACAATTGCTTGGAACTGCAAAAAAATTGAAGAAAAAGAAACAAATTTATAGAACTTAAATGACATATTTAATTAGAATAGAAATCACTAGAGCCAGACTGGCGTTGAAACTACTGGACGGGACACGAAGCTACCAAGTCCAAGGTGGACTGAACAACCTCAAGTCCAAGACGAGAGCTGAAGGATTTGTAAGCAGACGAGAGACTCCAAATACAATAGTGTAGTAGTTTCAATAGGCAAAGAAATCCAGATGTAGGGGGGGGGGAATTAAATGAAAGAAAAAAATTAGATAGTATTGCAAAACTAAAGAAATAAGCACCAAAAATGTTTTACTAAATTATGATGAAGCTTACCTCGTCACCCCCAAAACACGAAGTTCACAATCATCAGGGACACGGCAACAGTTTATTATACAAAAAAACAAAGGATGGTACAACAACACAGTAGGAAACAGAGGAATAATTCAGCAGCAACGAGGTAAAGACAAGACAAACTACCAAAAGAAAAAAGGCGTAAACAAAAAAATTAAATATGTAAAAACTTAAGAAGTAAGAGCAAGGTAATGAATTCGACAAAACAAAATAAAGAATAAAATAAGCTTAAACAATAAAGTTGAGGTAGAATCAGAAATCAAGAAGGTCTGCAAGATTAACTGAGACGGTCTCTTGCAACAGAAAAACGTACATGGCTAAAAAAGGAATTCATTTAACAAAGGAGTACGTAGAGAAGTTGAGGAAGTTTGAATCTTACGAAGTGGCATGGATTCATCAGGTAAAAATGAAACGACGAACTGGTCGCGAACGGAAAGGTTAAAGGACGAGAGTTCGATTCCAAAAAATCTTCAAATTTCTACAATGTATCCACAACAGGGTACATTTATCCAATAGGAAACTCCAAGTTCAGTAGAAAAATAATCTTACTCATGTCCAGGTTCTGGCAAGAATGCACCCAATGGCGAACAACACGAACAGTAGACCACAATGTGAGGAAAGCATCCAGCGGAGTCCTTAGGTGAGTCCTTCTGCGACCGCCATCTTGTCTGGTTGAGATTCGAAACACAAAAGAAATGCGAATAAGAAACGGCTCTGCACTCCACACCGTCTTTGAATGATAGCATTAAAAACATCTTGCTGAATAAACAAATCCACGAAATCGCAATAGACCTCTGAGAAAACTAAGAGAAAACATAACTGCATTGCTGATTAGGTCCAATGGACTGCGGTAGCTGAGAAGCTATCACATATTGCAAGGGTCCTTCACAGTCTTCAAAAGCCTGGAGTGGCCGACTATCTCTGTCTCGCTTGTCCCAAGATTCTGTTTCTAATCCTATTATTATCCATAGCCAAAACAAAAAAACCCAAAGCACGAGCTAATGTTGCTCGAGGCAATGCGTCATACCGCACGCAACGAGATAAAAAAACCCTCAAAGGATAGGTTTTAAATAACTCGTAATCTCCAGGGAAGAAAAGTTTGCAAAAATTTTTGTTCACAAAGAATAAGGCTGTTAAAACTATTAAATTCGGAGTAATTGTTAAAATCAAAATTTTAGCTGATAAAAATACTTCTTATTTTTCCAAAAAAATCATTTATATAATATTCAATAAAAAAATTTTGTAGGACAAAGATAAATAGAAAATTACTAGGTCGGAAATTCCATTGTACTCAAGCTTACAACAACAGCTTTTGGCTAAGAGTTGAAAAAGTTAATTTTATGATTTCTTTTTTACAACTACAATTAAAAATACCTAAGAATAAATTAGTAGTTGGTCAACTTAAACTCGCTTGGCTTGCCTTAATTCCTAACCGAACGAAAGCAAGAATCCAATATTTCTGCACTACGAAAATGAATATATTGAATTAAAATTGATTTATTGTATCACTTTTTATATACTTTCATTGTGTGTAACTGATCCTATACAAATATTCCTATTAAAGTTTCGTCTGGCCAGACTTAATATATAGCATTTAGAGTTGTTTTTAAGAGAAGTAGAGGCAGTACCCATTATCTTTATACTAACGCACCAAAAGCGTTAGGTGGACCCTTTAATTTGTATTACATTGGAGGGGACCACATTAACCTCCTAAAAGTAAACGAAGCAGAATTGGAATTTCCATAGGTCAGAAAAGAAATTAGCAAATGCTGGAAAGCATAGAGGGTCCGATAACCAAATGATTGAAATGCTATGCATCGAGTAAGAGTCTTGGCATGTGCCGAAAGTAAACCAAGCTCAAAAAAATGAGGCCGACTAGAAGGCGAATAATTCAAGTGACTTAGTAGTTTCTACAGGTTCGTAGGAATGATAAAAATTAATGACGAAAAACGATCCTCACTTTTTGTGCAACAAAAAGGTACGTTATAGTATGTATATATGCATACATGTTTGTGTCTTATGCAAATCTACAGTTTTATTCCAATCTTGATGAAATTGACCACACTTGACCTACAAAGCCAGAGAATAAGCACTGTCTATATGACATTTCTCAAAAAAAGTTTTTCGAAATTATTCAATGAAAATCGATTTTCAGATGGCAATGCCATCCTTTGGGAGCATTTTAAAAATAGTGTTTTCGATTTTTAAACATGAATTTTTACTATTATTAAGTACTGAAAGGTGCTTTATGACATATATAAAAAATGAACATAACGTCTCATGAATGAATATATCGTTAAATTGATGTAGTCAAAATTGTTTTAAATTCACCTGGTTTAGTGGATCCATTATGGTACATTGGAACTTTAAATGCTAAGATATGACATGTTATATATCAAACAACTTGGAGTGACATTTCATAAATGAATGTCACGTGAGATTAATGGTAGTCGTAATTGTTTTCAATACACCAGGTTTAGTGGAACCATTATAGTTCATTGGAGCTTTCAATGCTTAGATTTTGCAGGTTATATATCTAATAACTTGGAATGATATGTCATGAATGTATGTATGGTAAAATTAATCACAGTCAAAAGTTTTTAAAGGCACCTGGTTTAGGGGAACCAATATGGTTCATTGGAACATTGAATGCTAAGATTTGGCAGGTTATATATCTATTAACTTGGAATGATGTGTCATGAATGGATATAACGTGAAATTAATAGTAGTCGTAATTCTTTTAAAAACACCTGGTTTAATGGGTCCACTATTTTTCTTTGGCACTTTCAATGCTGAGATATAGCATGTTATATAGACGAATTTCTGAAACCGAAACTGAGTAACTGCGCAAAACTAGCACCTGCAAAAAAACTTCCGTTTTCAACCGGATGTGTAGTAATGTTAGCACATTTCAAGGCAGGAAACGGAATTGTTTAGCAGTCGCTGCCTCTGTGCAGTTACTCCAGTTTCGGTTTCAGAAATATCATCTATATCAAACAATTTGGAGTTAAGTCTCATGAATGTAATAATAATAGTCGAAATTGTAATAAAAGCACTTGATTTAGTGGGACCATTATGGTTCATTGGAACTATCAATGTAAAGATATTGTACGTTATATATCAAACAACATGGAATGAGATGTCATTAATGAATATAATGTCAAGTTATTGATAGGTGAAATAGGATCAAATGCACCTGTTTTAGAGTGGAACTATTATGGTGCATTGCCTGTAATAAATCAAACAATTTGTAGTGACGTCTCATGAATGTATTTAACGTAAATATAATGATAGTCGAGCCTGTTTTAAAGACACCTGGTTTAGTGGAATCATTATGGTTCATTAGAACTTTCAATGTTAAGATATGGCATATTATATATCAAACAACTTAGAACTGTTGCATGAATAATTATAATGTCAAATTATTGATAATCGAAATAATACTAATGGTACCTGGTTTAGTGGAATTATAACTTTTCATTGGAACTTTCAATGCGTAGATTTGGCATGTTATATATCAAACAACTAAGAATTATGTGTCATGAATGATATAACGTAAAATTAATAATATTCAAAATTGGTTAAGACACCTGGTTTAGTGGAACCATTAAAATTATTAGAACTTTCAATGTTAAGATATTGTATGTAATATATCAAACAACATAGAATGAGATGTCATGAATGAATATAACATCAAATTATTGATAGGTGAAATAGGATCAAAGGCATCTGGTTTAGTGGAACTATTATGATGCATTGGTACTTTCAAAGCTTAGATATTGCCTGTAATATATCAAACGATTTGGAATAAAGTGTTATGAATGAATATAGCATAAAATTAATGATAGTCGAAATTATCTCAAAGGCACCTGGTTTTGTGGAAATATTATGGTTTGTTGGAACTTTAAATGTTAAGACATGGCATATAATATATCAAACAATTTGGAGTGACGTCTCATGAATGTATTTAACGTAAATATAATGAGAGTCAAGACTGTTTTAAACACACCTGGTTTAGTGGAATCATTATGGTTCATTAAAACTTTCAATTTTTGTGTGGTGGCTGCTGCAGCGATGTTAAACGAGATGCCTGGAGTGTTTCAGTGCATCAACCGTTCCATGTTATGAAGATATGAGACTTGCATTGAAACAGGTGGTCGATATTTCCAGCACATTATGTAGTAATAAGACATTACTGACTTGTCTAATTAATGTTCTTTGAAATGATGTGAATAAACATGTTAAATGTTAACAGTGTTTCCGTTCATGTTAATAACTGAAGCCACATACTGCAGTAGACTGCGGAATCATTTTAGAATAAAACGTTATTGACAAAAGAAGTTCAAATTGATCCTTTCTAACGTTTTGCCAAGTTTGGTGGTGTAATTTTGAAACACCCTGTATATATATACATACTTTTCACAGGTTACAGGTGCTTTACGTCAAGTATCTTTGGCAGTTGAATATACTTGGATGATGTACCTGTGCGTATAACAAAGACACACATGGTTCCTCCCTGCTCAGAAATATGTGAATGCAAAGTTTCAAAGAAAAGCAATGGACGACAACTAAGTATAGTGGAAGCTTTATATTTCAGAACTCCTAGTTTGATAGGAGCCAACTTATTGCTGACTATATCAAAATGGAAAACTGTACAAAATAGGAAAGTAAATTTTTCAGGAAAGCCATTGAAAGTTAATAAAATTTTCGGAATAGAAAGGGTTCGCAGAGAAAGAATAAACATTGTAGACGAAGGTATAGCCCCAGAATTAAACAAGCAGGAATTTTTAAGATTATTTGAATTGTCACATCTTCCTGAAACAGACAAACATCATGAGTTAAATACTATGTAAAAATGAGGAGGTATTTGCGATAATAATGGATTGATATGAATCCCTGTATTATTACGCAGCATGAGATAAATACTGCAGATCACCCCCCCCCCATTTGTCAGCTGCCATACCAACTGTTTTATGCACAGCGAGGAATTATGGTGGATGAATTAAGAAATAATTGAATTATCTACCTCACTATAGTCGGCACCAGCTATACTGGTGAAAAAGAAGGATGGCAGTTATAGATTTGTTATTGATTTTAGGAATCAATCGCATCACAAAAACTGATCAATATCCTCTTCCTTTAGTATCAGAGTGCCCGTCTCAGATGGGGAGTGCGGATTATTTTTCTGTAGTTGATATGGCTCAGGGTTTCCACCAGCTAGAAATAAAAGATAAGGAAAAGACTGCATTTAGAACCCTAATTAGGCACTAGTGTTATAAAAGGTTGTCTATGGGACTGAAAAACTCTCCCTCAGTTTGGCAAAAGGTGGCGGTGTTCTTGATTCGGGGAGTAAAAGTGGATTTCTGTCTAGTCTTTGTGGATGACTATATTGTCTTTAGTAAGACATTTGATGAATACTTGAATCATCTAGAATTTTTGTTTAACCCACTATCCTTTAAGAATTTTTTCTGGAAAACCTATTGGGTTTGAAGAGCTATCCATTTTTGTAGCAGATCTGCAACGTCCTCATTTGTATTAAATTTGTTAAGAATTGTCACTAGATGGCATCATTTTTCCCCCCTCCACAAGTTTGAAAATTTGGAGTGTCAACCATGCCTTCAGTAAGCCGACAATTGAATAGTACGTGCTTATTTATAAAATATACATATAATTTTTGAAATTTTAATTGTTGTGGTCTTTATAATAATAGCCTAAAGAATAATAAAAAGCAAAAAGTTGAAAAAGAAACTCAAATTTTGAAGAGAAGAAAGCTTCCTAATGAATGTGTAGCATATCTGCTACAAAACCTGATACATCTTCTGGCATTCACTCAGAATTTGTGTTGTGAATGCACGGTTGTTGTATCGGCGCTGCTATACTCGGAAACAAATTAAAAAACATTCATCGCTTCGTATATTCATGTCTGATGTGGCATAATGTTTTCTTTTACACAAGAAATGCCGGGAAGTACAAAAAAGAAAGTATAATGGGAATACTAAGCAATAATTGGTGTGGGACACATGCCTATATGGGGGGAAAGAAATCGCCGCAAATACTGCAAAACGGGCTTTTCATTCAATTATTATGGTAAATGTAAAGTCCATTTATGCTTTAACAAAAATAGAAATTGTTTTTATGATTTTTAACAATTAATGTAATTTTATGAAGATGAGGTAAATCACATCACTGTTAGTGTTTGTTGCATATATGCTACATATCAAAAAAGTATGAAATAAATATTGTATTTTCAAAACAAAAATTTTAAAGTGTTGTATTAGTGTTGTTAGAATAAATTTTCCAGAAAAAAAATTTTTTTTCTTTATTGGATCATGAACTGAGGGATAGTGGGTTAATAGACTGAGGGAAGTTATTGTAAAACTAAAACCCCAAAAATGCCAGTTTTTGAAAAAAGAAGTTAAATTATTAGGACATATTATGTCCAGGGATGGGATCTTACCACATCCAGAGAAAATCAAAGCTGTAAAGGATTTTCCCAAGCCTTCTATTGTAAAGGAGGTTTGGGCATTCCAAGAGCTTGAACGCTATTATAGCTGGCATATCGAATCATTTGGAAAATATTCAAAGCCCTCTATCAGATCTATCTTACAGGGACGCGAAATTCCAGGTTTTAAAAAAGCTTATTTCAGCACACTTGTTAAAGAGCCTCGATTTTAAACAGAAATTGATCCTTTCAATGGATGCTAGCAGCACAGATCTTGAAGGAAAAGAGCATACCATTTCACTTGCCAGTATGTTGCAGAAAAAGAATGAAGTCTAATACTAAACAATTGAACGTGAACTCTTAGCCATTGTCTGGCCAGTTAAACAATTTCTATGTATCTCTATCCCAGGCATTTCACTGTTTACAGCAATCATCGGCCATTGATTTGGAGAAATTTTTAAGATGAAAGATTCATCCTCCAGGCTAGCAAGATGGGTGCTAGCCCTTCAACAATCTCAGTCTGTTTTAATTCACAAAGCAGGGAGGCATAATGCAAATGCTGATGTTTTGAGGCACATAGCAGTTAATAGCATCACAGATTATTCCCCTGTTGCTGCTCGCGAACATGTAGCAATAGAGTAAAGGAAGGAAGATAAGTGGAGAAAAATAATAGAGTACATAGAACAGGGTAAGAAAGATAAAACATTTACCCCTGGGTCTGGAAAAATCAAAGGGTTTTTCTTATATAATGAAGTCATTTTGTACAATGTAAAGAAGGTGCAATCGGTAAAAGAATCATAAGAACGACTGGTTGTGCCAGCTGTATTTATAGGGCATATTCTATGCGTTTTCATGATGTCCTAACGAGCAGGCATTTGTAAGTGAAAAAATTGAAAAAAAGATAAACAATTCTACTGGTCGACATTGCATTAGGATGTTACCAAATATTGTTTCTACTGCAACAGGACCTCCTAACAAGTGTAAAGGCTGGCCTCTCTTGAAATATCCAATGGCAAAGGGTCTTCTACACTGTGTTGGCTTCAATATCATTGGGCCACTGACTACAATATAGAATGTCAATAAATACATCCCTATTTTAGTAGATCAATTTTCTCATTTTTGTGAAGTCATTGTGTAATGAGACTAAAGGGCCGATACAATAGTGAGGGCATTGATTCAAATTATTTTAACCATTATACCATACCTGTGCACGTATTGACAAACAGAGGTGTGAATTAACCTTTGCCCTAATCGGATAATTGTATTCGGTATTGAACATGAAGAAATTGTTTACAACCACTATTATAATGCAGAAACAGAATTATGCACGTTTTAATAAATCATCGATCAGCATCCTGAAACACTTATGTAAATAATGATCAAACAAATTGGAATTATTTTCGTCATTTTCAATTTTAGCATATAACATGAGACACCTTTTTAACTCTTTTTTTGGAAAGAAACTGTGAATTTTTTTTGATATTCTAATAGCACCACAAAAGATATGCTTTAACTCAGTTCAGAACTTTAGCAGTAAGATGAAGCTGAGATCTCAGAATGCATATCAAAGCTGAGAGTGACTGAAGAGCAAGTGAAGAAAAGAAAGTTCTTTCATGATTGAAGGTAATAACACTATAATTTTAAGGTTGAGATCAGTTTATCTGGATATTGCACAAATAAAACCAGGGCTGTCTTAAAAACTGCATGCAAATTTCGAAGGGACAATATGAAATCCTCACTCCAATTTCCATGATAAATTTTAAAATTAAAAATATGGAAACTAAAAAGAATCTATTAGCACATGCAATTCGCTTAAAACCTATGGTGGGTTTGGCAAATTTGAAGAAAGAGGATGTGAAGGGACATCATAATAGTGAGTGCCATCGCAGAAAAGAGGTCAGAGAGCGTGAACCTCCCCTCATTGGATTGAGGAAGAATTTCTTTTCCTGCAGGCCATACAAGAAGAGGTTCCATCGCATTTAAATTTAAATTTTATTTTCCCTGGACAATCCAGACATAACTTTATAGTTTTAATTTGGTGCATTTGGAATTTCATTGTATAAAAAACTTTGTTAAAAATTTTTTCATTATTTTGTAAAATTCTCTTGTAAAATATAATTTATTTACCATTTGTAATTTATTGGCTCCTCCATTACAGGACACTTATTCACTTATTTAAGGAAGCTACCGATTGGTGGATTTTTTGTATTAACTTGTTGTAAATTGTTGCCTACCTGTTCATTTCTAACCTTGTATCCTACAGGGTGACCTAAATACGTATATGTGCCATTAAAACACTTTTGTATTGCGGATAAGTGGTTCATTTCCTTTCATTGTTTTTTATCAACAGTTCTTGGTTGGTTTCTTAATTATGTATAAGAAAATTTTTTGAAAGATTTTGGAATTGAATGCAAAGAAGAAAAAGAAGGAGAGAGTGTTAAGGCACATTTGAATTGACAAATGATATTTTAGTGATTTTGTGTTTGAGTGCTTCTTACTCATTTGAAAAATAAATAACTTTTGTGAATATCTTCGTAGCAAATATCAACGATCCTTATGCCCTGATGGTTTCAGGGAATCTGGTATTCACATTAAAACAGAAATGATTTGCGATTCTCTTAGCTTCATAGGGAAGATCAGTTCAATTCAAAAACCCAGTAACAAACCTTCGGATGGTGTTTTCATGATCGCTTGAAAGTTTGGGTGGCCATGGTGGCAGTCCATCATTTTATGTCCTTAGCCTAGTAGAAATGGATAGATTTCCTTCATTAGACAAAGACAGCGAACAAACAATCTCACACAAACGCCAAGCTCTTGGAAACAACTGCTGGAAATGAGAGCCCACTATGTTTACCATGTCGAAATCTGGACCAGACTGACTATTGCTCAAATTTTTTCTGAACAGAAAAAATTTCAAACAATCAAAGAGCTCTTGAGGCATATACTGTCACAGCTGGGGCGATTCCATTCCAGATTCTCTGCTAGCTCTTAAACATTTAAGAAATGAAATAACTCAACAAAGCACTATTCAAATTTCAAAAAAGCCCCTTTCCCTCTGAAGTTTAAAAAGCAATATTTATTTTTATTTCCTATTCAAATTTCAACAAATCCTCTTACCCTCTGAACGTTAAAAAGCAATATTTATTTTCATTTCCCAAATATAATATCCTACCCAAAAAAATAAATAAAAAATAAAATATAGGAATATATGTCTGGGTTGTCTGGCCTAGCTAAATCATATGAAACAGTCATTTTCACTATATCGGCTTAACCAAGGGTATCTAGGGGGCGAAATCAAGTTCCACATAAGCATATTTGAATAAATATCAGATAACTATAAGTGCCATATGCTGCATGCGGATGTAATTAATAAGCATGCCAAGAGCCAGAATTGCGCAATTTTTATAAGATAAAATTGTCATAAATTGGATTAAATGAAAATTAAACTGAAAATCGGTTTTAATGCATTTTTTCACACAATCTCTTACTTACTTTTCAAACACGCTTATCTGTTAGGGTTGCCAGGGGATCTCCAGCAATCGCGATCTTTCGCCATCAGGTGCATGTCCTCCCGGGTAATATCCAAGCGACTCGAACCCAGATTCTCTATGTAGTCTAGCCACCTGGTTCTAGGCCGACCCCTTGGTCTCTTACCCACCGGCTTGGAAAAAAAACAACTGCCTAGGAAGACTAGTTTGCGGCATCCCTATAACGTGGCCATACCAGTGAAACTGAGATCTTTCAATGCGGAGAACTAGCGGTTCAACACCTAACTAACACAATCTCTCCCATATTAATAATCAAATAGTGAAAAATAGTGAAAAAATTCCACAGACTGGACTCAATAGCTCAATAGCACAGTTTACATATATGACTGTCACCTGGTGGTAAAATTGTGCACTTTTGTAAGTAAAATTTACTGGGTCTCTCTTGCTTGTGAACGGAACCTGTACGATACAGTAGCTATCGCGAAAATGACAGTATATGGTTAGGCTTAAACAGAAGATGTATTGAAAAAATAACAACCCTCAAGAAAAAATAAAATTTCAAGTCTCCTCATGGAACCCAACACTCCAGGATGGCGTCACGTATCCCCTCATTACAGAGGGAAACACCATAACCTCTGTTACTACTCAATAGAGCATAAAAAATTGGGAGTAACAGAATATCCGCAATTCTACTCCCTGTAATAGCTTCAGAAAACTTCGTTGTACAATCTTCTGCATCGCACTGACTACAAGATTACGAAAATTTTGCCCAATAAAAAGACATGAAAAGTGACATTAAAATTCGCTCATTAAAGAAATTGACATTACATAATTTATGTTCGTAACAATATACAGATATCAATTGAGAATTTATTAATTTTACTAATACTTCAGAAAGAATTCTTGCTTGTTAAATGAAATATCATTCTGATAAAATGCATTTTCGTGAAATTATTTTTCTCCAACTCTTAGTAGTGAGATTGATAATAATGAAAATCTCTTTTATTGGAATAGTTTAATAATTATTTAATGTGCTGGTGTTAATTGTGGAACAAGGCTCTAGTTATGTAATATAAACATAACACATTGAGACAGAGGAAACAGCTTCCAAAAAAAAGAGTATGATGGGAAGTTGACAATGCCGCAAGCGAACATCAATAATGGTAGGTTATATCAGAGAGCTTAAAACTACGAGAGAGTACAGTAGCATCGGAAGCTTTGATCTCAATGTAAAAAAGATGACATCGTGGGCGATGGTTGTGCCATCGTGTAATCTGCAATGGCACGGATTTATTCACTGTAGTTTTCTGTGCCAAAATATTGAGTTTACATATTTTCTCCGATACACAGGTTAATGTTTGCAAATAATACAAACCATTTTTTAATTAAATATGGTAAGCTTATATAAAAATATAAAATAATTTTCGAGTCAGACAATTAATAAATTAAAAAAATTTCTTAACCCAAACCAAATATCTTTCTCAAGAATAATTCTCTGCCCTTGAAGACTCCAAATTGGAGAATAGTAACATAAGAAACATTTTTCTAAAAAAGAATCACATAAATTTACATTATAAATAAGTCTTTATTAACATTAAAAAATACACTTTCGGAAATTTTTTTATCAGTTTTATAACCATTAGAAGTAATGCATTAAAATATCATACAATGTATATTATAAAAACCCTCATAATAAATACATTACACTTTAGGCAATGAGTAATAATAATTTAATTCAATTCAATTCAATTCAATTCAATTCAATTCAATTCAATTCATTTATTGTGTTCACACAGCTTAATCAAGCCGACACGGAACTACAATATCGAGCAAAAAGAATGAGAATTACAAGATAAAAAAAATAAAATAAATAAAAGGAAATATTAAATAAATAAATTAACATTACGGAGTAATTAGAAAACAACAACAGAAAAAAATAATAATAATACAAAAAATACAAAAATACAAAAGGACAAGCACGAATTCAATAATGATAATCAATAAATACAACCATAACCACAAACACAGGATAGTAACATGATGAGGCAAATTAATTAAATAAATCAATGACATCAGAAATCTCATTGTATAGTTTTTGAATTCTGAACATTGTCTCCAGAAGAAATTTATCTCTGAATTTAATAGGGGGCCAAAGCTTCATCACGACCTTCCTCATATTATGGGATGGTACTCGAATGAAACTGGACTCGAGAAAGTTTGGAGCATCCACCTTCCCAAATAAAACATTCTTTAAAAAGGCTAGATCAGCCTTCATTCTAATGTCTGAGAGTGCACACAGATCTGAAGGTATATCAAAATTCGGGAATTTCTGCTTCAGAAACCAGAGGAATACATTTTGCACCCTGTCCAGTTTACAAGACTGCAGATTTGAACTCCTATTCCGTAAAACAGAAAAGTAGGACAAAAAGAGTAAAACTAGACTCCGATATAGCTGAACAAATGTGGAAGGGCACAGAAAATCAGCTTCATTGCGCAGAATGGTTGCAAGAGCTCTGCAAGCCTTCATACGAACAGAGTCAACATGGGAATTATAGGAAAGTAAGCTATCAATGATTATGCCAAGATCACGGACACAGGGGTTGGCTACTTGCACGTTTCCACTAACAGAATAAAAGAACTTGATAAGAACACACTGTCGATCCAACAGGAAAGAACGCATTATCCCAAGTAGTCCGTCAACAATCCCATAAGCACGCAATTTTTTTAATTAGTAACTCATGATTGACAGAGTGTTACTAATTTTGACGCCTTTTATATATCAAAGTAGACCACGTCAAGTTGCTTGCAATGGTCAGGAGCATCATAAGAATGAGTGGTGAGAGATACAAGATTACTCACAACGGAACGTCGGGGAATGAAATCATGTTGACACACAGGAACATGAGGAAGGACATGTTGTAGAAGATATTTATGAATAATGTTGTCAAAGACTTTGGCAGTGGGTGGGAGGATAGAGATCGGCCTATTGCTAGCAATGTCGGTCCATTTGGCAGAACCACCCTTAAAGACAGGAACCACAATCGCACTGTTCCATATTTTAGGATAGTGGCCAACTTTTAGATAAAATATAAAGATGTGTCTAAGAGGAATAATTATAACATCACGAAGGCTTTTAAGAATAAATGCAGGAACCTCTGTCGGAGAATTGCAAGGCTGGCCCGTAATCTATTATGCAATAGGCAACATCTCTATCAGTGAACTCGTTTAAGATGACGTTATCTATAAGATAAGTAGACTGTCCACTGATAGGTGTGTTAAAAAAAGTAGAGACAGTTTCACTGAAATGCTGGGCAAAACAGTTACTAATATCCAATCAATCAGTAATGGTAAGACCAGCAGAGGTAGTGATAGTTGTTATAGTACGTCGATCCTTTCTTTTGGAGTTGACATAGTTCCAGAATTTAATTGGGTCGGAGTTGCAACTGTTTTCTATAATGTCTACGTAAGTACGAAAATTCTGCGCTGATGCTCTTTGCATTGTTTACGTAGTGAAGGGAATTTTTAACGAAGATCAGGATGATTACAAACCTTAAGCTTCTTATGTATGCGATTCTTGGCTTTGATGAGTGTGGTAAGCTCCTGCGAAAACCACACTGAATACCTGCTAGACTTTCTACGTGTAGCATGAGCAATCATGGCTTCACTCATGATTTGAAGAAGGGTATTATGAAAGTACTCAGCAGCAGTATCAGTGTAGGTGAAGTCTAGCAAAACTGTCCAATCCGTAATGCGAGCACAATCATATAAAAGATTATAGTTACCATGTTTAAATTTCCACAACTGCTTCGGCAAAGTTACAGGAATTTTAGAATTATGGGAATGATTGATGTGAAGAACATAAGCATTGTGATGCTGGTTGTCAGGCGACACAAGACAATTTTCTTCTGTTAGAGTAACAATAGATGCATGAATATTTGCAACAGCAGCATCAAACATAACGTCAGGATTCTGTTCAAAGGGCAGCAACAACTGAAGTCCACAAATAGCTAAAAGGTCACGAATTAGAGAGTGTTTTAAGTGGCCGTAATGACTGCCTGAAGCTAAGTTGATATTGAAATCTCCTACAAGAACAAGTGAACCTTTAAACTATAAAATCATATCAATGACAGCACCATACACACTCCTGATGCCATCAGCACTAAGACTAGGATGAAAATAAAGACAGCCAATTATAAGTGAACCTCCATCCTGACTAATAACTTTGCACCAAACATTATCAATTTCAGTAATTGAACTAGAGATGGTGAGACTACACACATCGTTTTTAATCGCAAGAGCAACTCCCCCATCGGAGGAGGAAAACGTTCTGTCCATGCGAAAAATAGTGTATCGCGAATCAAACGCAGAAGAAGAGGCAATATCTGAGACGAACCAGGTTTTGCTGAGAGCAGTAATAGAATAATCTTCCAACAGAACTGACTGGTACAACTAGAAAGCTTCGTATGAAGGCCCCTGCAAATCTGATAGTAAATCTCCATATTACTAGAATTAGTTACCAACTAAGTCAATTGAGCCCTTATTATAATATAATAATAATATATTATTGAAATTTATTTTAATATACTAGCTGAAGTACCTGGCGTCGCTCAGAGAAAAATGTAGTTTTTTCATATTTATGTATACAACAAAGTGTACTAACATGGGGGGGGTGATAGAGGGATCAAATTTAAGCATTTCCCATTTTCATTTTTTTCTCCGGGTATTATTTTTCAGATAAAAAATGTTGGACGTCGCGTAGACGTAATATGCCAGTCAACCCGTGAAATTTAGTAACGCCCCCCTCCCCCAACATCTTCAGGTTTCTGCAAATATCGAGGAGATTTAACGTTTTCAGATTTTGGGATGAATGGAAAACGGAAGAAGGGAGTGAGATATAACTATGAATCAGCAGCCAGTTGGCACCTTGTGAAGAGCTTGCATAATAAACTGTTCTCACCATCATTTAATTATAAAAGTAAAAGGATATATATATTTTAGAAATTCTTTTTTGCTACTATCACCAGCGATACAATTAATTACAAAAGCTATTTTATTTTCAATCTCTGATGGGGCATGAAATAAAGACAAATATGAATAACAAAATGATTTTATTACTAGGAGCCAAGCACAGGTTGACCCAAAAGTGAGGAAAAATTTTAAACTCAATAATTTGCACACGAATGCAGATAAAAAGATTATGCTTGCACAGAAACAATTGAAATGAATTCGGATTTATTTTCCAGGAAAAAAATTATTGCTAGAATCTTTCAGTTTTGACCTGGATAACGTTGTCGGTTACAGACATCAGTTATAGTACATTTTCAGACTGTAAGATTCTGGATTAACTATAGGCTTACAAATGTTCTATGTGCCGTCCGTCATTAAACAACCAGCCGTCAAACGAGACACCATATTGTTCAATGCATAAAGCAACATTTCTCTCGGTATGGCAGACACGTGTTGCCAGATAGAATAATTTAATGGCGCCAACTATGTGGGTTGGTCGTTGTACACTTTCGACTTCAGGTATCCCCAAGGCAAAAAAGTCAAAAGGGCGAAATGTGAAATGTGAAATACGAAATGTGAAATAGCATCAGATCAAGCGAAATGTGAAATGCACTTTATCGGTCCAAAGCACAGTGAAAATCCAGTCATTCTACTGCACCGAAATCATGATTATGTTGAAAGTTATACGAAAATCGCTTCAGGTTAATTTGCTGTATGATAAGCAATCCATTGGGACACTTCTCGCGCACTGCATTCCCTGTGTGCAGAAATCTCCGATAGTGCTTGCAATGTCTGTTCGACTCTATGGGCAATAGCAGTGCATAGTGAGGGTCGGCTACTTCTTGAACATGCAACCAAAGAAACCATAGCTTCAAATCCTCCTATCATTTTTGTCACTGCAGCACACATCATGGGTCCTTTACTATGCATGTGTCGGTATGCTCGCAATACCGCACTGGCACTTTCCTTATTCTGATAATAAAGTCTAATTAAGAGGGCCTTCTCAATTAATGAGAGCATTTATATGCCTCTAATTTCGTTAAGTGATGTCTGTAACTTGACAACGCCTTCTGTTGAACACTTCTAGCATTATTTTTTTTCCTGAAAAAAATCGATCTTCATTCCAATTGCTTCTATGTAAACAGAATCTTTTTATCGGCGTTCGTGTGTGCATTATTAAGTTTAAAAAATTTTCCTGATTTTTGACCACTCTGTACAATCAAAGTTATTTTTCAACATAATCACCGTAAAGATTGAGATATTGCTCATACCGGTGGACGAGTTTTCCAATACCATCTTCATAGAAGCTTGCTACCATCATGTTGAAATAGGTCTCCATGGCATGCTTTCTTCGGGAATTTTTTGATTCGTTAAGATGCACGAACATTACTGCAATGGTAACCCAATAGCTTCTTGAACATTTTCAATGGAAAGTGTTTGATCACAATACCTGGCGCCGAGAGACTTACATCTTTTTCGAGAGCTGAAGAAAAGTCTAGGAGATCAGCACTTCTGCACCAACAAGAGCTTCAAGACACCGTGGAGACATATCTCAACATGCTGGTGGCAAAGCATTAAAAATAGGGTATTGGAAAATACGTCTACCAGTATGACAAATGTCTCAATATCTACAGTGACTCTGCTGAAACTAATTTTGCTATTCACACAGGTTTTTATTTTATGCCTTATCGGAGGTTAAAAAAATATCCCTCGTATGACGTAAGCTCACACACCTGAATCTAAGCTGCCCACATTTGCATTGTCACGTCAATCTGACGAGCGATCGGGAGACAACGTCTCTTCAGATCGCCACGTGCATCGAGCGAAAACGACAACAAAGGCGGCATCGGCATCATCAGATTGGAAGCAATGAGAGAAGCGAACAACAACAGTTCACCCCGACAACAGAAATAGTCTCCCCCTCCCCTCATTGGTTATGCAAATTAATCGAAAAAAGAGGCGGAGTTTGGGGGATATAAAAAGGGGAAAAAGCCAGTAAAAAGCCAGTTTCCATGTCATCAAAGATGCTGATATTGGAGAGGTCATGTTTATTCCCTATACAACCCACCCAGACCCTCACGACTTAAAGGAACTACTGTCTGGGCCCATCCCAGTCGTTATGGCGGGGGATTTGAATGCGAAACACCCACAATGGAACTCCAGATGCACTAATCAAAGTGGCTTTCTACTTTATAGGTACATGGTAGATCAGAACAATACTTCCATTATTGGCCCTCTTGAAGATACATACTACTGTGATTACTCGCCCGCTAGTGACGTGATCGACATTGCTGTTCTCAAGTGGTTTTTCAAACCCTACAATATTTTTACAGTAAATGCTTTATCATCTGTTCACCTACCAGTTGCATTAAATTTTGAGGAGATAAATGTCGACCTGAGAATAAATCTTCGTTATAAGCAGGACTGGAAATTTTCTATAGAACTTATGAAAGACAGCAATATTCCCTATCAGGATCCCGTCACCTGCAGTGACATTGACGAAAATATCAAAAAGATCACTCACTCCATCAAGATGGCTACAAATGCTAGTGCTACTCCGGTGGATTGCAAGCGGCCAGACCATCTGGAATTTCCTCTCTCCATCAGGCAACTCATCCACGATTAATATCACTTCTCCACTTCAAGACGAAATACAACAGGCTATCCTGCACGGTAAGTGATCAGATTAAGGATTTAAGGAATCAAAGATGGAACGACAAAGTTAAAAGTCTGTCCGTCCTGGATAATTCTCTCTGGAGTATGGTCAGGGCCCTTAAAAGCAACAGGACTATTGTTCTCCCTCCTCTGCTTACAGAGAGTGGCGATTTCGTTAGCAATGAGCAGGACAAAGCACAAATTATCTCCGATTCACTGATGAACCAATTCTCTATGCCCAAAGAGGATGATCTGGTCAATATCACTCATGAGGTCAATATCACTCGTGAGATCAATATCACTCGTGAGGTATGGCCACACTCAGCGCGCTCTTGGCTTTCCTGATGTCATTGGCACCTCCGAGATATTGGACATCATAAAGCGCCTGAAAAGCAAAAAGGGAGCCCGCATCGACACCATTACCAATAGTGCTCCCAAGAATTTGCCTTCCAGTGTTATCTGCATCATCACTAACCTCATGAATGACTGCTGGCCTAGCAGCCATTTCCCTAGTGCCTGGAAGTACTCAGTAATCACCACCATTCTTAAACCTGGACTGGATCCTTCTCTTCCCACAAGTTATAAACCCATTACCTTCTTGACCATGCTTTCGAAGGTCTTTGAGCGTAATATACTCAAGAGGTTCAACGAGTACTGCGAGGCAAACAACCTCATTTTTAGTGAACAATTTGGCTTCCGTCCAGGCCACTCTTGTCAGCTTCATGTATGGAGGCTCGTTGCTGATTTAAACGGTCCTCTCAACCTCTCTATGTTTGGTGGTCTCGTTTTCCTCGATGTACAAAAGGCCTTTGACCAAGTCAGGCATGATGGGCTCATTTACAAAATGATTACCTACGGGTTCCCTGACAATCTAATTGCTCTGGTTCACTCTTTCCTGCCAAAAAGGACTTTTCGTGTTAAGGTTAGAGACTCCTTGTCTGAACCCTGCGATGTTAATGCTAGTGTACTCCAAGATTCTGTTTTGGGGCCAGCCTTATTCAACTTCTTTATCCATGACTTCGCCAATCTTTACATGTTACCTGACGACGGGTCTATCATGACCTGGGCACGAAACTCAGCACATGTCATCACTCGACTCCAAAAAGCTTTACATTAGTGCGAGAGCTGATTCACTAAGTGGCGATTAAAGCTGAATGTCAAAAAGTGCAAGGTCATGTTTATCACTTGCAAATGCAAAAACCCTCCAAAGCCCCTCTTCTTATTTGTTAAGAAACTTGAATTGGTAAAAAGCTATAAATATATTGTGTCATGATCGACTCCTAACTAAACTGGAATGACCAAGTCCAATACGCGCTCAACATAGCAAAGAAAGCGAGGTTCAGTCTGATTGCACTTATGAGGCGAAACAGCACTCTTGGTGTGAATAACAAACTCTTGATATGCAAGGTTGTGATTCGTACTATTTTACTCCATGGAATGCTTGCTTGGGCTTCTATTTGCAAATCTACAACCCTAGCGTCAATAAACTTCGGACACCAAGTAATTTGGCTAAAAACACAGTGAAAAGTGCATACAGAGGATTGCAGGCTAATGAAAATAGATTTACTGAGTATATGTAACAATATCAACATCGATTTAGAATCGATTTAATGGTATGAAATAATTTATTCAAATTTATGTAAAATTGCGTTGTCAACAGGTTTCAATGAACTTCGTATACAAGGGTTCGCCAGTATATAGAACTTTTCTGAAGGCTATAGAAACGCCCAGAATGCTTTGCATCAGACTTTAAAAGCACCGTTCACGCGACAGAGCGCAGTATTCGTGTTGTTTTGAGCCATGGGACGTGGTAAGCCAGTAGAAACGTGTCTATGGCAAAAAATTATACAGCAGTTCCAGAAAAACATATCCCAGCGTACTATTGCCCGTGAATTATCAGTTCTACTCTCTACTGCTAATGGGATCATCAAGCATTTCAGAGAAATCGGGAAAACAGAACCAGGGACTGCACCAGGTAAGCAGCGATTATTGAATTTAGGGACCTACGAGTATTTCGACGTTACATTGTGAAAAACAGGCATGCTCCGATAAGTGAAATGACTGTTTGGGCTCGAGAATATTTTCATATACCCATATCCGAAAGCACAGTCCGCCATTACATCAGAAGATGCAACTATTACTTATACGCTACAAAGAGGAAGCCATTTATGAGCACTGTAGCTAGGCGTCACCAGGTAGAATGGGCCAGAACCAATCTAAAGTGGACCCTTGCTCAGTGGAATAGTGTTCTATGGTCCGACGAGTCCACCTTTGCAGTGATGTGTGGCAACAACGATCGCAAAGTGCTGAGGACCAAGCACAAAAGTAATCATCCCGACTGTTACCAGAGGAAAGTTCAGAAGCCTGCATCGCTGAAGCAAAATTCCAGTAGAAACAACGCACAAGTTATTGTCCACCATGCCTCAACGACTTCAGAGCATCATTCGTCAGAAAGATGACGCCACTCAGTGGTAATGTGCAATAAACGGTACGGTGTACGAAGTTCATTGCAACGTGTTGAAAACTGAACATTACAAAAAGTCGCTTATTTAATTTTCTCGTATTCTTTTTTATGTTAAAATGCTATATCAGAGTTGTACTAAAACTCTGTGCACTCAATAAAGTAATTTTCATTTGTTTACAATTAGTTTCGTTGTACTTATCCAAAATTCTGTAGGTGTCCGAAGTTCATTGACGCTAGGGTTCAACTCTATACCTTCCAAAATGTTGCTGTCCAATCCATTGCCCAACTTGACAGATGAGTTGCCAACAACCACTGTATCTATGACGATTTGGAGTTGACCAACATAGGCACGTTTTCCAGACACTTATGAAGAACAGGCTATTCAAGATGGAGAAAGACGAAAATACTCTGGTTTCTGGTATTCTGGACCATCCACTCGTTGTTAAGGGTCCCCTCAGGTTTCGAAGGCCCCAACATATCCTGGATGTCTGCTTTGATGACGTTAACAAGGCCGTCTTCCCCAACTACTGGATCTATTAGATCCTGCTGATTTTTGGGGACTCTATTTGTCAATCTACGAGGGTGGGCTGAGAAGTAATGCCTCCATGGCTGTAACTTTTTTATTTTTTAACAGATTTTCAAAATTCTTTTTGTATCTGATACTCACATTTCTCCTCTATGTAATGATCTATTCACTTTTTGATATAGTCCCTTTCCCTTTCCACGCATTGCGTGACTATTCGGATGAACCCGTCGGAGAGGAATTCCGGAGTTGTTGTCGACACCAAGACCGAACGGCAGCTTTCACCTCGTCGTCAGAACGCAACTCATGCGCCTTAAGATCCTCTTTCCTCTTTAGGAAGTGGTGAAAGTCGCAAGGTGCAAAGTCTTTCATTTTTCAACTGCAGTTTTTCATCTTTGAACTGTAGGCGCTGCCACCCCCTCTGATGTGTGGCGATCGTGTGCCTTCTTGGTACCTATTCTCTGGAGTACTAAAGAGGTTCATCAGGCTTCTCTCCCAGTTCAGTATACCTCCTCTGGTTTACTCTTTGGGCGAGCGTGCAAAGTTTGCTTGGCTCTTGGACCACTCGCGTCTTTCTTTTCACTACACTGTTCGATTGTCTATTGTCCAGTAAAGGGGCAGATTGTGATTTCTCTGACGATTCCGGAACGAAGACGGCGACCAACGCAGCCAGTGCCTCTGCCATTGATCATGGAAGTTTTATACATAAGGAACCGATATTCCAAGACTTAGTCGCCCAGACGGATGGAGGCGAAGCGGCACTTGATGATAGGCAAGTGACAATTTGCAATGAAAACTTTGATAATCTAGTTTGAATCTAGTTTGAACTTTGATAATTTTCGAATTATAGCCATGTCGGCGACACCCATCATATCTGACGAAGACAAATCTGCCACACTCAGCAAGAGCTCGAGCCCAGCATCCACGACGGAAAAAGCCACCGCTTCTCCAAGGTCTTGAGGGGAAGGTCAGCTCAACAAGGTTCGACAAGAAATTGCTCCGATCACAGTAGCCATACCGCTTTTGACGATATCCACCGAAAAGACACCGACTGCTCAGCGTCCTCCTTGCGTACTGCCAACAGTTTCCAAAGTACGTGGGCCCGTTTTCTTGTTAGGGATAGCGCGCGAGGGGACTGCTTGTATTCAACAAATCCTAGTAGGTGCCCTTTTACGATATCTCAAAGAACTTTAGTTCATATAATCATTTGACTAATCATGTTCATACATTTAAACCCATATACCTCTGCTGTCTAATCTGCTTTTTTTGTTCCGACACAGAATCCACCACAGACAGAACTACGAGGTTGGATTGGTCCTCGACTTGCCTACAGCCCTGCCATGACTGGTATTTGTGTCAACCGGCCTTAGACAAGAACGTGACTTCAAGATACCATTGAACTTATTTAATATTTGTGATTCCGATAATGGCCTTGCTATATTGTAATAGTTTACAATTCAAGTCGAATTAAAATATTGTTTCTGTTATGTATCTTGAAGTCTGTATGTGACACGCATGCATGTGCCCTTTCACACGGTCAACTTGTTACTTAACGCCCCCCCCCCCTACCGCCCACTTGCCTTATAATGCCCCCTTTAATGAGTCTGCCGCCCCCTAGGGGGCGATATCACCCACTTTGAGAAACACTGTTCTAGAGCATGCAGCTGCTCAAGCTTTTGGTGTAAAGGTGAAGTTACGAGGGTAGTTCAAATTTGAGTGAAAAATGTGAAGTTCCTGATGAGGCTTTACGATGCTAAGACAATTTTCATAGGGCGACGATACCTAATACCGATTTTACTTATGTCCTAACAATCATAACTATCGTACCAATCATAAACCACAACGATGGGTAACATAGTAGGCTTAAATGAGGGGCGCTTTAATTTGAGCTAGACTTTATTTTCTGTAAATTTCATTGTTATAAAAATCTAAACTTTTATTGTTGGGATTGTGACTACCGTCTGTTCTTGCAAATGCCGCATCACAGATCTAGTTGCCATGTCAGCTGATTGTTTGTTTAAACAAAATGGCGGACAGCGATATATCAACCAATGGAGAACAACAAATAATCATCAAGTTTCTCCACAACGAAGGTGTAAAAACATCAGAAATTCATCAGCGTCTTCAAAGACACTTCACAGTATCTTGTTTGTCTCGATCATACGTCTTTTCCTGCTGCAAAAGTTTGAAGGAGTGCAAGAATCCACCAGCAATGAACCTCAAAAGGCAAGGCAAACAACTATTGTCAACGATGTCATCATTGCATGAACAAATGAGCTGATAAGGGAGAACAAGCGGACACATGTCTGAGAATTGGCTTCAATACTGAACATTAGCACTGGCAGTGTGGAGACCATCATCTACGATGAGTTAAAATTCAACAAGATCTGTGCCAGATGGATCCCAAAGCAACTCTGTGAGAATCACAAAACGACCCGGAAAGAATTCTGTTTCATGCTACTGCAGTGATGTTACAGGTAAGGTGACAACTTCCTAAGGTGTGTTGTTACTATCAAAAAAACATGGAATCATCACCATACTCCTGAAAGCAGGTATGCGAGCATGGAGTGGCGACACACTGATTCACCACGACCCAAGAAATTCAAGATGACACCGTCAGCAAAAAAGAGTGATGGCGACTGTATTCTGGGCCCTAAAGGGTATCATTCATGTCGATTTTATGGAAGAACGTTGAACTATAAATGCACATTACTACAGTGACATTTTGAGGATGTCCCTGTAGCCTGCACTAAGGAAAAAGCAATTAGGAGTCCTTACCAGTGGTGTTTGGTTTCTTCAAGACAATGCCAGAACACACAATGCAAAACTGACTATGGGCACACTAACGGAACTCTAATGGGATATCTTACCACATCGTCCATACAACCCGGATCTCTCTCCTTGCGACTATCACCGTTTTGGATCTTGGAAACACTTCTTGAGAGGGCAGAGTTTCCAAAGGGAAAGTAAAAAATGCTGTCCTGCCATGGTTTCGACATCTGCCTGAAGATTTCCACAAAGCCGGTATCCAGATGTTCCCAGAATGGTGACAAACTTGTATAGAGAAGCCTGGAAAGTTTTTTAAGAAATAACTGGTGCCCGTGTGTTTTATCTGTAGTTTCCTGATTTTAAAAAAATTAAATCCAGATCAAATTTGAACGCCCCTCGCACATTCCTAATGAGCTAATAGCATGCGAAAATTATACTTCTGGTTTTTTTAATGTACTAAATTAGTTTAGAAAAGTTATCTTTATCTATATATTTTAGAAAATTAAAAAAGGTCACAACTGATGGTGTGATAAGGCAATTCTTGTTCTAAAACTGATACGATCAATATGAACATTTACATTCAAGACATTATTCCACACTCTGTGACTGAATACAACTCTATTGTAACAGTTACATGTTGATGGGGCTTTAAACAGAGTTCCCTATCTCCCAAGACACATACACACACTGCCCAATGAATTAGATACCCGTTGTCACATGAATTTAAGCAGAGTGACCGTGACAAAGAGAAAGAACGACAAAGTTTTTGGTAATAAAAATAAATCTCAAAGTAATGTAAATTTAAATAAGAATTGTGCAGTGGAACGTTCTTTGCACAAAAAGAGACAGTAGGATTTAACGTCCATCAGGTCGCTGATCGTCTCAGATACAATGCTTGAATACTTGATGATAAAGATAGCTGCTTGCGAAGATCTGTCGTTGATGGTGCATGCTGATCACTCGTTTAGCCGATCGCAATAAACAGATGAACTCTTAGACATACGGATTTAAGATGACGTAGAGAAAGTAACCTCACTACGCCGAAACGTAAAGATGATCGGAACTAATGCAATATCTGATGTTCGTGATGTTTACGGCTCTTATCGCCTTTTCGTCGCTAATAAATTTAAATACGCTATTTATTGCTGCCCTCTTTTTTCGCACACACACAAAGAAAAAAACAAGCCTACAGTTCACTGCTGTAGCTTAGGCAAAACACACAACAGTCTTAATCCCAAAACACTGAGTATAATAATTATGAGGATTAGGATTTGCACCTAATTTTCTAGGCAAACATCATTTCGGAAAATTATTTACTTTCACCGGTAAGGGCAGAAGAACTTTTATAACATGAACTTGTCACACACACAAACACTGCGATTACGCATACGTAACCACAAGTTTATATAAATTGAAGATGAGCACACTATCACAATTTTGAACTTGCGGCTAGTTTATAACGTTGACTGCTGAAGCCATCGTAAATTTGACGATTTGACAGCTCGCATCGAACGCTTACGTAGCACACCTTTAAATGAACATAAAAGATAGCTTTAATACGACATTAACTTTACGATAGCAATATCACCCAAACTGCTTCGTAATAGAACTAACACGTCGATTACGCCTCGTCGATAAATGGTGTATCAAAAATTGCCAAAAAAATAGATCGAAACGTCACATGATTGTGTCTTATTAAGCAGAATAAAAATATAATGTCCAAGCCGTTCAAAAAAGTATTTAGAAGACAGGTCTGGTAGGTGAAGTCCAGCTAGAATAGATAAGGGAAAAGAGGACGAGCTATGTGACATAATACCCCCTGTACCACTTAGAAATATAGGCACGAATTGTGAAGGGGAATATGCACGCGGCCTTGTTGTTTTCCACGATTTCATTGGTGTCGGGGTGAAAGACAATTCGGAATTCACGCAGTATTGTAGACTGCACTACCGTGTAAAATAATGTAATATGGCTTACCTCGTCAAAACGTAGACTGCAAATAATGTTCGTACGGGTCGTCAGCCTGTTGTAACGTGCGGTCGATTGACGACGATGAGTTTCTCCGCTTCTCTGCTCTTGGTTCCGTACGTTGCTTTCGTCTTGCTCATTCATGGGCGGGGGAGGTCTGTCGGAACTCACGACGTTCTTCGTAGCTTGGGAAGGCGTGTTTATCAATTCGATAAAATGTTTAATGGCTCTCTTCAACCTTTCTTGCCATTCATCGGCCTCTCAGTAGCACTCGTCTGCTGCTGCTCGCTGCCGTTCCTCGTCGGCGTGTTGCTCGCCGACCGCCTTCAGTGTCTGTCCTCGTCCTCCACGCTCTCAGCTAACAGTCTCATGGCCTCCGCTTGCGGCATAAAATCTTCGGAGATTCATAATGTATCGCCTACTTTTTGCTGGTGACACCATGCTCTGTCTCCACCACTAATTCGGAATCGAGATTCGTCCCTTTTCCTCCACTCGCTCTCACTCCATCTTGGCTTCTTCCTCTCCAAGCGCTCTCTCTCACGTGTCATTTTCGAGGTGACGAGTTTGACGTCACCTCTCCTCTCTCTCTTCAATGTTCTCTTTCCTTGGCGAAATCCACATGACACCCGTGATGAATTACTGTACTTATATGTAAAGCGGGGTCACAGGTCAGAAACGATTGTCATATGCAAATGAATGCAATCATGCGAGGTACATGATCATTCCAAGTTGCAGGAACAGGGTAGGAACAAGCTGCAGCTGCTCAAGTTAAGCAAAATGGGGAAAACAGCAGACCTGTCTGAGTTCCAAAATAGAGTTATTGTGGGAGCCCATCTAGCTGGAGCTACGAATTACAGGACAGTACAACTGACCGGAGTCTCAAAAGGTCAGGTCTCCAAGGTGTTCAATGCATGGAAACGGAATCCACAAGAGTTGTCGAAACGTCAGAATTGTGGATCAAAAACAATTAACACAGACAGGAATTGACGGCATCTGAGACGAATTGTGCGGCAAAAGCGAAGGTCTACTGCGGAGCAATTGCGACTTCCATGAAGGATCATTGCAACCTATCTCCTCCAGAACAATGCGCCGAGAATTGAAGCAAACAGAGATGGGAAGTTGCATGCCAGTGAGGAAGCTCCTGGTGTCAGCAACAAACCGGAAAGTTCGCGTACCGTGGTGTAAAAAACGGTGTGACTGGTTAGTAGACGACTGGAAAAAGGTGATATGGTTACTCATTGTCTTGCACCGATGGCCGGCAGAGAATTTCGTAGCAGCACCATGAATCAATGGACCCCTCATATGTTGTGAACACATTTCAAGCTGCAGGAGGAGGACGTGTCATGGTATGGGCCATGTTTTGTTGGCCATGTTTTGTTGAGGACTTCATATTCCTTGACAGTCGGGTGAAAGTCAAAGACTACCTGAACATTGTTGCAGATCAAGTCCATCCTGCAATGGTGCATTTGTACCCAAATAGTGATGGGTTCTACATGGACGACAATGCTACTGTCCATCGAGCAAGAATTGTTCAGGAGTGGTTTTCTGAACATGACACCGATTTGCAACCCATTGAATGTGATTTATAATGTTTGGGACATGTTGGAAAGAGACATTCGTCGAAGGCATCCGGATCCGTCTACTCGGCAGGACCTGAAGGTCTCTGACGAATGCATGGTCTGCAATTACCTTACCTGCATTGCAACATCTTGTCCAAACATGCCAAACCGCCAAAGGTGGGTCAATAGCATATTGCCAAAGGACGGTCAATACCATATTGAACTAAGGATTCTAATTCACTGGCCATTGTGTATATATGAAGTATTTGTAATTTACATAAAAATCATTCAGTACACATTTTGTCAATGTCTAATTTTCCTGGCTACACCCAACTATACGCAAGCTTCTAGTAAAAGCATTTTAAAAAATTCGTTCGTTTTTCCAAAGAGCTTATTTATTGTAATAATTCTAAAGATTTTTGATGTGTTCATACTTAAATTCAAATTCGGATATTGCAAAATTTCATCACACAAACAATGCCTGATATATTAGTTAGTTGGATTATATACTGGATAGTTATAAATAAAGTTCCCAATTTCTGCGCAAGCTGCAGACAGCGTTATTGCACGGATACTCATGACACTCTTTTATGGCTCCACAGAGCATGGGGAAGAGAATTCAAACAGAAAAATTTATTAATACATATGCATGACACCAGAGGAAAAAGTGGTGCCTTATGCAAAAGAGCAATCAGTCTTTGCACAACCAATCTAAGCAATGCATGAACACGGATCATAACAGACAACATGGAAGATGGTGCAGCACCGCAAGTCGCTTGCCCAGTAATGGCACTTCTTTGTACCCACTTCGGCAATGATTGTGTTCTGTCCAGACACTTTACAGAAACTTGGCCACCTCCTTTGCCTCAGCCTAATCCATTTGACTTCTGGCTGTGGGGAACCCTTAAGGATCATGTGACCCTTTCAATAAAAAAGGTTTTGTGGAACCTATGTAGTATTGTCGTGATTATTTAGACAGAGTAAGTGTTGGAGACTTTCTTGTTTCTTTACCCGGCGTCACTCGCGCGAGCGGTGTTTACACCGCACTTTTTGATTTTTTTCATTTTTTTGATATAGCTCATCATACAGAGGCGCTAGCTTGTGATGACTTCCATGTATTTCATGTACAACTTATTGGCAACAGATAGCACCGGTGTTGATATCATTCATTTTATCGAAAGTGAAAATTAAAGCTATGTTTTCTATGCTTGGTCTCACTTTGCGGTGCAAAGACCGCTGCGCGAGCAGTCATGCAAGTAAATCTTTGACATAAACATGATTTCTTAAAAATCCCTTTAAAATCACTTATTTTCTTCTAATTTGTATATGTGGTCATAAATTGCAATATCTTGAGTTATCAAATAAAATTGCACCGAGTTCTTTTTTTATCAAATAAAATCACTTTTAAAAAGTGCGGTGTAAACACCGCAGCGCGGGTAGTGCTGTTATAAAATTTGGCGC